>OX359291.1:91104605-91433105 GCA_947179395.2 Pulicaria dysenterica
TCATTTCTAACGTTGACTAACCAACAATCATTTAATTAAGCTGACTAACTTGAACATTTTAGAACGTGTATAATTTCATTCAAGTCTTAACTTGACTCAAAAACTTGCAATGATGTCTTTATTGAGTAGCTCTCAATAAGTCATGCATTCCTCGGATTAGTCCTTTCTCAAAGACTTACTATTTTAGACAACTTCTAAAATTATCCGACAATTATATACTCTAAAAGTTCAATCTTGTATTTATCATACTAGTTAAAAGAAACTTTTATTAACTTTGATAAATACATTAGTCAGATGCTCCCACTATCTTTTATGAAAAAGTGCATTACTTTAAAACATCTTTTTAGGCTTAGTAAAAAACTTGACTATCATGCCTAAAACTTTTGTTCCAAACACATGTTTTAAAGAACTTAGTTTTTATAAGAAATTTGTTTTATGAAACCAAAAACTTGGATCTCTATATATCCATCTTTCTAATTACAGAAAGTGGTTTCATTAAACTTGCCATAAGTGCAGAACACTTGTGAAGGCATTCTAAATTTCCTTCCCTTAAAACATTCAGTATAAAATTTCCTTGATTATGGTGACTACCATAATCACTTTTATATTTTCTTAAATGTTTTATCAACAACTATTTTTACTTAGAAATAATAACTATTATTTCATTTTGTTCAAGACTTTGAACACTCACTTTTCACAAAAAACTTAAACACTTTGCTAAAAAACAGAAAAGCTATCTAATTTTATAAACAACACTTGTTTATTTAAGTATCTGAATAGTGGAGCCGGCATTTAAAGTAACTACAACAAATCACAGCATAATATTATTATGAATCACCAATCAAGTCAAGACTTGACTTATTGGTACTCTTTTAGTCACAATCCTGATTCATAAAATAAGAACACGTGCACGGATATGAAAATAATTATAATCTCCATAAACTCAAAAGTTTCCATAAACAATTAACATAAAAATATCTTAAACAAACATAAAAAGGTTTAATAAACTAGGAAAAATAAATATTAATAATATCCGTCAGCTGCACGTGGGATCTCTTCATGCTGGGCCGTATCACTTTCCATCTCCTCCTGCAATAAACGATTGCAAGATATTAGAATACTCGTAAAGACTTTTACAAATGGAAAGTGATAAAGAAGCAGTTTACACGATACCTGAGGTGCCAGCCTTGCCACCTGCCTCGTGACCCTTCGGGCAATCTCTTTTCCAGTGCCCGACCTCACCGCACTTGAAGCACCGATTCTCGGTTCTTGCTTTGTTCGGCTTTGGCTTCTTGCCCTTGTTGTCGTTATTGGCCCTGGGTGCACTCTGGCTGGGTTGGGCCCTTTCCCTTTCCCTTTCCGTTGCGCCCCTTCCTCTTCTTATGCCCGCCATGACCCACCATGAGAACATCCTTAGACTTGGTCCTGATACTCTGCTCAGCAGTCTTGAGCATTGAGTGCAACTACAAATTAAAACCTTGGTTTAATTAGTAATTGTAGATAATCTTTCTAATCATATATCATCAAACCCATAAATAATATATATTAGACCTAGGACCCATATTTCACATACTTGACGCAAGGTTTGGGCACTTCCCGCCAAGTCATGCTATTTCTGGTAGGTAACACCCTGTACCAATCGTACCTAACTGATACGACTCCTAGAACCTCGTAGAGCACTTAGACCCAGTCTAGTATGTTTAACTCTACTCTAGTGCTTTTTGGGCCGGGACTCCCGATTATCACCAAAATAGATCGCACCACTTAAGACAACATGAATTCTGGCCGGGACTCCCGATTATCGCAGAATCTTTCATGCCCCTTCCCGCAATGGTTTGAACCTGGATGCCCAAGGTTTGGGCCCTTCCGACACCCGAGTACCGTTTAACAGCAAGGGTGTACCATTAGGTGGGTAGCACATTGATCTAAGATTTTCTTGGGTTTTATAATTAAGTTAAAAACTTAATTTTCCAGTTTTTTGAAAAACCATTTTAAAACTAAATGTTTTAAAAATACGATTTATATGTGTACCTAAACTAAGTGCACAAAACGGCCTTTATAAGTTCCAAACTTATAACCTTGACAAGAACTTTAAATTTAAAATATTTAGTTAATACGACTACCAAAACTGAATTCATATTTTAGTTTGTCATAAAATGCGTGGTTTTTCACTGTTTAATAACAACCTGTTATTAAACCCCTTTTTATTTAGCATCATATAAAATGTCACATATCTATAGTTTGTGCCAACTAATCCTAAGGTCAAACCTAAGGATAAAGTGACTTGGATTCACCTTCTTGATGTGTTGCTCCCACTAGCCTTGACACCTTCCCGAACTGTCCGTGCCACGCGTGAAGAAAAACCATTTATGTTATCACCTTCTTCGAGTTCATCTTGGTTGAGGGATTTAAACTATTACTAATCTATTACAAATACAATATTGAATGGGGTTGTAAGTGGCACGCAGGCCTCCCCGAACCAGTACAATATTACAAATAAGAAAGGGATTGTAATTGGCACACAGGCCTTCCCAAAACCAAAAGAAAAAAAAGAAAGGGAAAAACGAGTCCTAAGTCGGCAAACTATAGCTATATATATATCACAACCACGCAATTATATATAAGCACTATATATATAAAAGTCAACCACGCAGTTATATAATATATAAACAATAAACTGTGCTGTTAAACACACAACCTGATTTGTTCAAATATTCTCATTTACCCTTTTGATTAATACCTATTAACCAAAAATGAGAATTGTGATCTTCTAATTGAACTTATTTGACCAAACAAAGTCTTTCAACAAAACTTTAAAAAACTTGATTTTATTCAAAAATTGAATTAAATCCTTATGTCGAGTTTTTATACTAGTTTTCCAAAAACTTAAAATCGACAACTTTTGGTCAATTAAATATTATTATCTTATTTGTTTCTCCATAATATTATATAAACTTTATCCTTTTAGATTTTATTTAAAAATGACTAAACTAGTCATAATAAATAAAAGTCTAAAATATATATTTTAACTAAACTAATTAAAATATATAACACTAGTTTATATAACATCTTATTAATTTTATAACTTAAAATTAATAATCCTTTTGTATTAATCCGGAAAAACCATCTTGGGCCAACATCTCCCGTCAACCCGAGAAACCCACTGGGCCAAGACCCTCTTGGGCCGAGAACCCATTGGACCGAAGTCACTTGGGCCGTGAACCTCCTGGGCCGAGAACCACATTGGACCGAGGACCCATTTGGACCTCGAATTGTCTTGGGCCGAAACCCTTTGGACCGAAGCCCATTAGGCCTTAGCGCCGCTAACGGCCACCACCCAACACGGCGATGATCTCGGTTCCCGTTTTCCCATTAATACATGAAATATCTTAAATCCTTTTTAACCTATTAAAACTAACTGTTTTAATATACTGATTAAAAACTGGACTTTAATTCAAAAACCAAAAAAATATTAATTATTAATATTAACAAGACTTGTTTTTATTAATAATTAATTATCCTAAAACTTGATTTCAACCTTTTTAAACAAAAGTTCAAAAATACTGGTTAAGATAAAGTTTTCGATAAAAAGTTTTATCCTTTTTAACCGTTTAAACACAAACCTGGTTTAAACCTAACTGGTTAAAATCAAACCTTTTATCAACTGGATAAAAACAGAAAACTTGTTTTTATACCCTATGGTTTTCGATTTTTATGAATAGAAGAACAAGATGAAGAAGATCAATTAAAACTTAAACAAACCAACTAACTAGATTATCTAGGTTTGACTAATTAAACAAACTGTTTAATTTTCTTGATCAAACTTATCATTATCCAAAAATCATAACCTTTTCAACCATTCAAACTAACTGTTTGAATTTTCTGATTAATAGGATTAAACCTGATAGCAAAAATCAACTGTTTTTGCTACCCATTGATTTTCGAAAAAACTGATAACAAAGATAAGATCAAGAACAAAAAAACTTAAATCTAGAAACAGATAAAACTAGAAACTATGGATCATAGAGCCGAGACTCTGATACCACTAAAGGGTTTTTGAACCTGACCAAACCACCATATGACTCAAACTGGTCAAACCTGGGTTTGATTCTACTGGTTCAATCCTAAAAGCGGAACTGGATTGAACACAACCCTCTAAACCCCAAAAGGGTTAGGATCTTTAAAACTTACATGATCAACATAGCTTCTTACAAACAATCCACAGAATAAGGTTATAATAATATACCTGATTAGAAACCTTTAGGATTGCTAAAGAAAGTCCACCACTACTGCACCTCCTTGGAATTGGCTGCTAGACCGCTCCTGGATTACCAAACCTTAAACAATCGATACCTTGATTGTGTGTGTATATGCGTGAATAGTCACAAGGCAAAAACGAGAACACCTTGTGTTCTTGTGATTTGCGATCGTCGAGAAAGAGAGAGCAGAGAGAGAGTGTGCGTGATCGAGAGAGAGAATAAGAGCTTTTTGGTGGCTAGGGTTAATCCCTTGTTACTTATCTCTTAATCCTTAAGGCTTAAGGATATATATATATATATATATATATATATATATATATATATATATATATATATATATATATATATATATATATATATATATATAAGGATTAGATGGACCTAAGCCCGTTTAATTAAAAGCCCACTGGTTTTAATTAAACTTTCAATCTCTTCACTTTGACCCCTTGAACTTTACTAATTAACTAATTGACTATTAATTAACTTAGTCCGTTAAATATTAAAACTTAATATTTAAATCTCTTTAAATAATAAATAACTATTTATTATTTATTTCCTTTCTAATAATTAATACAAACTGATTAATTATTTATTTCTCTCTTTTCAATAATAAATACTACTGATTAATTATTTACTTTTTCTCTTTAATAATTAATCCAACTGATTAATTATTTCCACACAGATTTATGATGAAATCCAACTGTTCTGAATTGGGTGTGTAGCAGTGTGACCCTTTAGTCTCTTATAACGTTGGATACAATGTGCCCATTAATTATCTTTGCACATAATCTAACAGATAATAAGTAGTTATGTATTTTATAATTGAGGGACTAAAGTTGATATTATAAGAAAGTTGAGTCCAGGGACTATTTTGTAATATGCCCAAATTGTTAGATAGAAATGAGTCTCTTTTGACCCATTTGAAGTCAAACAAGCAGAACCAAAAACACACATACGTACACACATTCACAAGTTTAAGTTGGAGTTTTGATCAAGAAATCAAGAGAAAGCCAGCTGAATTTGTGTTCCTTAGTGAAGTAATAGCAAGAGGTATGATTTTTCTTTGAGTTCTTTGAGTTGTTAGATCAAGAAATGGATTCATATGTTGAATCCATGTAGATAGATCAAATTAGTATGTTTTATTGTTGTTTTGTATCTAGTTTTATGTTAGAAAGTTGGTAATATTGATATAGAACTTGTGTGTATGTTTGATTTGAGTTTATTCAAGATTTTGGTGTTAAAAAGATGGATTTCGGCTGCTGTTCACGAACAGGGAGGAAACCTTTCTGTACCGAATGTCCATGCGATCGCATGGGTTACCCCTTGCGATCGCAAGACAGTGTTTTAGTGTTTTGTTTTGTTTTTGCCCATTGCGGCCGTAAGCAGGGTTACTTGCGACCGTAAGGGTATGTTTCGTGTGATTACCGTCTACGGACGAAGGAATTAAGTTTACTATCGTAAGTACATAGCTTGCGGTCGTAAGCAAGCTGAGAATCATCCTTGCATGCGTAGCAAGCATGTCGTTTTAGATAAGACCCTTGCGATCGCATAGGGTTTCCCTTGCGATCGTAAGGAAGTAGTCAAAGACCCTTGCGGTCGCATGACTTAGCGCTTGCGGTCGCAAGCAGTCATCCAGATTCAGTTTAGAGTTTTGTTCAGTATCTTTCGTAGTTGAGTACATATATTTATGTAGTATTGTTTATTGCTTGTAGGAAATAATAGTTGACGTTTCTGTGTTAGAGATTATTTGTAAACTTGCTGCCAAGGTGAGTGTACTTACCTTTAATCAGATTAGTACATGTGTTTACATTAATTACACAATCTGTGAGTTAGTTATGTGATATTATTGCATTATAGATAGAGATGGGGTATATTGAGATCCTTATACCCAAGTAAGTGCCAGGGGTTACTTATACTTAGTATAGTATACTCCGGGACCAGATAACAGATTTAGAACAGTCTTACAGATTTCAGATCAGGATGTGAGACATCCTAAAGAGAATTAGCCTTCATGCTTTGTTTATTATTCCAGTAGTATACTCACTAAGGTTAGCTTATTTTTAGTATTTTTGTGCATGCAGGTGCGTCCGGTTCTGGCAAGGGGAAGGCCCCAGTAGTTTGATAGGCTGGATAACTCCTGGTTTTGTTTTCAGAAACGTTTTAAACACTACTTTTGATAAACAGATTAGCACCATTATAAATAGCGTTAGTATTTTGTAAAACTTCGATCCTTTTTGGGTGCTAAGAGTTATATAATATGTTTAATAGCTTTTTAGAAAAAGTGGTGTTACAATATGTATACATATATGTAACATACCTTATAGTATTTATTACATATATGTTAATACTGATGCATATATGTAACATACCTTATAGTGCTAGAAAAAAACCCCGGCAAAAATAAAAAAATTTTTGTTGAAAAAAATATAGCAATATGGATGTCATATTAAAGAACATATCTTTGTCGTTAATTTGATATAACTTTCATAATTTAATATCTTGGCGTTTGATAGATATTTTAGTTTTAAAAAAATGGGGGTAATTAATTAAAAAGAAAGAAGCTAAGATGGATGGTTTAGATCGGTTCTCGCAGCTCTCGTATTTTTTTTGGTTCTCGATGGAACTTCCCTATATATATATATATATATATATATATATATATATATATATATAGAATTGGGTTCAAGTAAAAAAAAATTAAGGTACTTAATGTAAGGAAAAACTAGAACCTGACACGTGGCAAATATATCAAAAGGGTAAACTAGGAATAGGTTATATTCTCTTTCCACGTTCTCTCTCCCACGATTTCTCATACGTACATTAAAGAGTTCTGTGATAAACCTCCATCGTTCTATAGAGCCCTAGATTGAAACCTACTGCGTCGCCCAGCCGAAGCACCACCGTCGCCCTTCGGAGCACGACCGTCTCCACCAGCCGAAGCACCACCGTCTCCACCAGCCGAAGCACGACTGTCGCCCTTCGCCGCCATAGATTAGGGGTTTCGCCGCTGTTCTCGATTAGGGTTCCGCCGCTATCGTCCCTGTTCGCCGCCGTCACGACAGATTAGGGCTTCGTCCCAGATTTGAAGATCGCTATCGTCGCTGTTCGCCGCCACCACGACAGATTAGGGTTTCGTCCCAGATCTGAAGATTTGCTGATGATCCGTACGCTGGATGCACGCCGGCGATGGTGGCTTTTTGCGTTGCCGTCCGCTGTGGCTTTTGCGTTGACGTCGCCTCCTCTGGATCTTCGATTTTTGTTGTGCATCATCCATGGATTCAAGCCACCACTACCGGTCCTTCATCTGTTGTGAACACTTAGATTTTAGGGTCGTGCATCAGGTACTTCATCAATTTTTGTATGTATCATTCTTTAAAATGTTTTTGTTCATCATCATTTTGGGTTTTTCTGTAAATCAACTTTGTAGAACGAATCTTGCATCAAATGTTAGTTTATCTGTACATCAAAATGATTATACCCTTTATGCATAAAATGTATTTGTGTGAATCAAGATTTGTATTGTGTGCATCATGGTTTGTAAATCTGTGAATCAAAGTGGCCTGAAAATTTGGCCGATGGTTTGTAAATCTGTGAATCAAAGTGGCCTGAAAATTTGGCCGACGGGAACAATCTCAGACCCATATTTACTCACCTTTTTATTTCTGATTTATGAAATTACCATATTAACATTTTTAATTTTTTTTAATTCCGAGATTTTGGTTAAAATGGTGGTTTTTTTGTTTGACTTTTGACTTGATCATGTGGTCCAAATTTCACCTTACATTTAGTACCTTAATTTTTTTTAGCAGATCTCTACCCTATATATATATATATATATATATATATATATATATATATATATATATATATATATATATATATATATATATATATATATATATATATATATATATATATATATATATAGAGAGAGAGAGAGAGAGAGGGAAGTTCCATCGAGAACCAAAAAAAATGCGAGAACTGCGAGAACCGATTTAAACCGTAAAATATCTACCAAACGCCAAGATATTAAATTATGAAAATTATACCAAATATGCTCTTTAACATGACATTCATATTGCTATATTTTTTTCAACAAAAAAATTTCGTTTTTGCCGGGTTTTTTTTCTATCACTATAAGGTATGTTACATATATGTAATCAGTACTTAACATATTTGTAATCAGTACTATAAGGTATGTTACATATATGTAACGAATTTTTTTTATTGAAAAAAATATAGCAATATGGATGTCATATAAAAGAGTATATTTTTGTCATTAATTTGGTATAATTTTCATAATTTAATATCTTTCCGTTTGGTAGATATTTTAGTTTTAAAAAGATGGGGATCGGTTCTCGCAGTTCTCACATTTTTTTTGTTCTCGATGGAACCCTCCTCTCTCTCTCTCTCTCTCTATATATATATATATATATATATATATATATATATATATATATATATATATATATATATATATATATATATATATATATATATATAACGATTAATGCATACTTTTCAATTCACGATGTTGAAGTTCAAAGCCTTTTTACTCCAGCACGTCTTGACTTTAAGCTATATATTTACCATGACTTTTGGACAGCCCATCGGGTGTTTCTGTTACGTGCGTAGTGCGTACGTACGTCTTTATAACTCAACTCGATTAAGTTTGACCAAGGTGATCGATTAAATAAACTAACTAGCAATATATTATGATAAGTTTTAACATAACTCATTAATGACTGAAATTGTTATATATAATCTTGAAATCGTCCATGATATATCAAATAAAATGCTCATCACTCACTCTCATATAGTTTTTTCCTAAATGATATTCGTTATTACTTAGATATCACAATGAATCCTTACTTCAAGACACTCATCAATCAACTCATTTAATATACATTTGTAATTTGTCGAAAACTAGGTGGTTAGTATTCGTGCGTTGCGCCGGGAAGAATAAATATGTATAATATTAAAGCTAATATTTAAATATGAATACTTGAAATAAATCAAATCAAATGTAAATTAAACAATTAGTCTTATATATAATAAAATTTTATTTTAAAAAGTTCACTGTAAATTCACATTGTTTGGATCATAAACATGTATAAAAATTTCATTATTAAGTACAGAAAGGTACATAAATTTATTCTCTATAAAAAAAGTTTTATTGGAGTATTTGATGTAGTTAAAATTTAAAGAGATTAGCAGTCTAATATTACCAATTATTATGGTTATTTTCAAAATATATATATTAGATGCAATGACGTGGTAAAATTTACGTTAACAAATGAATATGAAATGAACGTATTGATAATAATAATAATAATAAATATCCAATATGAAGAAAAACAAAGAGGCCGTAAAGGAAACGTACAAAAATTTCTAGAAAAGAATAGAAGAAAATGGGTTAAAATAATAATATAATTTAAATAGTAGAAAAGAAATTTTATATATATGTATGTATGGAAGAAAAGCTTAAGCAGATTTTCAAAGAAAAAATAAGAAACTGGGTTAAAATAATAATATAATTTAAAAAGTAGAAAAGAAATAAAAGAATATATGTTGATGAAAAGGTTAAGAAGCTATTTTTTTTTATAAAAAAAAGTAGTTGAGAAAGGGATTCGAACACATGTTATGTAGGATGTAAGCCAGGACTCCTACCAATCCACCTGTCCATCATTCCAGAACATTTCACAATTCCCTTATTTATATACTAGTCGAATTTCTAGGCTGTGTTATGCACAACTCACGGAGTTTTATGTTAACGTTCTATGCGCTGGTATGTAATTTTGTAAAACGTTCATGTATAAAGTATAAAGTATAAAGTAAAATGAAAAAAAAGTATAGAATATACAAAAATAGATTGAAAAATGTATAAAATTAAAATACTGCAAGCTAGACAACGTACAAAAATAATAAGATGATGCATCGAAAATTAAATATAAATCTAACCAGACATTTAGAAAAAGAGGACTACATACTTACATGCAATTAAGATTTATGAGAACGAATTGTACGTGTAATAAATACGACAGGCAATCGAAACAAATCACTCAATAATATTGGCTTAATATTATCGTTCAAACAATAATAATAATTATTAATAAATAATAATAACTCACAAAACCTAATCTTTAAATTCTATATATGCTGTTGTTATTCTTTAATTTAGTGAACATGAATCAAACTAATACAACACATAATCGGTAAGACTCATTCACATTATAAAAGAACACATACGTACCACTATAAGGCTAGTAGATATAACTTAAATTTAAAAAAATAGATATAACATACCATAATTCTTAAATTTCATTCCATTCCATGATGGAATGAGGAAAAACCACCCCTTCACCATGGAATGAAATTGAAGGAATCACATTACTTACGGAATGATTCATTTCATTCATGCGTACTAAATAAACTGATTTTTTCATTACGTTGGAATGAGTTATTCCATTCCATATCCATTGGGTCTAATATTTGTAGAAGTAGTTTAAGTTGGTAGGTATATCATATTTTGTAGCCTTTATATATCAAGATCTCGACGATTCTATGATCTCTTCTTCGTTCGTGGTTCGCACCTACATGTTAATTTGGTTTATACATTAACACTATGTCGATCTTTACCATTAATTATTGTTTTGTGATTGAGAACTGAGATTTGAGAATGAAAAGTATATCATAAATTGCTTTACTTTAAAAATTCATAATTAATAAACAAACATGTTTTTTCAATTACGTATGAATGAGTTATTTCATTTCTTCTCTCATTCCTTTTACCAAACACTACTTCATAATTAATTAATTACCATTATTTGGAATTAACAATTCAAAATTAATCTAGAATGAAGACTACATTTCTTCGTAAACCCATTACCATTAATTTAGAATTAACAATTCAGAATCTAGCTAGAAGGAAGACTACGTTTCTTTATTAACGCATTACCATTAATTTAGAATTGTTAATTGAGAAAGAAAACTACATTCATTTCTTCATTAACCGCCCTGCATAATGCCATTATTTAATTAATTAGGTCAATATATAGTTGGCAGTCGTGAAAGAAGAACAGGGCTATCAAGTAGATTCAGACGTACGTATGAAGAACCAACAAAGTATTCTTAAACATAATCGATTACAACTGCCGTCGAAATTTCTTAATATTGGTTCTAGGGTATTTTATATAAACGAGATCTGTTTTTTGATGCGAAAACTGTCGAGTTTCTTAATAAAGGGTATAATGAAAATATCAAATCTTACTCGTTAATGACGGTACGTCCACCCGGATGCAATTCACGATTGAGCAAATAGGTAAATAACTAAAATACACTTATTAATGAGTTATTAATAATGTTACAAATAGTTGGTGCACGAAAAGATTATTTGAAAAGAGTATTAAAATAAAAACAATTCCCATGCATTTTAACTTATTCTATATATAGTGAAATATTATTTGAAACGGTTTTTATTGTGAGTACCGCTAGCTAATACATTTGTAACTGTCATTAATACTCATTCATAGGGGTATTTTGGTCTTTTATAAAAATTTTCAACCGTAAATTATGTCCGGTGAGTTGTTATTAAAGACCGAGCCTTGATTTTCCCGAGATACCCCTCATTAATACACTATTAATGAACCATTAGTACATCATTAATGAGCCCTCATTATTATTGACTATTGATTTAATTTAAATAAAGGGTCAAAATTAATTCTTATTATACTCACAAATAAAATTGTTTTCAAATAAACCATCCTCTGTACAAAGGATCAGTATAAAATCTATTCTTTTGATTATCTTTTTTCACTTTTTTATGAACCATTAGATACCCCTCATTAATACACTATTAATGAACCATTAGTACATCATTAGCTAATACTTTTTTATAAACCTCAATGTTGAAAATGTACAATCATATAGATGCATTTTTAATTTTTTTTAAATATATATAAAGTCTGATTTTGAAACCAAGTAGTTGCAAATCTAAATTAAGTGCTCTATTTTTTTAAATAAAATTCTTAAAATCGCCAAGATGCACGTGGTATTGGTTATGAATCATCATAATTCTTAGATTGCACTTTTGATCGAGTACGTAATGATTTTATAGGTTAATGGGTAGTTATATATATATATCTCCGATCGAAGACTATATATAACTCTTTGATAAACATTAACTAATCATAACACATACAACAATAAAACGCTTTGCATATAATTCCTGCTTTAAAATCTTAACCATAAAGTTGTTACAAGTGGAATCAATCTATTCTTTTTTTCTTGTGTTATTATTTAATTTTGACAATTATCTTAATCATATGACTAAGATGACTAGTACGAATGTTTAACACTACTACACAACTTGTAATAGAGACCCCTATATGGGGACCGGTTAATAGGTAAACAGGTTTTTATATAAGTTGTTAAAACTATGGGGACCGGTTCATGTGTATAAAACAGGTCTTTTTGAAAGAAAGTCATGGGGACCCGTTCCTAAGTAGAAAACCGGTCTCTATGGATCTATATATAGACCGGTTTCTTGTATGTAAACCGGTCTCTTTGAAACAAGTCATGAGGACCGGTTCCCACTTGACAACCGGTCTCTATGGTTACATATAAAAACCGGGTTTTAGAAAGAAAACCGGTCCCCATGACTTTGTTTTAAAGAGACAGGTTTTTAATAAGAACCGGTCCCCATAAGATTTCTTTTTCTAAATTTAAAACGTGAATATTAGAGGGTTTAAATTAATTACTCACAATTGCTTAAAGGTTTATCTTGTATGTGTCTATAATTAATTTAAAGTTTAAACATTAAAGGATAAATTTAACTAATCCTAATATATATTATCTTGAGATAATCTAAACCTAATATAGCTCTCCTTAATCCATCTCCTATATATTCACATTCTCCTACACATTCACGGCAACTTGAAAAAAATAGAATATATAAGTTTTGATTGAAAAATATATGGATGTACGCATGAGTGCATGGCATATATGAAGGCTTAGGTGCGTATGAAGGCATAAGGGTATGCAAATGCTTTAGTCCTGCACAAAGCTATGTGAAAAATTGAAGATCGACAACCAATATTTGTTGCTGCTATGAGTTTCATATCCAAATTATAAATCTCTTCATCAGCTTAAGAAACTCTTTCTCTGGATCTCGATCTGTCGAAGTCAATAAAAGCTCTCAATTTCAAGAATTTTTGATATTCAAAATCAAATCAAAAGGTATTGTACACTAATCTGACCTTATTATGAAAACGTCTTAGTCTTAATTTTAAGTGTAATATATTTGTTTAGATAAACAGGTAGTCATAATTATTTATGCGAAAGTATTACTTTATATTATTTTAGCTAAATATGTGATTACCACTACAAATAAAATGCCATTTAATGGCACACAAAAAAAGTGACATACTTTGATTAAAAGATCAATAATCTCCCAAAAGTATTCCAATTCCAGATGTATAATAAGTGTCAAATAAGTCTAATTATATAATATAAAACACATGAAACTAGTAAATGTTTGAATAGAAACTCGATACTTCAACACGATCATGAACTTCCGCAATCTTCATGCATGTCAAATGATCCCCATGATAACTTTCTTAGCGATGATACTAGTTGTTACCTATTCAATAAATAAAGACTTTTCAATCAGGACACTATTCGGCATGCAAATAATAAAACATTGACTACTAATCCGTTTTTCTCATACCTACAAATATGAAAAGTATAAACATAAAAGTAATTATCGTTAGAACATGACTTCTCGAAGATCTTTGATGCCTACAAATGCATTACTAGTTTACTATGAAAGGAGCTTGGACCAATTTTTGATCCACACTTACGGAATACATATTGCAAGTGAATGATATTTCACTATCAACAACATTTCAAGTAATAACTATTGGAAATCATATACTTATTCGTATATATTCATTAATATCGTTTCCTTTTTTATCTCCTAGTTTATCTCCTAGTTTCTTTCATAGTTATCTTCTAATTATTATTGTTATCTTCTAGCTTTCGTTAGTCTATATTTAGTGGTTTTGTAATCGATGTTTCTTCAGATAATAAGAATCATAATAGACTTTGATTGCTTACTGTTAATCAAGTTTAATATGGTATCAGAGATTAACATAAAGGCTATTAATAAAGAGTAATGTATAGATTTTGTGTGAAAGATTACCTAAACCTTGATTTGATTAATTTATCTCACAAGTAAGCATTGGAATCTAGGCTGGTGGCCGCATAATAATAATAGGTGTGGACTTATACTTGTCTGATCTGAATCTTCTTACTTCAGTGACCAACTTATAAGTGAAGATATTACTAAAAGTTTCCGTGAGAAGAGCATATAGTTAAGCCGTAGGCTCGAAAAATAAAAACAAAAAAATGAACTGTGCTAACGTAATTTGACAGGCCACTACTTGCTACAGCTAATTTGTAAAAATCAGAGCTCAATCATTTAGTATCTTAAAATGTTGTGAAAGAGCCAAATTATAAGAATTGCCATGAGTTTTGTTGCCATGAAACAAATGAGCACCTTGTTGGTTTTAATTGTTCTTGAAAGCTCAAACATGTGTTTGTTATAACATAAAAAGGTCTACTTGTTAAACTCAAGTACGTTTTCGATTAATTAAAAAGGGGATAAAGACTTACAGGTAAAGAATTATATGATAGTCAAAACTTTCTACGTATGATCTGCTTAACAATAATATGCTAGAAAAGAATGTTAAAACAATAATATATCTTGGAAGAGAACCAATACAAACTTGAAAAGTATAATAATGTTTATATGTATTTGGAGATAGTATTCTTAGAAAGATCATAAGATCAGTAATCATAGCTTGAAAACCTTGAAATGATTATGCAAGAAACACCTACAAACATAACCACATTCAAAACAAAGCTAATCTATGAAAAATATCTTACAAGCATTTAATCGAGCAGGTGGCGGGCGGAGTTCAAAAATCCTGAAATTATTCTGCAAGAAACACCTACAAGATATAACTACATTAAAGATGATACAATGGCAATGAAAAATCGACAAGAACAAATATAAAGTTAGTATGACATCCAATTTTATGATAGATTACGATGACTGAGGACTAGAAACAGGAGCTAAAATCAGTTAGATCTAAACAATATAAGCAACAATTAGAGCATAAAACCTAACCATCAACATTCATAAAGCAGTGAAAACACGAAAATTAGAGCTACACAACATCAATATTCTCATATGGAATTAGATACATTCATACCTGACTAAAATACATATGACATCCAAGGAATCAAAAGACCAAGATGAGTTAAAAATTGATGCCACAATCACCACTCAATAAGCCCATGACACACGTGATGAAGCCAACTTGTGGAGGCAGCCGCAGGTAAGATGGGACGAAGTTGATTCAAGGAACTTGGAGATGAAGCCGATGAGACCAAAACTCACGAACAAGGGCATATGCGACTAAGTTCAAAAAAATTAGGGCTGGAAGGGAGGGAATTTTTGACAATACAGAGAAATGGGATATGAATCAAGGGAGGAAATATTTGATAATGGAGGGAATATTGGATAAAAATTGGGATGCCGCCATTTTTTCCCTCGTTTTTTTACTATGCAAGTTATGGTGGTAAAAGTAAAATATACATTTGTATGTTTAAATATTTGAATTAATTATGTAAAATATCTTAAAAGGTATAGATAAGTAAAATAATATATAGGATCTATACTTAAAATTACCATATGAATTAACCTGAATGCGTTTCATATGTTTTAGGAGTGCCTATTCATATCGTTCGGATTCCGATTACATATAAACTTGTAGCTTGACTGGTTACTCAAAGTAAGGTATGTATTTCTCTAATTCCTAATTTCAAATTATTTATCATATTTGAAAACATTCATTTGAAAACATGCATCTTATTATATTGGCTCTAATAAAACTGTAGATGGATCGTAGTAACTGGATGTATGGAAAACGTACTACAAAAGAGTTTATGACAGGGTTGTCAGATTTCATAAAGGTTGCCGAAGATCACAAAGTGAAAAAACAAAAGACTAAAATTTGTTGTCCTTGTACAAAATGTGCAAATTTCAACTGCTTTGTTGATAGTAATGAAATTAGAAATCATCTTATAAAAAACGGTTTTGTGACTGGGTACACTTGTTGGGATTGGCATGGTGAAACTTTACTTGGTAGTACCTCGACTGTGTCTGAATGCAATGATAATTTAGATGACACGTTTATCAACGATAATTTGGACGATACTGATACTGATGATGATAATTTAGACGACATGTTACATGATTTAGAGGATAATGTTGCTGAAAAGGATCATGATAAATTTCAACAACTTTTTGTTGACTCGGAAAAACCATTATATGACGGGTGTACTACTTTTTCTAAACTTTCTGCGGTGTTAAAATTGTTCAACTTAAAATCAAGCAATGGATGGAGTGACAAAAGTTTTACAGGCTTATTAGAGTTGTTGCATGAGATGCTCCCGAATGGTAATGAGCTACCAGTTTCCACATACCATGCAAAAAAATTAATGTGTCCAATGGGATTAGAAATCAAAAGAATACATGCATGCCCAAATGATTGCATGTTGTATACAAATGATGATGAAAACCTACACGAATGTAGGATATGTCATACATCAAGGTATAAACAAGTAAAACAAACAATTAGCAATGATGTGATGAAAAATGGTCCTCCTACTAAATTGCTATGGTATTTTCCCATCATACCAAGATTGAAACGATTATTTGCAAGCGCTAAGGATGCAAAATTGTTACGTTGGCATGCTGAAGAGCGTATAAATGATGGAAAACTGAGACACGTAGCAGATTCACCTCAATGGAGAAATATTGATTATAACTTTGAAGAATTTGGAGAGGAAATCAGAAATATAAGGTTCGGACTGAGCTCAGACGGAATTAACCCGTTCGGAGGAGGTAATTGAATTCTGTACAGACTATTTGAAAGGTGTTACAAATATCGGCATTCCAAAATCTCGACACGAGGGTAGACTTGGAGGGTTAGGAACACTAGGACGAAAGGATGAGACGCCACATCAGAAAGATTTACAGTTGGCACATTTTACCGTCCTTGAACATATGAAATGTATTGCCCCATACATAGATGAGCATAAGTTGTGGTTAAAAAATACAAACCATCAAAAGAGCACAATATGGTTGGCTCAAGAGCACATGAAAACATTTGGAAGTTGGTTGTTGAATAGAGTGAGGAGTACACTTGCACATATTACAGATAAAGCTGTGGAACATTTAGGGTACGGACCAGTGCGTGTTGTCAAATATCAAGGCTATGAGATCAACGCGTATACATTTTACACAAAACAACAGGATGAAAAGAGTACACTCCAAAACAGCGGAGTGACATTAATAGCATCAACAACAGAATTAACCATGGTGAACCGTGAAGAAAGGTCAAGGGTAGCAAAAAATTCTTATTACGGTGTCATTCAAGAAATTTGGGAATTAGATTATACTTCATTTGTTATACCCTTGTTCAAGTGTAAATGGGTTGACAATAATCGGGGTGTTAAAGTTGATGACGATGGATTCACAATGGTCGACCTTTCCACAAATGGGTATGTATCTGAACCGTTCATTTTAGCAAAACAAGCCACCCAAGTGTTTTTTGTCAAAGACCCAAAAGATCCACGATGGCATGTTGTCCAATATGGTAAGCGACGTATAGTTGGTGTTGATGATGTTGTAGATGAGGATGAATACGATCAATTTGATGAGCTACCTTCATTTTCTGTTGGCGTTACATCTACAAATGATATTCCTGATGACACAGCCTACATAAGGATAGACCATGAAGAAGGAGAAGTTGTCTAAATCACTCCAATAATTCAGAAGGTAATAAAGAATTATATTATAAAACTACATATATTCTATTTATTTAATATACAATAAATGTATTTATACATTATTGTTTCATTTTTGCAGGAAGCATATTAAATAATGTACGAATAAAGATCAACTTTACTTTATTTATTAATTTCATTTGTATTAATTTATTTCTATATGGTATTTGACTTTTTCATCAAAAAGTTTAATCTCGGCACTTTCTCAGCTCAATATACATCTTCATTTATTTACTTGAATTTCAAAGCACCATTAATCATTATACTTCAATATCATCCTCAAAAGAAACTTACGTTGTTTATCTTTAATTTTTAAAATTTATTAAAAAAATCCTAACTACTAATTTATATAAAAAAGTTAATCATGAAATTAGAATGTTTCATGAGTTTAAAAATTGAAATATGATGTACTATAATAATAAGAATGTATTAATATACTTATCATAAAATTATAATTATAAAATAAATAAAAATAATTAAGCAAATTGAAATAATATCCCAAATTTTAGGTAACCGGTCCTCATATCCCAAATTTTAACGCGCGGAAGTTTAAACCAAGTCCCCCCCCCCCCCCTCACTTTTACGCTCACTTTTACGCTACGGTAGTTCAGATCGACTCGACGACAACTATTGCTCCGCCAACTGCCGGAGGCTTCCGCCTGCTCCTCCGCCGCCGCAAGCCCACCTGCTCCTCCGCCGCCGCAAGCCCATCTGCAGTGTTCTCCTATTCTGTCGCCGCCGCCGAGTTGGGTCTCTTTGACCTACTGTTTTTCTCTCGTCTTAAGTGGGTCGCACAATGGTAAGGAGCAGTAGTAATTTTGACTGCATTGTTTATGTGTTCTGATTTAGTTGTTGTTTTGGTTCAGTTGTTTGTTGCTTTTGTCGCTTTCAAAACCGATTATTATTGTAAGCATATTTGAAGTTTTAATAGGGAAATGTTTCATGTTGAGGAAAAAAAGCGTAATTGATAGAATGGGTGATGACTGTTTCATGAGAATTGAGGATTGTTTGTTTAATAACGCCATGGTTTATTCTTTCCTTTTTATAGGTTTAAGTAATTGAATGCAGTTTATTCTAGCTAGTTCTCTTTGATGGCTTATAAATTATTAGATTCTATATATAATCTTTCAATATAGAGATCAAATTGCATATTAAGTTGAAAGATTTGTGCTTATGGACGGTCTGTTTAAATGATAACACCAGCAATACTTAACATAATTCATAAGCTAGATTGAAATGTAGCCATCTTGTCTTTCATGCTTATCTTGATTTTTATAACAGGTATTGGCAATCCTTGTTGTGGCTAATGTATTTTCTACTTAGGAATGAATAGATTGGGTTATTGTGTTTAATTTCTAACTTGTTAAGACTAAATCAGTAACTATCGTGAAGTATTAAGAAGTTAGCTCCTTCACAAAAACTTTATATTTTATGATGATGGAAGGATAGCTAGCTACTTCAAGATCAAGTGGATATCTTCTCTTTTAAAAGTTTAATTATTTTACTTGTTTCTTTAGGATCCAAATGAAAATGATGTACCAAGACAACGTAAACCGAGAGGTCCTTCAAAAATGAAGACTAAATCTAAAACACCTATTAGTGTTACGTTTAACAAGAATGGCCAATGTATAAATAGATATCAAAAAGATTTTGCAACATATTGTGGTGCTGTGACCCGAGCGAGGATTTCTATCCTCTTACCTAGTTGGCACAAAGTAGAAGAAGATGAGAAGGAGGCATTATGGTTAAACATCAAGGTATAATTATGACCAAGACTTTTATTTACGATTTCATTTATTTAATAAGTAACATTATTTTAAATAATTAATTAACGTTTTCTCTTTTGAACAGGATCATTTCTACATTGAAGATGATTATGCTAAAAATGCAACAATTGCATCATGCAATGTGGCATGGAAAAGGTTCAAAAGAATTCTTAGAGCCGAGTACATGGATAAGGGTGTAGAACCTTTTGAAATGTACCCTTTTATAGAACCACGAGTATGGGAAGAATTCATCCGTATTAATGAAGCACCAGAGAAACAGGTTTTTTAACTATATATTATTATGACATAACATCATATTCGATATATATTGTTTCTAATTCATTATTTATTTTCACACATGAAGGTGGAGCGAGAAAAAGGGAAAGAGAATGCAAAATGTCAAAAAAATCATGCACGATTAGGCGCAAAAGGCTATCGTGGATACGAGGATGAATGGGAAAACGAAAGAAGGTCCGAAAACCTGACAAGTATCCATGAAATTACAGATGCCCGTACGTTTAAATGGTTAATGGCTCGGACTCGCCTCGACAGTGACGGATTGAGGCAAATATATCCTGAGTGTAGTGCGATCGGTCAAGAGCTGGTAATATAATTGTACATATGTTTTCCTAATTTATATAATTTATTGGTGATGTTTATTAATTAACCGTCTTACAAATTTTTTTCAACTAATAGATAGAGAAAGATAGACAAATCTCCGAAGGTTTGTGTGAATCTCAACCGGGAGTAGACCCGTTAGCAATTGTGTTAGGACCAGAGCACCCGGGTCGCACTAGGGGTGTCGGGGGTAGGATTGGATTCAAAAGGGCCTTAGAGGGGTATCTGCCGAAAAAGAGGGTCCGAAAAGAAAAAGAAGACATGGATGCACATTTAGAAGAATACAAAAGACAATTAGAAGCAACGAATGAAGAACGGATGCAGGCCCACATGCAACAAACATCAGCAAAACTCGAGATGATGTTTGAAGAAAAGTATCGAGAGAAGTTATCACAACCCGTTCCTATCTCTGCCCGTGCTCGGGACCCATCTTCGGTGCCAGTTCGCTCTAACTATGTCCCTTCCCTTCCGCCTATGTCTGAAATAAAGGTATGCCTACATCTTGATATTTTTGTACTTCCCTTTGCAATCTAGTACTTTTTGCAATCGGAATATCATTTATATTTTAATCTTTATACTATAGGAGCCTACACCGGTCGCTTTGTTCGACCCTTACACACACAACAACAACATCGTTGTTGCTCGAGGGATTTTACATCCACTCAGGGATGGTAAAATACATGGTGTGCGTATGCTACCTTCCTACATGAAGGTCTCTGTAGATTCAATCACTTCGGGTCATGAGAACTTAGAGCTTTCGTGGAACACAAGTGAACCTAAGACATTGGCTCAAGCAAAAAATAGTTTTACTCAATGGCCAATGTCTAGAATGACTCGCTCTAAGGTACATTTATGATTTATAAAACCTATTCTACTTCATGTTATGTTATAACAAAAGTACTCACATCAAATTGAACCTTTTACATAAGACCCCGCTACAAAAGAAGACGCCTACAAACAAGACACAAGGAAAGATGTTAGGTACTATCAACAAGGTACATGCTAAAAACCTTTCAATTAATTTATTAATCAAAATATGTCCTTATCATATAAGTACAGGTGACCGAAGAGGAAGCTAAAAGAAAAAGGGATATCTTCAGACAAAAAGAACACGAATTGATGTTAAATAAACTTCAAAACGTGTCTAGTAAAATGGATGGTAGAGATCGTGTTATACAAGAGACTTATAATCGTTGGATGATGCGTGACGATCCTACTCAGTTATTCGAGTATGATATAGAAAACGAGATCTTTGGGGAATCAGAGTTTTATCCATATTCGTCGTTAGAGCCCGATGACATGAGGCTGCTATGGACAGACGGATGGATAGAAACAAGCATAGTTACATATTTCTGCAAGTAAGTAAAATAATGTTTACAGTATTCCCTTGATTTAATTTTATTTGATCCTCATATAACGGTTATCATTTTTACAAGGGGGTTATACTACTCAATGGACTCCTCTAGTCGGGCAAAACTACGTTTCTTGAACCCTTGTAGGATAACGCGTGACGAATGTGTACGTTTTGAAATGGCCGCTATAGAATACTTGAGGGGAGTAATACAAAACCCAAATTACTCTAGTTGCAACTTTTTTATTGCTCCGTTTCATCAAAGGTGCCATACTATTTAACTATTATTATATAAGTTACTAGTTAATATGTTAATTGTCAAGACTAATGTGTTTACACACTTTCAGCAATCATTGGGTTTTGTATATACTACGGCCTACAATGGGTCAGGGCTACATTCTTGATTCCTTGAATAACGATAAATCAAAAACGGAAAAAGCTTACGCACTCACAAAATGTGTACATGAGTTAGTATTTTTTACTTTGGCATACTATTCAAATTTGTCGTACGAAAGCTAACACTACCTTTTGTTTTCTTTCTAGTGCTATTGGTAATCTCTCATGGAATATGATTGAGGTAAACAATGTCATATGTATAGATATATAAACAAATTGATTTGAATTTTACTTTTGATACGTATACTTGTCAAATTAAAATTTAGTGCAACCAACAAAAAGAGAATTGGGAATGTGGATATTATGTTATGCGGTGGATGTATGATTTTGTGGCCCGGCATCATGTGCATTTTCCTCCTACGGTAAGCACTTGTAAAATTTTATACCATTTTATAACATGTATATACTTGTGACACACACACACACACATATACGTCACCCCTTTAATATACTTGTTATTTATATAGGTGCCGTGGAGTCGTCGTCCATTCTCTAAAAAAGAATTGCGTGATATTGTTACTACATGGCACAAAATGTGTCCAATTTGATCAGGTAAAGTAACCACTATTTATTACATTCGATTACTATTATACATCAAGCGAAGTCAAATATGTGATATTCGACGAAGTCGTTCTTCATCCTCCAAATCTTAACTGTTTCTTTTTCATCGTATATTTTTCGAGTTCAAGTTTTATCAGGCATATAATCTAGTAAGTTCAAGTTTTATTAGGTAAATATCTGATTGCAACTTTGGATTTCTACACATTTCTCCATTAATCTTCTTCATAATTAGTTATTGCTCCTTCTAGTTTTATTATTCACGTTGGAAAACTTGAAAAAAATAATTAAATAAACTCGCCATTACATATTCTCGTTGGAAACTTGGAATTCTTTATGGATTTATGAAATTATGGATTAGTATTCCATCTTCTGTTGCACATGGACCTCCGGCTGATACGTTTTATTTTCCTATAGTTTGGTGCAGTCTTGGTGATTGTGACGTTACAAAGCATTGATGTATTTAGTCTATGTTGTATTACGTTCCCGTAGTGTTGCCAATGATTTAGCGGTTAAGGATATGCTTTTGATGAGGAGCATGCTCCGGTGACTGTTTGAAGGCGTTTGTCATTTGTCACCGAGGTTAGTTCTCAATTTCTTCCCTTACTTTCTGCATACTTTGTATAATTTTCAGTTCAAAGTTACTTGATCTTGTTCCATTTCTAGTTTTTTTATCACTATAATGTGTTTTTAAACTAGCGGTGCATTTGATCAAATAAGAATTATGTTTAAGGTTATCAATGAATACAAATAAAGTTATAAGTTTTCTATGTAAGCAATCAGACATGGATGACTAAAATGAGATGTCCTTTACTACTTAAGTTGAAAATAACCTACTAGGAAAGAAACAATCAACATGGATGATATATTCATTGAAGGAATTGCATGATGCTATAAATAATTTAGATTATGACAATGTGACAACAAACTTGGTGAAGGTGGATTTGGCAGTATTTACTGGGGTTAACTATGACATATGGGATGGTTTTCATCTAAGTAACTTGTTCTATTGACTATTTGATTTGTACAAGTTGAGTGTTGATTAAATTTAAGTTTAGCTGCAGTATGTATATTAGTCTCTTGATGTGTTTGTAAATTAGTTTTATGTGCTGCAACATTTTATTTAATTTAAATTTAGTCGAGCCGAGTCGAGTCGAGCATAATAGTGTTGATTATTTGTTCGAGTCGAGCTCGAGCTTGTAAATTAAAGCTCGATCGAGCTCGAGTCGAGTTTCGAGCTTCGAGTTTTGGAACCGAGTCGAGCTCGAGCTTGACACTTTGCCGACTCGACTTGGCTCGATTACACCCCTATATATGAAAGCTAACACAAATGTATGTGGTCTTGCAGATATGTTAATTATGTGTGGAGGGAAGGAAGATTTTTGAGGCATGTTGTTGCAGTTAGGGAAGATTTATGATAAATATTAACTTGGTTTATCTCAATTGTAATATTCAACCATGTTTTGTATAGTTACGTTGTGATATGTTATTCACTGATATTTTGATGATTTTAATTATGTGAATATTGAAATTTATGGGCACCACTAGCATTTTGAAAATTTTATTTTTTTTATTTTATTATTAAAAAGAGACCGGTTCTTACAGAAAAACCGGTTCTAATAGTTTATTATGGGGACCAGTTCTAAGAAATAACCGGTCCTAATGATCATACATTCTTCTTATAGATTTAATATGGGGACCGGTTCTAAAACCGGTCTTAATATGTTTTTAATAAGCGGTTTTTTTGATCTACTTATAGGGACCGGTTCTTTTTATTAACCGGTCTATATATATACTTATGGGGACCGGTTCAAAAACCGGTCTTTATGTGTTTTGTCAAGGGAACCACCCCTAAAAGGGACCCTATTTAAAACCGGTCCCTATGCATAAAAAAACCGGTCCCCATGGCTTAGTTTGTACTAGTGTAATAAGATGATATAAAATACCTCTTTCATTAATTATCTGCAGACTGATTTTAATTTGGATTGAAATTTATTAGACCATCTGCATCGGGTGTGGAAGCCGATGGGGTTGGGGCTCAACCCTCCAAGAACATCATCACACCCCTTACTCCCTTAGGGTTGGCTAGGGTTGGAGAGCCAATTACTTGGAGAACCCCATGGCTTGAAACCTTTTTTTTTCTTTTCCTTTCTTTCCCTCAATGGTGTTATATATATATATATATATATATATATATATATATATATATTGTTGAAATAAAAAATAAAAAAGAAAAAAATAAAAAAATAAAGGGTTGAAGAGTGTTAAATGTAAGATTGTGGGATTAGAGAGGGTTAGAGATGGAGAGTAATGTAAATACTGACGTAACAATGGATTTGATAGGGTAACAAGGGGGTGATGATGGTGGTCTCAATAATTTTCAGACGCATATCATTCTCTTCCTGTGACTGTTTTTTGAAGAGTCGGAGGACGAAGAAGATGATGAAGATAGGGAAGATGATGATCGCTTTTTTGTGATATATTTTTCTGGATTATCGTTGTGCGAGTCGATCAAATGCGGAAAATTAAGCAAAGCATGAGACCCACGGTGCTTAAAAGCAGCTCGATCGTAAGCCATGGCGGCTTCCTCAGGCGTCTCATATGTTCCAAGCCATAATCTCGCTCCTTTCTTCTCCGGATTCCTCATCTCCGCCGTGAATTTCCCCCACGGCCGCCGCCTCACTCCTCGGTATTTCCTTTCCGGCACTGATGGATGACCTTCACTTTTCGTCACATCCTCAGAATTAATCTCCATTTTGGGTGGAGCTGATTGGTTGTCCTCCCCGCCGTCACACGCCACCACGTTTCCCGTTGAGAAATCCCAGTTTATCTGAATGGCTGAATCACTCCAGCCGGCGGGTGGAATATCTGCTGAACTTTCTTGTTTATGGGTAGGATCGTTTAGGATATCAGATGAATTCTCCACCGGAAAGACGACGTCAGTACTAGTGCCATGTAATAAGCTAGATATCTCAAAATCGTCAAGATCTGTCAACGGCCAGACGGGATCAATCATGAAATCGCCGCCAGAATCTGCGGCAAAAAAGGACGGCATTACTGCATCAATATCTATGGACGACTCTTCAGAGGCTGCCGGAAAACTCAAGTCGTTATTAAAACCAGACACCGGAAAACCACCAGCCGGATCATTATTATTATGATCTTGATCATAAAAATACTCAGAAAAATCATCAAGAAGATAGTTACGAACGGATTCGAGAGAGTAATCAAAATCGAGCGGTTGATACATTGCTTTAATTTGTGGGTAGTAAGTTAAAACAATTATTAGCTTAGCAAGCTAATAATACTTGGAAGCGTGATGATAATATTATATACTTGGAAGTGGTGATGTGGTGTGTGTATGTTGTGTATATATATAGAGAGAGGAATAAAGGCGGTGGTGGTTCAGTGACGTTCAGTATCTTCTACTGCTATTTTAAAAACTTTATTACACACTTACTTAAATAGATGAGAAAATTTATACTGTATATTTTTGTATTTGTTTGACTGGTACTACTCTGTTTACGTATTCAATATATTTATGTTCATGAATATTTAGGCAAAAGCTAAGATCGATGGCGCCGCCTCTTAACTGCAACTAGTTTATGTAAAAAAAAAAAAAGATTAGAATATAGAGTAAGTGGTGTAGCATCTTTGCTTTCAAAGTTTAGTAACATTTTACTTCGTTAGGTACTCAAGTTAGAAACAAAACTTAAACGACTATCTTTACATTATTTTTTTAAGAAATTTTGTTAGAATATAACAATTTATTTTTATCTACAAGCTCACGCTTTTTCTATAATCGATATGTTTGTTTCAGTATCTCATTCTCAATAAACACATATGTAATCATTTTCGGTTTGTACCTAAATATGCAATCGATACAAACCAAAATCTTAATTAACTTTCATATTAAAATTACTAGATTAATTCCCGTGTGATACACGGGTTGCTCAAAAAAGATAAGTATTAAAATTAATAGAGAATATTAAATAATTATAAGACACAAATATAATTATTTACATTGGTTAAGGTTAAATACTCGTGTAATACACGAGTTTGTTTAAAAAATAATAAATGTAAAAAATTAATAAAAAATATTAAAAATTATAAAACGCGAAAGATTTGAGAGTTTAAAAAAATAAAGACAAAAGTTATCAACACCAAAAGCAGTGATGGAAGCGTCGACACAAGAAAGCAAATGTGATAACAAAAACATGGTATTGTATTTTTTGTACAAGTCGCCGATTATTATCGTTACAATTATAAGCTTTTAAATTTAAATTTTCAAATTAAGGGTTATCCTAAATATTAAAATCAAAATCAAAATATTAAATGTTACAACACATGGTAAATACGGTTAAACATGAATTTAATAGTTATATTAAATATTATTATATTTTAATTAGGTTATCTTTATCTTAATTCACATTAATTAGTACTATTATTTTGACTCTAAAAAGTCAAAATCACAATTTTAAACTTATAAGAATGAACGGCTAAGATTAAATTTTTTATTAAATAAAAGGTCAAGATAATCTAATAATTTTTTTCTAATTAGTCTTTTGTATATATTAAAAGATTATTAAGAGAGAACATATAAAAAAGATAAGATATAAAAGTTTATTTTAAAATTAATAAAATAATAACTAAATCATACGAATATGATTTGAAATCTAAATTAATAAAATTATTTTGTAAACTTTTAGCAATACTTTATTTACCTTCCACTTTATCTTATATTAAACTAAATGTAAATAATTAACTAAAGAAAAAGAGATTAGTTATTATCTTAACATTAATTCATATCTATATATTCTACAAATGAAGGGTTCGTATCTATATATTTTGTAGTTTAATTATTTAGGGTATATTGATTATTTATTTTTATTTATGCTTTTTGAGATATTAATAAATATAGTTGAATTTGGATAAGATTATAGTCATAATTATCTTGAGATGAGTTTTTAATACTTTGACTCTAAAAATTCAAAATTGATTTTTTGATTTATAGCAAATAAATGATCAAGATTAAATCTTTTGTTAAATGAAGGGTTCAGATCGTTTTATAACTTTTTTTATAATTAGTCTTTTATATATATATATATATATATATATATATATATATATATATATATATATATATATATATATATATAGTTTAAATGCCCGTGTAAACACACGGATAATCATAACATTATTGTTTTATATTTGTTTATTTAAATATATAATTATTTTGTACTGACGAAAAAAACACAATACGAGACTTTTTGAAAACTAAAATTATTTTATATTAAAGTTAGTTGACATATAAAAGTAATTGATGGCAACTTTAAAATAATATAATATTTAACCACGATAAAGTTTGTATCATATAATAACCGTAGATGATGATCAAGAACTTAAATATTTATGTATAAATTAATGTAGTGCATAAAAAATTTGGAGTGGATAATAATTCTAAGACAAATAAAATATATTTTAAATCAAAATTATTACTATTTAAAATAACACATTATAATAATTTGCATCACCATTTAAAGGTTATCCTATTATTATCTTTTAAATTAATATTTAAAAATTTATTTTTTAATTTAATAACATTCGGAGCAATTCCCAAATTTGATTGCAATAAATGTTTTACAATACCAAAACATTATCTAATATATATTAGAAGATATACATATTACAATAATAATATAATTATTTAAATATACTTATATTTTATCTAATCTAATTCAAATTAGTTTGACTCTAAAAAGTCAAAATCAAAATTTGAGAATTAAAGAAATTAACGGCTAAGATTAAATCTTTTATTAAATGAAGGGTTCAGATCGTATAATAATTTTTTTCAAATTAGTCTTTTATATATAATAGAAGATTATAAAAATATGAAACTTGACCCTAAACATGATTATACAATCGTCGTGCATGGTCTTGAACAATGTTTTAAAACCCGGGTTTTTAGTTGACCCATCTCCTCACCAGGTCATGGGTTAACCGACCGGTTCGACCGACGGGTCAACCCGGCTTCCAAAATTTTACATTTTTCAAAATATATATGCATAAAATGAAAATCTTATTGAGAGGGTTATGTGAACTCAACGGAGGTTTCTACTCGAAGGACAGTCTCATGTTGGAGATGATAGAGGACAAGAGTTGTCGTCAACTATCGAGAGAGGTTCACAACTCATTTTTTGGGTTTCTGTCGAGTGAGAGTTTCAAAATGTCGATTATTGAGGTGACTAAATCGCTAACATTTATGTTTTAACAAAAAATATTAAAATGAAAAAAATAAAAACGGGTCAACCCGGGCCGGGTCAGCCGGTTCAACCATAAACCTGGACGGGTTAATGCGGGCCAGAAATTACCAAAAACCCGGTATACATTGACCCGGTCTCCTCGAACCTTGCAACCACCCTTTGACCTAAAATTTGATTACTTTTATCAAATAACAATCTTAGCTAACATATCAATATATCATCATCATTGTCACCTCGCCACGTACATATTCATCATTTTTTGCATATAAATTAAGCGAGCATGATTTTAGCTCAAAATATTGTCGATCAACAAGTAAATCAAATAATGTACCTATAAATTGTAATAATAAAAATATATAATTTTTTCAGCACATAATAAATTACCAACTATCCAATAATTTAGCTAGTCTAACAATCTATTGTTCAATAATATCATATTAATCATTTATTAATTAACTAGACTAAATACTCGTGTCATATATGGGTTAAAAAATATAGGTTGGTTTAAATGATAGTAAATATTAAACATTAAGAAAAAATATTAAATAATAACAAAACACGAGTTAAATGAGAATTTTAAACATTAAGAAAAATATTGAGATGTTGCAAGGGAACCAAACTCACAGTATCGCAACGGCTTTCAGTGGGAACCAAGCTCAAGCAAACTAGAGAACCGGCGGTCTTGCGGGACCTTCAATGCTCAGGGAAACTCAGTTCTTTTCTAACTACTGAGTCTTGCTACCACCTGAACAAATAATTAACAATCAGTATTTGTTTAATCAACAAACAATAAACATAATACTGAATTCAAACATTTATGTACATATAAAACCACAAGTACATATCAATTCACATGTATGCAACAATACACCATAATTCACGATTACTTTTTACTTACTGTAATCCTGTGAATTCATCCAACTCCTTAGCTTAGGAAAAATATTTATTCCTTTCACAAGCCAAGGCTATAAGTTCAATTTTATCTTCATATCATCAATGAATTTGATATTTCATACAATTCAGCTCATTCGAATCAAATACTTCTTTCCACTGTGAATCGCATGCGATTGGTTCATATCATTCGCGTGCGATTAACACTATATATTTCCATGCGATTCAAACACAACTTTTTAAGTCATTCCAATGTGATTCATTCCAAATGAAATTCAATGCGATTCATTCCAAATGCGATCCAAAGAGTTAGGGAATATTCAATCCATTATCATTCAATGCTATTCTATAAAATCGAATGCGATCCAGATTTACTGCGATTCAACTTAATCGAATGCGATTCAAGAAGCCATTCCACTACTATTCGCATGCGATTAATACAATTAAATGCAATCCAAGTTCCATGCGATTCAATCCAGCAAAGGCATTTCTAAGTATAATCATTCAGTGCAATTCGAATAAAAAACAGTTCATGCGATTCAAACCAAAGAACCCGGATTTTATCAAATTCCGATTGCTTCATTCATATTTATCATCCAATCATCCATTTCAATCCAGATTTCTACCATTTCTAACATGCTTGTTCTAACATCATTTAAAACACAGAAATGACACCTAAACATATTCATTCTAACATGGATTCTCCTACATGCATCATGTATTCATCAAGTTCGATCAAGAATAGCATGCAATCTCAAGAACCAAGTTCAAATAACAAATTAACAAACAAGTATCATGTAATCTAACCTTATGAAGCTCGTTTACTTGAACTCTAATTTCAAACAAGATTTGGAAATCAAATCGGTTCTTCTTGTTCTTCTTCAACCGAGAGCATAAAACACACACACTTCAAGTTTTGCATGTAAATGAAAGTGTGGAGAGAGAGTTTACCCCCTAAATCGGCCAACTATGCATGCATTAAGATTAGTGGAGGGTCTAAGGGCTAGGGTGGTGACTAACCACTTCCACATCGGCCACCTAAACCCCACCGCCCCACTCACATAAACAACATATTATTTAATATTAAATTAACTAAATAAATTAACACATTTATTCAATTAATTCCACAATTAAAACACATAATTAACTTAAGTCTCAACTTAAACTTAATTAATTACCTTAATTAATCTAGGCCGGTAAGGAGGGTGTTACAAATCTTTCCCCCTTAAGAAAATTCCGTCCTCGGAATCTGATCGCGCTCAAATAAGGTTGGGTAACGACTCCTCATGTCATCCTCAGTCTCCCAAGTCAAATTAGAGCCCAAACTGTGTTTCCACTTTACTAGCACCATCGGTATCTGCTTGTTCCTTAACTTAGTTACCTTTTGATCCAACAACTCAACAGGTTCCTCAATTAATCTCTTATTCAAATCTACTCGTAAATCCTGTATTGGTAACACTTGAGTCTGATCCTCTACATTACACTTTCTCAAATAGCAGATATTAAACGTATCATGTATCCCAGCTAACTCATCAGGAAGATCTAAAGCCACTGTCTGATCATTTACCACTCTTCTGATTCTGAACGGACCAATATATCTATGAGCTAACTTTCCACGTTTCCCAAAGCGTATCACGCCCTTCCACGGAGAAACCTTTAACTCGCTCACCCTCAACAAATGTCATTGGTCGACGACGCGGATCAGCATACATTTTCTGTCGATCCCTTGCAGCTTTTAACTTTTCTCGAGCCACTGCAACTTTATCCGCTGTAATTTGAACAATATATGGTCCGGCAAACTGCTTCTCTCCTGCCTCTAACCAACAAGTAGGTGTTCTGCACGGTCGTCCATACAACATCTCATATGGCGGCATCCCGATGCTGGAGTGATAAGAATTGTTGTAAGCAAACTCAACCAGTGGTAGATGCGAATCCCAAGAACCTCCAAACTCTAACACACATGCCCGTAGCATATCTTCTAAAGTTTGAATCGTTCTTTCTGATTGGCCATCTGTCTGGGGATGGTAAGTGGTACTCAAATGAACTCTTGATCCCAATTCTTGCTGCAGTCTATTCCAGAAATTTGACACAAACCTCGAATCCCGATCTGATACAATAGACAAAGGTATTCCGTGTCTAGAAACAATTTCATCAATATACAATTTGGCTAACTTACCCAAATTTGCAGTTTCCGCAGTTGCCAGAAAATGTGCACTCTTGGTCAATCTATCAACGATAACCCAAATCATATCATTACATTTCTGAGTCCTCTGAAGCTTTGTTACAAAATCCATTGTGATGTGATCCCATTTCCATTCAGGTATTTTCAACTGAGTCAAAGTTCCATACGGCTTCTGATGTTCGGCTTTCACTTGTGAACATATATGACACGATCCTACAAAACGTGCAACATCAACCTTCATAGTAGGCCACCAATAAAAAGCTTTGAAGCTGTGATACATTTTGGTGCTACCTGGATGAACAGACATCTTAGACTTGTGTGCTTCTGTTAAAACTAACTCTCGTAAATTACCAATTTTCGGCACCCAAACACGGTTCTGATACATCTTTAATCCACGAGAATCAATAGTCAACTCATGCTGTCTCTTAACCATCAATTCATCTTTCAAGTTCTCGGTATTGAGTGCTTCCAACTGAGCAGCCATCAATTGATCAATCAAATCTGACTTAATTTCCAATCTCATAAACTTTACTGTTTCTGCAGAACCTTTCCGACTGAGTGCATCAGCTACTACGTTAGCTTTCCCGGGATGATACTGGATATCACAGTCGTAATCTTTAATCAACTCTAACCATCGACGCTGTCTCATATTCAATTCCTTCTATGTAACTACATACTGCAGACTCTTGTGATCAGTGCAAATCGTGCATTTTGTACCATACAAATAATGTCTCCACAGCTTCAAAGCAAACACTACTGCTGCTAACTCCAGATCGTGAGTCGGATAGTTCTTCTCATTGGGTTTCAACTGTCTGGAAGCATAAGCTATCACCTTACCTCTCTACATCAGTACACACCCTAATCCAGCATGTGAAGCATCGCAGTAAACCACAAAATCTTCAGATCCTTCAGGTAGCGCAAGAACAGGAGCCTGACACAGAAGTTGCTTCAAAATCTGGAAAGCAGTCTCCTGAGCCTCACTCCACTGAAACTGAACATCTTTTCTGGTTAATTTAGTCAATGGACCAGCAAACTTCGAAAAGTCTTTTATGAACCTCCTGTAATAACCTGCCAAACCAAGAAAACTCTTGATCTCTGTCGGTGTCTTAGGAGCATCCCAATTCATTACAGCCTCTATCTTTGATGGATCCACTTTCACTCCGTCTTCACAAATCACATGACCCAGAAATTTGACTTCACGCAACCAAAATTCGCACTTAGACAACTTGGAATACAGCTTGTGTTGCTTGAGAATCTCCAAAACTTGATGCAGATGCTGATCATGTTTATTCTCCGATTTAGAATACACCAAGATATCATCTATAAACACAATAACAAATTTATCCAGAAAAGGTCGGCAAACCCGATTCATCAGATCCATAAACACTGCTGGAGCGTTAGTCAGACCGAACGGCATTACAAGAAACTCATAGTGACCATACCGTGTACGAAAAGCTGTCTTTGGTATATCCTCTTCAGCTACTCTTACTTGATGATAACCCGACCTCAAATCAATCTTCGAGAAGTATGAAGCTCCCTGAAGTTGATCAAACAAATCATCTATCCTTGGCAACGGATACTTATTCTTGACAGTTCTTTTATTCAGATCTCTGTAATCAATACACATACGCATAGTCCCGTCTTTCTTTTTCACAAACAATACTGGTGCACCCCAAGGCGAAGAGCTTGGACGAATAAACCCCTTGTCTAACAGTTCCTGTATCTGAGTCATCATTTCTCTGATTTCTGAAGGAGCTAATCGATACGGAGCTTTCGCAATTGGTGTACTACCAGGTATCAGATCAATCTTATATTCGACATCTCGAACAGGTGGCAACCCTGGCAGATAATCTGGAAATACTTCCGGGTACTCCGAAACAACATGAACATCGATAACTGGACATTTCTCTTTCTTCACATCTATAGCATAAGCTAGATACGACGCACACCCTTTGGCTAAAGATTTTCTAGCTTTCATGTACGAGATTATCGGAAAAGAAGACGAAGATCTATCCCCACGAGTCACGACATGCGACCCGTCAGCCAGAGGAATAGTGATCAATTTCTTATGACATTGAATACTAGCCCTATGAAGACTCAACCAATCCATGCCTAATACTAAATCAAAACCAGGTATAGGCATCATCAAACAGTCTACAGTGAAACTAGTACCATCAATACTAATATGAACTCCAGTCACAGAAGTGGTCACATGTACTACACTACCATCAGCTACTTCTACTTCTAAAGGAGTAGTATTAATAGAAACAGACAATTTCAACTTTTCACATAGAGTCACAGATATAAATGACCTATTTGCACCAGAATCAAACAAAACACGTGCAGGCATAGAGTTAACTATGAACATACCAGTGATTACATCATCATTGCCAGTAGCTTCCTTGGCAGTCATCTTAAATGCCCTACCTTCAGCAGAAGGTACAATCTTTCTCTTCTGACCTGCAGAAGACGATCCCCCGATGTTATTTACCCCAGTCCCAGTCCCCGCAGTCTTCAACTTAGGACACGTACCAGCCCTGTGCCCCTCTTCTTTACAGTTCCAGCAGACAAAGGTGTTGAACTTACATGCACCGATATCATGACCTGTCTCACCACACCTCAAACATCTCCGTGTTTGCGGTGTACACTGCCCAGTGTGACGAGCTTTGCAACTATGGCACCATGGCTTATTCTCAGGATACCCTGATCCCTTTGGTCTCTGATCTGACTTTCCGTGATGACTCTGCCCTTTGCCCTTACCTTGATTCCCATTGGAGCCTCCACCAAACTTGTTAAACGACCCTCTGTTCATCTTCTCACGGTCCTGAGCATCTGATTCTGCAGATCTGGCTACAGTGAACGCCTGAACAAGTGAAGTTGCCATTGGGTGTTACCCCTATATTCAGGCAATAAAGCCTTCACGAAATGTTGTATTTGAGAATGTTCACTGGGCACCCACTGTCTTGCAAATCTCAAAGTCTCCTGAAATTTAGTAATCAACTCCTCAACAGACATCTTATCTGTCTGTGCAAGATCCAGAAATTCCCTCTGAATTTTCTCCATATTAAAAGCGTTGCAAAATTGCTCACAGAACTTATCCTGAAATTGCTCCCAAGTAATGGCATTCACAATCTCTCTCGGTAAATGTGCAGTCAACGAATCCCACCAAGTTAAAGCCTGATCCTTAAAACGTCTAGTTGCGAACTTGACCCAATCTGACTTCTCACAATTACTTGCCTCCAAAGTCTTCACTGTCTCTTTCAACCAGTTTAATGTAACATTCGGGTTAGAACTTCCCGAATATTCAGGTGCTCCGCATGCCACGAAATCCTTATACTGACATTTGTTCCTATTCTCTTGTTGAGGAAACCACGGAATAAAAACATTTTGCGGTTGGGGTTGGCTTGACACTCCCTAAGGTATCTGGAAAAATGGAAAAGATCCATATGGGGTCGACATCGTGCTCACAGGTGCAGTAGTATATACAGGGGGTGGTACCGGTTGAGTAACAGGGGCTGTTACTGATGGCATCTGTACAGTGGTGGTTGGTTGGGAAGACTGGGTTTGGTTTAACTGTTGCTCCAGTTCAAGAATCCGATCCCTCTGAGTCTGCAAAGTGTCTTCTAGCTGTAACACATAATCTGGGTTATTTGACTCCCCATGATGAGAAGTACCTGCTCCGTGCTGTTCATTCGCAGCAGTAGATGAAACATTGTTATGCTGTCTTCTTGGGGACTGTGGGGTAAATACCGGGATCTCGTTGTTATCAACCATAATCTGTTCTACACAACATCTCACCAGTTGTCAGATTATAATCAGTTAGTACCGCATCAAATTCTCTATAGCTACTCTACTAATTACCCACCCTGGAATATTGGACTGATCAGAGCCTCGGTTCAAGTATTGCACAACTACAGTGTAAATCCTCAAACCAGGGCTCTGATACCAAATTTGTAACACTGTTCTCACTAACACTATTATGAACACGCGCGGAAGCTTAATTAACAAAATATAATATAATATAATATTTGATCAAACACAACTAAACAGATTTGCTTTACAAATCATTTACAGTGTTACTACAAAACAGGCTCTTTACAAAAACATCAGATATCAGAGTTAGATCAGTCCCAAAATTCCAGTTTAGCTCTTTAATCCATCTACCTGGATTCTCCTGAAAAGAAATCAACAGTGGGGAATTAGCACAAAGCTAAGTGAGAGAATAGATATCACAAACATATAAGGCATAAAGCCCAAAGCAACCAAGCTCAAGCAAACTAGAGAACCGGCGGTCTTGCGGGACCTTCAACCAAATGCCGGCCAAAGCATAGGTCTACCGATAGCCAAGTTACAACAGATAACAATAATAGCACTTATTGATCACAACAAATGCAAATCAAGACAACTACTACTACTGTGTATCTCTAAACATAGACCCAGCTGAATAACAACCGCCAAGCTGATCTCATGACAACATGTATATACAGTAAAAGAGCACATCAGGTGATATATCTTATACATCCAAGATATATATCCACTCACCGATATCTTCTAATGCTCAGGGAAACTCAGTTCTTTTCTAACTACTGAGTCTTGCTACCACCTGAACAAATAATTAACAATCAGTATTTGTTTAATCAACAAACAATAAACATAATACTGAATTCAAACATTTATGTACATATAAAACCACAAGTACATATCAATTCACATGTATGCAACAATACACCATAATTCACGATTACTTTTTACTTACTGTAATCCTGTGAATTCATCCAACTCCTTAGCTTAGGCAAAATATTTATTCCTTTCACAAGCCAAGGCTATAAGTTCAATTTTATCTTCATATCATCAATGAATTTGATATTTCATACAATTCAGCTCATTCGAATCAAATACTTCTTTCCACTGTGAATCGCATGCGATTGGTTCATATCATTCGCGTGCGATTAACACTATATATTTCCATGCGATTCAAACACAACTTTCTAAGTCATTCCAATGTGATTCATTCCAAATGAAATTCAATGCGATTCATTCCAAATGCGATCCAAAGAGTTAGGGAATATTCAATCCATTATCATTCAATGCTATTCTATAAAATCGAATGCGATCCAGATTTACTGCGATTCAACTTAATCGAATGCGATTCAAGAAGCCATTCCACTACTATTCGCATGCAATTAATACAATTAAATGCAATCCAAGTTCCATGCGATTCAATCCAGCAAAGGCATTTCTAAGTATAATCATTCAGTGCAATTCGAATCCAAAACAGTTCATGCGATTCAAACCAAAGAACCCGGATTTTATCAAATTCCGATTGCTTCATTCATATTTATCATCCAATCATCCATTTCAATCCAGATTTCTACCATTTCTAACATGCTTGTTCTAACATCATTTAAAACACAGAAATGGCACCTAAACATATTCATTCTAACATGGATTCTCCTACATGCATCATGTATTCATCAAGTTCGATCAAGAATAGCATGCAATCTCAAGAACCAAGTTCAAATAACAAATTAACAAACAAGTATCATGTAATCTAACCTTATGAAGCTCGTTTACTTGAACTCTAATTTCAAACAAGATTTGGAAATCAAATCGGTTCTTCTTGTTCTTCTTCAACCGAGAGCATAAAACACACACACTTCAAGTTTTGCATGTAAATGAAAGTGTGGAGAGAGAGTTTACCCCCTAAATCGGCCAACTATGCATGCATTAAGATTAGTGGAGGGTCTAAGGGCTAGGGTGGTGACTAACCACTTCCACATCGGCCACCTAAACCCCACCGCCCCACTCACATAAACAACATATTATTTAATATTAAATTAACTAAATAAATTAACACATTTATTCAATTAATTCCACAATTAAAACACATAATTAACTTAAGTCTCAACTTAAACTTAATTAATTACCTTAATTAATTTAGGCCGGTAAGGAGGGTGTTACAGCCACCACCCCCACCGACCATTGCCCCCCGCCAACGCCGACGCTACCACCGGCCACCGTGCACCAATACCAACAGCCAGCCGCCATCAGCCACCACCGCTCTACCGCTCGCCGCCACCACCACCACCACCACCTCCATCACCTGGTAGCAAGGGAATATTATATATTGAATACATGGTGGCTAGCTGGTGGTCGTAATTAATTTGCACATCGATAGGTTGGGGCTGTTAGGTTATAAGTTCTTCTTTTCTTCAAAAGATGCATGATAGCAACAGCTTGTTCTCATGATGTGCATTATATATATTTATTTTATATATATATATATATATATATATATATATTTATTTTATATATATATATATATATATATATATATATATATAAGCTTTCTTTTTACTGTAGCACTTATCAGTTGTAACGTTCCCAACATATTTACTAAATTGGGCCACAAAACTTACTGTCATATTCATTCATTTTTACTAAATATTTATGAATCATGAATTCAATGTAAACCTACAGATCACAATTTATAAGTTATAATAATTAATATATATGTAATTAAATTCTAATGGTTAGCTTGAGTGCCAAGCGAATATATAGTCGACATTCTTTCTAATGTATGTAACCCGCTTGGCTATTCAATTTACGCACTATTTGATGATTGAATATTTGGTTAGTAGCGCAAAAATGCAAGCAAGTGGGGTGGATAGTAGAGGTGGGGTGGGATAGGGTAGAAGTGGGGGTAGGGTGGGGTGGGGTGGGGTGGGGTGGGGTATGGGTGGGTTGAGTGGGTAGGGGGTAGGGTGGGGTGTGGGAGAATTATTTGATATATTTATTACATAAATAAAAATAAATTAGTAATATTAAATATATAATATTAAATGGGTCGCTCCGGGTTATGATCTATTAATAATTGATCCAATCCAAATCCAATTAAATGGATCTCGATGTTATTGGATCAGATCCAAATCCAATTAAACGGGTCAGCGGGTCAAGTCAGATCTTGATCCGATCCGATCCAATCCAATCTATTGACAGCCCTAGGTGGGTAATAAGAAGTTTGGGTATAATAATACAAACCTTCGTTTGAGGAGAAGAAAGGGAGAGACTGTGGCCGGAGCTTGGAGAGCAATCAAAGTGGAGTCACAACTTTCAAAAAATGGCTCTCTAATTGAAAGAATTAAGAGTATTCAAAATAATTCGAATCCGAGCATATGTTTCGAATATCTAATTCAAAATTGTTAGAAAAATAGGGTCTTCGATTTTGTACACTCCTAGAATGAATACATGTTTTTAAAAGGTAGCTGGTACTTAATGCATTAATGGTGGTAAATGGTGGTAAAATGAGAGTTGGATTAGCAGTATAGTGAGTCTATTTAGAGTCTAGTGGAGTTTCTAAGGCACTTGTTTGGATCTAAGCTCCCGTTTGTTTTACCGTAATGCGAAGTAATGAAAATGATTTTAATTTCATCTATGTTAGTTATGGAATGTTATTTCTCTAGCTAAAGGAATATTAATGTTTCAAAGAATTTGATTCCTTTACAAATAATATTACCAAAGCAATATACAACGAAATTTGATTTCAATTTCATTACATTCTTTCACGTTACAGTAAAACAAACTAGACCTAATCTATATCTATACTATATTATAAAGCATTTAAATTTCTCTCTCTTAAGAATTTTAAGACTACTTAATTTTAAGTAGTACAATTTTTTTTTGCTTAAGATACAAACACTTAAAGCAATAGCCTAATCAATCATTCCCTTGATTATCTCAACTAATTTAAAGCAATTATTATTTTAATAAATTATTAAACATCACAAAAATTATTTAATTTATCACAATATGGCTAAATTACTTACATCAATACAACTTTAAAGTTATAATATATTTTTCTCTAATTATTTAATAATATTATTTTTTAGTTGTTTTTCGAAAACTATTTTAACAACTAATAAAATGGTTGATTGTAAAAATAAGTAAAGAAATCAGAAAAGGTAGAAAATAATGGATATGTTGACTAACATTGCATTTCAAATATCATACCCTACTTTTTAAATCAAACATATTATCGAGCACAAAATGTTATCTTCATCGCCGCATTACGCGGATGCAATGCTAGTTATTATATATGTGTGAGCCATTTAAATAGAAGTGTACTAGTTTTAGTAGCACCATGGTATTTGAAAGTTGTAACTTGTAGTTAGCACCAAAGTAAATGGTGGTTTGGCATTATTATATATATCCACCCTTCACGTACGCAAACTGGTAGTTGCCGTGCATTTAGCAAGTAGCAAGGAAGAGTAGAAAGTTTAATAAAAAATTCTGTCTTCAATTTTGTCATACTCCCATATAGTATGAAATTTCCAAGAGTTCATGTGTCTTTTGTTGAACCAAGACTTAGTATCCATTCCAACAAAACAGTAGTCTCAATAATTATCATATGGCTTTAGAGAGAGTTTTTTTTATTAAAAAAATGGATCAATATGAATAATACACATTCATACAACAAACTATTAATATGATTACTTAAGAATCATTTAAACAAAAAGCATCATGTGATGACTATAATGTATGTGTATCATATAAAGACTACGTTAGTGGTGTTCCTTTTTTACATATTAAATCTTCTAATTCCTATTTGTGGGCCAGCAAACATAAGACTATTTTTTTTTCACCAAGGAAAGAAGATGTAAAAAAACCCATCCTTTTTACTAGCGAGAAGATTTTTATACATAAAAAAACTGATTCATTCATGAAAAATATAATTTAAACAAAAAATAGTCTTAATTTTTATCCTCAAAAAGCGGATATCTCGATTCTTTCTTTCTTTCTCTTACAGTATTCTTTTTCCATCACCCTTCTATCACACCTCCTTCACCAGTTCACCTTATGTGTTCAACAATTTCCGCTTGTCCTCTTTATGTCAGAGGGTTGAATTTTGTTTAACAGTCTCATATCCAAATGGTTATTGGTGATAGAAACTACACGTCTATGGTCAAAGAAAAGAAGCTAGTGGGGTTTCGATGATTTTGGCGTGCGGTGATACACCATTATTGTTCGTTAATTAAATTGGGTGAACGAAAGATAAATAGTACATATATAGTTTCGATGGTTTTTATGTATTTAGACGTACATACTTCAAAAAATTTTAAATATAATATATAGATACGAAATTATAATTTTGTCTACACTTTATTTCAAAATATATTATCTCTCTATAAAATTTTCTCCAACTATTTAACTCCTGATTGGTCTACAAGTCTCAAAACATTATATATATTCTATCAAAAAAATAATTCAAAGTTCAATGTATGTGTGATGTGCATGTGTTTTGTAAGGAAAATATTAGCATGCGGAGTTGTTAATTCTCATATATAAACTTGATTTACATTAGAAAATTATAGTTTTTCCGTGTAAATACTTAGACTCACTAAACGATAAAATATGAGATTTATTCATTCTATTGTTTTTTTTTCTCTGACTGTTATTATTTAGAGTTAATTACACAAATGATCCATGTGGTTTACCAAATTTTCTACCAATTGTCTCTAAACTTCAAAAATTATACCCACAGTTCTTATGGTTGTCAATTTGTTTCAATGTTGGTCCAATTTTAACAGCTCCGTCTAAATTGAAGTTAACTCATTTATTGTGAGGGTAAAACTGTCTTTTTAACACTCTTGACCAAACATCTTTATCTTCTCTGGTATAAGACTACCAGCATCCATCACACCCTTCACACAGCCACATCAGCGCCACATCAGCTTCCCACCATTTTCTCATCACATCACACAAACCCCTGCATCCATCACACCCTTCACATCCTTTTTCTTTTTCTTTTTTTTTTCTTTTTTTTAACATTATTTAATTTTTAAAACAATATACTTAAAACATAATAATTATAAAAAACAGTAAATAATAATATAAATTCAAATATTAAAAATTAAAAAGTACATAACTTAAAAAAATAAAAATAAAAAGTACATAATTTTTAAAAAAAGAAAAATCTACCACCCGTATTTTTTCTTGATAATTTCCTTTCGTTTGTTCACCGCATCCAACGCTTCCCCCGTGAGATGATCGTGCCGGCCATAGACAAAATCGAAATCTTTGTTTTCTTGTCTTTCTTTCATTAGACGGTTTTTCTCTTTTATCGACTCGGCTACGTTATTCATTGCGTTTATTTTTTGTTGCTCGGTTTTAGTCACTTCTTCGTTCCCGGATGCGAACTTGTCAACTTAATCCTTGAATTCCGCCATCACGTCCATGATACCCGAGCCCGAGCTTTTTCCCATGTTTTTTTCTTTGCTAACACGTTTAGATTTGTCCCGCCCCGGTGGGCGTATCGGCTCGTGAACTTGAACTTCATCGTCATCTTCGTCGATGTCTTCAAAGTTAAGATCAATGTTCACCCCGGCATTGGAAGACGCAGTGTGCGGGGTTGACGGGTCTGAAGACTTGCTCCTTTTAGATGGTCTCGGGGTTTCAACCATCATTTGTGGCACATTTGACCATTTATGATGGTCTTTCAATTTCCTCCATGCCTCCTCGTGAGCAAACACTTGATTTTTATTTTCTAGCCGATATTGTTTGTTGGCTTTCTTGAGGATGTCCACCTCACTCCATCCGGATTGGGGGTTGTTGGCGAAATTATTGTACACGCCATTGAACAAAGTTATTTTTTTCCGCATATCGTTTCACTTGCCCGTGAGTTGGTCTTTGGTGCGTTCAATGAACTCCTTTCTCTTTTCGTTGTAAAAATCACGCACCTTCCTCCAAAAATTTACTACAAATAATAATACATAAATATATTAAATAATAATATATACATTTAAATAAACACATGAATATATTAAATAATAATATATATATATATACTTACTTGCTTTTTGGTTGTTGCCGGTCACACAATTCTCGGATATTGTAACCCATGCCGTAGCCAACAAAACCTCTTCCCCGGCACTCCACGACACCGCCTTTCTTTTTCCTTTTTGCACGAGATCGGGTTGTGTTTCGGGTACCACCTCCTCGTGTGGGGTGTCGGGAATAGCCTCCTCGTCCTCATCTTCCTCCATTTCAGGCTCATCGTCACCCAAATACGTTTGGTTTTGAAGGAGGGTTGTAAAGCCACCTTGACTCATGTTTTGAAAATCCGAAAACCTCATTTGGAATTGATTGAACATCTGGGGTTGTGGCCGGTAAACTCCACTATGAAAACCACCGGGAATCGGAGTAGGTGAATACATCGGAAATTGTTGTATATTTTGGATGTAATTCGGTGGTGGAGATGACATCCCGAACATGTTATCCGGTGGGGTCGGTTGCGAGCTCGTGCCTTTTCCCGTCTTTGAAACCCGTCGTGGGGTTTTGAACGATTGTTTGCCCTTGTCCATTTGTGAAATATATATTTGAAAAGATGAAAAGATGAATGTATATTTTTTATGAGAGAAAAGATGAATGTAGAGAATATATGAGATGAGTAAAATTTTGTGTGAAAAAAATGGTTGAATATAATGTGTATTTATAGGAGATAAATGGATTAAAAAAAACAAAAAAACAAAACACCCCCAACGACTCTCTCCCTCTCCTCTCTCTCACGCAAGCGACCAGGCTCACGGCAATGAGTGTGAGCGGCCGCTCACTCAAGCCGGCGATGGTGTTCCTCCGTGTGAAGGTCCCTCACGAGCTCCTTCACTCGCCCGATGCGGTTAGTCTAACACTCTTGTCCATGGATGTCGAAGTTTGGGAAGAAGGCTCTGTGTATGTGTCGCCTACCTGCCGACTGTCGAGACCAAGAAGCTTCCACTATCATCTTCTTAACGAAATTTATGGCAAGAAAAGTAGCAGAATTCGAAGTCAACTAAAATGATGGTGGTTTCTTCGTCTACATCTTCATGTGTTCTTCGTCATACATCTTCATCTCACTTGGTGTTGACATCTTATCTGAATCACGAGTCTTCAAGGTCTGAAGGTGGCAACGATGGTGGTTTAAATGCGACAAGGTGGTGGTGGTCTGAAATTTAACACCCAGCTTAGGGTTTTTCATCCGTTGCCTACCAGAAACCGCCACACAAGTGCACAGCCACCGCCGTCGTCTGTTCCTAACCCTGAACCGGAAACCACCGTCGTCTGTTCCTTCAATGATAGATACCCAATTTGAGATGGGAGGTCTCCTATGTAACACCCCAAAATGGGGCCTAGTTGTAAACTGTAGTACATGTAGCTTTAACAGTTGTACGTTGACTTTAATTGGTGTTTTGTTGCTAACTGTAGTATAAATGTTGCTAAATGGTGTCTTAAATGTGAATTGGTGTTTTAAACATGAATTGGTGCGAATTGGTGATAATTGGTGTTAAATGGTGTTAACTGGTGTTAAATGTGGATAAAAATGTAGTATTATGAAAAGTGTCATAAGTTGACCATGTTGACAAATAGTTGAACGGTTTTGGATAATGGTTCCAAAAATATCTCCGTTAGTTGAAACGGATAACCCTAAGTTGAGTTTTAAGTTGAATAGGAGAACGAAATACCCGAGATGGGGTATTAACTTGTTAAGTCGGTCTATATCCTCTTTCTTCTTTATTGGATAAGCTTAAAACACACATACACACACTACAAACACATACGTACGTACAAGCAAAGCCACACCCAAACCCTTGTTGATTTGAAGAAGAGAATCAAGAAGAAGAATCAATTGCTAGTTGATTTCAGTAGAGATTCGAGATTATTAGACCTGTGTTCATCTTCTTCAAGTAAGATTTATTGTTCTAAACCTTGTTCTTGAGTTTAGTGAAGAGGGTGACCCATTTGGATGGATTCAAGTGGGTTTTAATGTTGTTTTTGTGACCAAATCATGTTAGTAAGTTAGTATATATGTTAGAAATGTTGTATAAACACTTGAATATGGATTCAAGTTGGATTTTGAGTCAAAAACCCGTAAAACAGCGTCTGTTTACGAACAGAGCAAGAACACGCTGTAAATATGGTTCCTACGGGCGTAGTATGATGTTACTACGGCCGTAGGGTGTTGTTTATGTTACTGCGGTCGTAGGAAATGGTTGCTACGGCCGTAGGATTGAAATTATGAGGATTACCACCTACGGGTGATGGAAACAAGACTACGGGCGTAGGATATGGTTGCTACGGCCGTAGTTGCCCAAAGGATGCCTACTACGGGCGTAGTATATAGTTACTACGGCCGTAGGTCATGGTTCTTTGGCATGAACTCCTACGGGCGTAGTGCATATGTACTGCGGCCGTAGTGCATGTTGGAAAGTTGTTCTGCGGGCGTAGGAACATGTTCCTGCGGCCGTAGGAGGCTGTCAGAAGCCATGTTGACCTTTTGTTGAGACTGTTGTTAGTGCAGTCTGTTGTAGTGTATACTAAGGGGTGTTTATCTATGTTTATTGGTGTTAGGTGACTCGGACGATTCTGTGTGCTCTTGGGATTCCCGATTGCATATCTGCCTCTTGTAGTTTCGAGGTGAGTACCGGTTTCCCATGAGTCTCAGTAGGTAAGTTATCTGTAGTACATGTTGACACATGATTGGTGTATTGATACGTGGAAATGGAGGTATGTTATGATAAAGTTGTACAAGCATGCTTAGTATTATTATTGTTGATATGAAAGATATTGTTGTGATTATATGCGCGCATGAACTGGATCCTTATTGGATCAACTAGTTGTTTATGAAGTTTTGTCCGGACACTGAATTGGAGAACACGGAGGTCAGTCAGGTAGACGGGTGTCAATACTTGGCTGGGTTCTCGGGTAGACGGGAGTTAGTACCCGGGCATTAACGGTACTCAAGTAGTATACGCTTGGGTAATGGTCCTGCAGGCCGCCGTTCCTCTAAGGAGTAAGGTTCCTTGATAGATGGGAACCAACATGATAGATAATTGGCGTACTATGTGGAATGCTTTTGGGTTGTTGAGCGGGGTTAGCTCCCCTGCAACATACGACTACTGCTGACACGTTTGTCACGTCGCAATATGATAGGATAGCCTTGTGTGCTGTTCTGATACATGATAGCCTGCTTATTGTTGCTTATGTGTAATTGGTGCTCACTAGCTAGTTGTAGCTAACGGTGCAAGATTTACCTTTTTCGCAGGTTGATGATAGAGGCCTGGTGAGGCGGGTACCGATGGTAGCTTTTGTTGTATATACCTTTTGGGGAACACGTTGTTGTTTTTGGATCCGATGGTCGGTAACTAGTTGGTAACGCTTGTAGCTTTGAACTTGGCTAACCTTTTTGTTGTAATTAATTAGCCGAGTCAAACTGGTTGTTTTTGTAAATGGTGTTTAATTCCGCTGCAACACTTTTGATAATCGATGTTTAAAAAGTTTAAATTAACTCTAATTTTAAGCTCGTTAGGGGTGGCGTTACAAGTAGGTATCAGAGCCTAAGTTTGAGGAATTGAGTACTCGTAGAAGTATTCAATCTCAAGCTCGGGCCCGACCATCGTTAAGTGTTCCTATCGGGGTAATTGGAGTTGAGTTGAGTGTTATGTGGTTGTCCTATGTGACAGATTAACTGTAGTATCTGTACGTGGTGAATAAATGGTGTACTAACTGTGGTCTATGTGTAAATTGTTAGTTGAGTAGAAATGGCCGAGCGTAGAGCTACGACAGAAGAGGCTCTCAAACGAATGGAGGACGAGGCCTCAAGTGAACGACGGGAAGCTGAGGACGAGGTTTCTCAGCATAATGTGGAACCGCCAAGACATGATCAAGAGCAGGCGGCATATGTTAGACTGTTAGAGGAAGAGCTCCGATTGACGAGGGAGTTGTTGCAAAATGCTTTGGCAGTGAAGAAGCCAAAGAAGTGCTCTTACAAGAAGTTCTTGTCTTGCGGGCCGAAGGTTTATGAGGGTAGTGATAATCCCTCTGAGACTATTCGTTGGTTACGTGAGACGGATCAGGTGTTCGAAGCTTGTGAATGTGAACGTGAGCTTCGCGTCAGATATGTTGTTCAGAGGTTGAAAGGGCCAGCTCTGGATTGGTGGGATACAGTTAAAGATACGTTGAAGCCGGAGGTGATTGATGCTCTGACTTGGGAGCAGTTTTCTGAGAAGTTGAAATCTAAGTATTGTACAGACTATGATCTGGAGCGATTGGAGAATGAGTTCAGTAGTCTCCGTAAGGGGGACAAGCCTGTTGAGGACCTTATTCATGCTTTTACGGATAAGGTTAGATTCATACCGCATTTGGTGACTGATGAGAAAGCCAAGATGCGGAAGTTTGTAAACATGTTGCCACTTGATTTTCGCGCTCATGTTAGAGCTGCGGCTACTTTGGATCGGGCGTTTGAGATAGCCCGACAGATTGATGGGGATAGACGCCAGGGAAAGGGGGATCATGTTGTTGAGGGTCAGAAAAGGAAGTTTCAGCAGTTTTCAAAATCTGTTACTTCCAAGGGGCAGTCGTCGACTGGGGGAAAGCCTGATTCTTCGAAGAAGGCTAAGTTTGAGGGTTCTTGGTGCTCTCTGTGTCGCACCTACCATGCTGGTGATTGTTCGAAGGCCACTACTCGTTGTTTTAGGTGTGGTCAGAAAGGGCACTCGGTGAATGAGTGCGAGTTTAAAGAGAACGTCTGTTATAAATGTCATAAGCCAGGGCACCGGATTACAGATTGTCGGTCAAAGTCAGACGCTGGAACTGGAGGATCTGCCTCAGGGCAGAAGAAAGACAACGCTCCCCGTGCTAAAGGGCGGGCGTTTCAGATGACGAAAGAGGAGGCGAAGGGTGCTGGGGACGTGATTACGGGTACTTTTCTTATTAACTCTACCCCAGCATGTGTATTGTTTGATTCTGGAGCTACATATTCATTTGCGTCTGTATCTTTCTGTGATAAACTGCAAATGCCTGTATCTGTGTTGTCTGAGCCTGTAAGAGTAGAGACTGCTAGTGGTAAAGTAGTTTCTGTTGTAGATAGTGTTCCTCAAGCGGTTATTGATATCGACGGAAGTAGTTTTCCTGTTTCTTTTCTTTTAATGCCGATTGCGGGATTTGATGTTGTGATTGGGATGGATTGGCTTAGTAAGTTGAACGCTGAGATTTTCTGTTCCAAGAAGTTGATTAAAGTTCCTTTACCTAACGGGTCATATGCTGTGGCTCGTGGAGAGAGACGAAAGCTAGATATTCCTATCATTTCTCTGTTGAAAGCAAGAAAGTCGGTTTCGAAAGGCTGCGATTGCTATTTAGCACATGTGATTGATGCTAAACTGGAGAAACGTGTTGTTCGTGATATTCCGGTGGTGACCGATTATCCTGAGGTATTTCCTGATGAGTTGCCTGGGTTACCGCCAGTCAGAGATGTTGAGTATAGAATTGATCTTGTTCCGGGGGCTACCCCTGTGGCTAAAGCTCCATATCGTCTTGCTCCTTCCGAGGTTCGCGAGATGATGACGCAAATTCAGGAGTTACTAGACAAAGGCTTTATTCGCCCGAGTTCTTCTCCTTGGGGTGCTCCGGTGCTATTTGTGAAAAAGAAAGACGGGACTATGAGAATGTGCATTGATTATCGGGAGCTGAATAAGCGAACGGTAAAGAACAAATATCATCTGCCGCGGATAGATGATTTGTTTGATCAACTGCAGGGAGCGACGTGCTTCTCAAAGATTGATCTGCGGTCTGGATATCACCAAGTGTTAGTTGCTAACGAAGACGTTCCAAAGACGGCTTTCCGTACTCGTTATGGTCATTACGAGTTTTTGGTGATGCCTTTCGGTTTAACCAATGCTCCTGCGGTTTTCATGGACCTGATGAATCGGGTTTGTCGTCCATTTCTTGATAAATCGGTGATTGTGTTTATTGATGATATTCTCATCTACTCAAAGACTGAAGCTGAACACGAGTTGCATTTGCGAGAGGTTCTCGAAACTCTTAAACGGGAGAAGCTTTATGCTAAATTCTCAAAGTGTGAGTTCTGGCTACGAGAAGTCCATTTTCTCGGTCATGTGATCTGTAGCGATGGCGTGAAAGTTGATCCGGCGAAAGTCGAAGCGGTTATGAATTGGGGAGTTCCCCGAACTCCTTCTGAAGTTAGAAGTTTTCTCGGCCTAGCTGGTTACTATCGGCGGTTTATCCGCGACTTTTCTAAGCTTGTGGGTCCTCTGACTAAATTAACCCGCAAAGATGTTGCATTTGTTTGGGCGGAAGCTCAAGAACAGGCGTTTCAATATTTGAAACGGCTATTGTGCGAGGCTCCAATACTTTCCTTGCCAGAGGGATCTGACGACTTCATTGTTTACTGTGATGCCTCGTATTCTGGATTGGGGTGTGTGTTGATGCAGCGAGATAAAGTGATTGCCTACGCCTCAAGGCAATTGAAACCTCATGAAGGCAACTATCCGACTCATGATCTTGAGTTGGCAGCGGTAGTGTTCGCGTTGAAATTGTGGAGGCACTATCTCTATGGTACCAAGTGTGTGGTCTGTACGGATCACAAGAGCCTGCAATATGTATTCACGCAGAAAGAGCTCAACATGAGACAACGCAGATGGCTCGAGTTGATCAAAGACTACGATTGTGAGATTCGCTACCATCCTGGTAAGGCCAATGTGGTGGCGGATGCATTGAGTCGCAAGAGCTCTACCACAGATGCTAAATTCATGAAACTTACTGTGGTTCCCGATATAATTGCTCGATTGAAGGAAGCGCAGCAAGTAGCGTTGCAAGATGAAAACCTAAAAGCAGAAACGATGAAAAAGCTGAAAGATCAACTTGTTGATGATACTCGCGGACTAAAGACGTTTCAGTCTCGCGTGTGGGTACCTCTTCATGGTGATAATCGTGAGCTGATACTGCAGGAAACTCACAAATCTAGGCTGTCGGTTCATCCGGGCAGCACAAAGATGTATCATGACTTAAAGGTATTGTACTGGTGGCCTACTTTGAAGCGAGATATTGCTTCTTTTGTGGAAAAATGTCAGATCTGTGCGCAAGTTAAAGCAGAACATCAGAAGCCTTATGGCAGTTTGCAGCAACTAGAGATCCCTGAGTGGAAGTGGGATCACATTACAATGGATTTTGTGACGAAATTGCCGAAGACCCTTAGGGGTCATGATGCTATTTGGGTCATTGTCGATAGATTGACCAAGAGCGCTCATTTTCTAGCTATCAGCGAGTCTACTCCGCTAGAAAAGTTAGCAAAGCTGTATGTAGATGAAGTGGTGTCACGACATGGTTTGCCATGTTCGATTGTGTCGGATCGTGATGCGAGATTTACTTCACACTTTTGGCAGAGCTTGCAACATGAACTTGGTACACGTGTCCATCTGAGCACGGCGTATCATCCGCAGACAGATGGCCAGTCGGAAAGAACTATCCAGACGTTGGAGGACATGCTTCGCGCATGTATTCTCGAATTTGGTGGTGCGTGGGATTCTCACTTGCCGTTGGTCGAGTTCGCTTATAATAACTCGTACCACTCCAGTATTGGGATGCCACCTTATGAAATGTTGTATGGGAGGCGTTGTCGTACTCCCACATGTTGGTTAGAACCCGGTGAAAAGCAGTTTGCCGGACCTGAGATTGTTCAGATCACGGCAGATAAAGTGAAGATTGCGCGGGAAAAGCTCAAAGCGGCCCGTGACAGACAGAAAGTATATGCTGATCCTAAGCGCAGACCAGTTGTATTCCAGGAGGGCGATCGGGTGTTCCTGAAAGTTTCTCCTTGGAAAGGCGTGATTCGTTTTGGTAGAAAGGGTAAGTTGAGTCCACGTTACATTGGTCCATTTCGGATCATTCGCGTGGTTAATGATCAGACAGTTACGCTAGAGTTGCCTCCAGAGTTATCTGGAATTCACAACACGTTCAACGTGTGTTATCTGCGTAAGTGTAAGGTGGAGGAGAACCAGATTCTGCCTCTACAAGAATTGAAGGTTGACGCTTCAAAGCGCCTAGTTGAAGAACCTGTAGAGATACTTGATTCTAAAACCAAAAAGTTGCGTCGAAAGTTGATTAAACTGGTGTTAGTCAAATGGAAGCATAACCTGGGTTCGAATATGACTTGGGAAACGGAAGATGACATGAAAGCTCGATACCCTCACTTGTTTGTAGACGATCAGATTCCGAGGACGGAATCTTCTTAAGGGGGGTAGATTTGTAACACCCCAAAATGGGGCCTAGTTGTAAACTGTAGTACATGTAGCTTTAACAGTTGTACGTTGACTTTAATTGGTGTTTTGTTGCTAACTGTAGTATAAATGTTGCTAAATGGTGTCTTAAATGTGAATTGGTGTTTTAAACATGAATTGGTGCGAATTGGTGATAATTGGTGTTAAATGGTGTTAACTGGTGTTAAATGTGGATAAAAATGTAGTATTATGAAAAGTGTCATAAGTTGACCATGTTGACAAATAGTTGAACGGTTTTGGATAATGGTTCCAAAAATATCTCCGTTAGTTGAAACGGATAACCCTAAGTTGAGTTTTAAGTTGAATAGGAGAACGAAATACCCGAGATGGGGTATTAACTTGTTAAGTCGGTCTATATCCTCTTTCTTCTTTATTGGATAAGCTTAAAACACACATACACACACTACAAACACATACGTACGTACAAGCAAAGCCACACCCAAACCCTTGTTGATTTGAAGAAGAGAATCAAGAAGAAGAATCAATTGCTAGTTGATTTCAGTAGAGATTCGAGATTATTAGACCTGTGTTCATCTTCTTCAAGTAAGATTTATTGTTCTAAACCTTGTTCTTGAGTTTAGTGAAGAGGGTGACCCATTTGGATGGATTCAAGTGGGTTTTAATGTTGTTTTTGTGACCAAATCATGTTAGTAAGTTAGTATATATGTTAGAAATGTTGTATAAACACTTGAATATGGATTCAAGTTGGATTTTGAGTCAAAAACCCGTAAAACAGCGTCTGTTTACGAACAGAGCAAGAACACGCTGTAAATATGGTTCCTACGGGCGTAGTATGATGTTACTACGGCCGTAGGGTGTTGTTTATGTTACTGCGGTCGTAGGAAATGGTTGCTACGGCCGTAGGATTGAAATTATGAGGATTACCACCTACGGGTGATGGAAACAAGACTACGGGCGTAGGATATGGTTGCTACGGCCGTAGTTGCCCAAAGGATGCCTACTACGGGCGTAGTATATAGTTACTACGGCCGTAGGTCATGGTTCTTTGGCATGAACTCCTACGGGCGTAGTGCATATGTACTGCGGCCGTAGTGCATGTTGGAAAGTTGTTCTGCGGGCGTAGGAACATGTTCCTGCGGCCGTAGGAGGCTGTCAGAAGCCATGTTGACCTTTTGTTGAGACTGTTGTTAGTGCAGTCTGTTGTAGTGTATACTAAGGGGTGTTTATCTATGTTTATTGGTGTTAGGTGACTCGGACGATTCTGTGTGCTCTTGGGATTCCCGATTGCATATCTGCCTCTTGTAGTTTCGAGGTGAGTACCGGTTTCCCATGAGTCTCAGTAGGTAAGTTATCTGTAGTACATGTTGACACATGATTGGTGTATTGATACGTGGAAATGGAGGTATGTTATGATAAAGTTGTACAAGCATGCTTAGTATTATTATTGTTGATATGAAAGATATTGTTGTGATTATATGCGCGCATGAACTGGATCCTTATTGGATCAACTAGTTGTTTATGAAGTTTTGTCCGGACACTGAATTGGAGAACACGGAGGTCAGTCAGGTAGACGGGTGTCAATACTTGGCTGGGTTCTCGGGTAGACGGGAGTTAGTACCCGGGCATTAACGGTACTCAAGTAGTATACGCTTGGGTAATGGTCCTGCAGGCCGCCGTTCCTCTAAGGAGTAAGGTTCCTTGATAGATGGGAACCAACATGATAGATAATTGGCGTACTATGTGGAATGCTTTTGGGTTGTTGAGCGGGGTTAGCTCCCCTGCAACATACGACTACTGCTGACACGTTTGTCACGTCGCAATATGATAGGATAGCCTTGTGTGCTGTTCTGATACATGATAGCCTGCTTATTGTTGCTTATGTGTAATTGGTGCTCACTAGCTAGTTGTAGCTAACGGTGCAAGATTTACCTTTTTCGCAGGTTGATGATAGAGGCCTGGTGAGGCGGGTACCGATGGTAGCTTTTGTTGTATATACCTTTTGGGGAACACGTTGTTGTTTTTGGATCCGATGGTCGGTAACTAGTTGGTAACGCTTGTAGCTTTGAACTTGGCTAACCTTTTTGTTGTAATTAATTAGCCGAGTCAAACTGGTTGTTTTTGTAAATGGTGTTTAATTCCGCTGCAACACTTTTGATAATCGATGTTTAAAAAGTTTAAATTAACTCTAATTTTAAGCTCGTTAGGGGTGGCGTTACATCCTAAATAACAATAAAACAAGCTGGAGCAATTTTCTTTCCTATCATTCCAAATGCAAGATACAATGCTTTAAATAGAGAAATGCGTACTTGACTAATCTACCATGAATTTAGGAAATGGAAATCATGTTGGAAAACTATGTGGAACATGGTGGAACATGGGTGCATGGTGCTGGTAACTACACTTCTACGTACACTCCTAAATGCATGCAAGAATTAAGGAAAACATGGGAAAATAAATCATGCATAATTGACTAATTAAAACTAATGTTGTGAATGTTGGACATGACCGTATCAATACCGTCCCCTTTGAAATGGGGCTTGTCCTCAAGACCCGGATCAATTGGCGTCCCGAAATTCCACGGAGGGTCATTTTCGGATTGAAGAAGGAATTTTGGTGGGTTGCATTGGTGACCCGGTTGATACTTCGCGGGGCAATTGAAGCAAAGACCTTCCGCGCGTCGCTTTTGCATCTCGGTGGAACTTAACCTCTTGACCGGAAGTGGTGGAGAAGATTGAGAAGAGGTGGGCAATAAAGGTGGTTTTGTCGGTGGAGGCTCGGAGGGACCATCGTAGGATGGAAGTTGAGCATCAAGTTTGTCTTCAATTAACTTTGCTAGACCATATGTTTGATGTAGCGTTTGAGGGTTATGGATAGAAATTTCGGATTGAATAATGGGATGTAAGCCGGAGATGTAGCAATTGCGAAGTGCTTGTTGAGATAAACCAATAACTCGGTTGCTAATCTTTTCAAACTCCGTTTGATATGCAGAGACGTTTGTGGTTTGGTGCAACTTGAACAAAGTGGCTTGATGATTCTCATAAGAGGATGGACCAAAACGTAGCTCAAGTGCCCGCGTGAACTCCGGCCAAGTGCCAAGAAGGTTATTGTTGGCTAAATGCTTGTACCAACTTAAGGCATCTCCCGTGAAATAGAAAACGACAAGGGATAGACGTTGGTGAGGTGGAATAGCATAATATGTGAAGTAATTGTCGGCTTGAAATAGCCAATCAAGCGGATTGGAGCCGTCAAAAGTGGGAAGTAGTATTTTTGGTGGTCTCGGTTGATGTGGTGGTGGCGGTGGGGGGTTACCATTAGGAGGCGGCGGCGGTGGAGGCGGTGGCGGTGCATTCCGGTGAGATGGACCCGCTTGAGAGAGTGAGGCGATGAGAGTGGAAGTTTGATCATATTGCGTGGCGAGTTGTTTAACGATGATATCGAGTTGGGCTTTAGAGTCGGATTGGCTAGCGGTGATTGTGGCGGTAAGTTTGGTGATGGCGTCGACCATGGCGGACATGGTTTCTTCCATGGGTGGTGGTTCTTTACGAGGAGGCATTGTGAGGTCGGGAATGAAAGCACCAAATGATAGATACCCAATTTGAGATGGGAGGTCTCCTAAATAACAATAAAACAAGCTGGAGCAATTTTCTTTCCTATCATTCCAAATGCAAGATACAATGCTTTAAATAGAGAAATACGTACTTGACTAATCTACCATGAATTTAGGAAATGGAAATCATGTTGGAAAACTATGTGGAACATGGTGGAACATGGGTGCATGGTGCTAGTAACTACACTTCTACGTACACTCCTAAATGCATGCAAGAATTAAGGAAAACATGGGAAAATAAATCATGCATAATTGACTAATTAAAACTAATGTTGTGAATGTTGGACATGACCGTATCATTCAACGCCGCCGTCGTCTGTTCCTAACCCTAAATCGGAAACCACCGTCGTCTGTTCCACCCTAAATCTGTTCCTATCACCATGTTCGCCGTCGCAGGAACCTTGCTCGGTTCAATATTGTGCTTTTTGGAGGTAAAATTGAAATTTTAATAGTACTTTTTTTATTGGAAAAGATTAAAATCGTGGGTATTATTTGGTCGAACTATGAGCATCACAAGTCAAAATCATACAAGTAGATAATCTTGCACAACTGTACAATCATAAACAAATTGGATTCGACAGTTTGCTAGCATCTATTGGAAAAGATTGAAATCGTGGGAATTAACTGAATCATGTTTGCTAGTTTCTATTATGATTTTTGTGAGTACTGAGATGTTGCATTCGACAGTTGATATGGGATTTGGGATATTGCATTCTATTTTGGTTTGTTTATAATCTTGCACATCTGCACAAGAATAAACAAATTGATTTCTGCCACTGTAATTAACTCTTTAGGTTAAAAATGGGGAGAAGCAAAAGGGTATTGTAGATGGAGGTTGAAAAAGAAGGGGAAAATAAAGGTTGACTTTTTTTTAGATATAAAGACCTTTAGGGGGGTAAAAAGACATATGTACCCTCACATTAAAAGGTTGGACCAACATTGAAACAAATGGACAACCACGGAGACTGTAGGTGTAATTTTTTCAAGTTTAGGGACAATTGATGGTGGTAAACCACATGGTCCATTTGTGTAATTAACTCTAGTATTTATCTTAATTTACTAAGTATGAGGATGAGGATATAAGGACTAACTCCGGTATTACGTATAACGTGTTTAACTTTTAACTACTTCAAATTTTTTTTAAGGTAAACAATATTATTATGGTAATAAAACAACAAATTCTTATATAAATATTTGATCAGTGAATCCTTAAGAAAAGTAAGACAAACATAATGGACGCATAAGAACATGTACAATTAAACTTTTCCCAATGAGACGGTCTACATCGGACAAATGTATATGACAAATGTTATCAATAGCCTCTTCGCATTACAGATACAATATTGAACGAATATCTATACCTCTTCTATATATCCGGTAGTACACGAATTGAACCGGCATGCTTCCTTTCAACAGTTTTCAAATGAAGATACAAATCTATTTTGGCGCCCAAATTAGACCACAACATACCATCCGGATCTTTCATATGCTATTGTAGCATCTTTTCATCCAGTATTATAAGCAGTTCTCGACTTCCAAACACACCATCTTCTGAGAGGAGCCAACACCATTTCTTTTCTAGTTTGAAATTTCTTGAAATTTTTTCACAAAATATAAATTATCAAGCCATTTGTCATCCCAAAACAATGTCAATATTTAACCCCCCTTTATCAAAATCAAGTAAGGTTTTTTCTCATATAACTCATGCCACCCTTTTTATGGACCCTCCCCCTATCATTCCAAAAGAAATTTCTTCTCACCCTCTCTAAAGTGTTTAACACTCTAATCGGGGTATGAATATTGAGAAATAGTATAGCGGGAGACTACCGAATACCGCTTTTACCAAGGTTAACCAACCACCAAACGATATGACACGTAATTTCCAATCCAAAAGTTCATTCTTGAACCTGTTAAGTGTTGATTACAGGTAGGGGTGCTCAAATAAACCGGAAAACCGAGAAACCGACTTGTCCCGCGTGAACCGAAACCCAAAAAACCGATACCCGAAAAACTCGTAACCCGAAAAACCCGAAAACTAGGGTACCCGTTGAACACGGGGCGGGTTCGGTTTTTAAATATCGATATCCGCGGGTACCCGCGCCGCCCCGTATGCCTTTAAATATATATATATATATATATATATATATAATAACAAAAGCTATTAGATAACTTAAATTACTCAAAACTATGTAACTTATCTCTAGTAGCCCCCACCATCTCCCGTAATTCTTATTTTTTTTAGCCTCTATATACAAGTGTGCAACGATCGAGAGTTCAACATGGAGACACCGCAATCGATCAACAATGCGAACTTCGATCATATCGGTATTTTGTTTCTACAAGGCTCTTATTAAATATCTGTTCAATTTTTGCAAGTGGTTTATTCATTATTGTTGACTTGTTTCTATCATTGTTTATTGTTTTATTATGAATCTGAACTTGTTGAAAACAACAAAAATGAAAATAGATCGATTTTAGGGTACCCGTGACCCGAACCGTGGATACCCGCCTCCCTTAGGGTACCCGTACAACGGGTACCCGCTGTTTGCGGGGCGGTTACGGTTTCTAAAACTAGATACCCGCCCCACACTGACGGTTTACAAAAATTCAACTATCCGCCCCGCCCCGCCCCGCCCCGCCCCGTGAACACCCCTAATTACAGGGATCCAAGACTTTAGTGCCCATATTCAGGTACACTATATTTTTAATTACTTTATTTTCAAATAATGAGCAAACTCTCTCACGTATGATTTTTGGGTACTACAAACTCAATTTGTTTCAACTCACTAGTTTTGTTATATTCAAGATAAATTATGATAAGATCAAATATTCAAAAATGAATCAAAATTAATTACCACACTAAAATAATTATGTTATGTACAGTAAGTCCAAAGGAAAATGAATAACTTAATTGATTTTACATTCTACGCGCATGTGAATCTTAACCGCCATTTTAGACGATAATCAAGTGATTCAAACTTAATTGGTTTGAGGGTTTATGAATTCTGACAATTTGACGAGCATTGTTTATTTATTTACTACATTACATTTTTGTGTTATACATGTGTTGGAATTTTAAAAAAAAAAATACTAAACGTTAAATATTCATAAAGAATATTAAATAATCATCAAATAAGAGCTTAAAGAAATTGACGAAAAACGTTATTAACATCAGACCAGCACTAAAAGTTTTGGTGCGAGATAGATGGTAGATGTGACAGTTGAAACATGATTTCATAATACAAATAGAAATGTTTGCATTTCTTGTACAAGTTATTAATCGTTATTGTTATAATTAACATAATAAAGTCATACCTTTATTACTAAAAAGAACTTAAATGGTTAGAACATAATTTAAATTAATATAATTGAGAATTGGGTAAATACTAATATAATATTCTAAAATGTTATCAATGATAAATATAATATTTTTGAATAATGACGTATAAATATAATATTTTAATATTTATAGTGACATATATACAGTTTTTCCAATAACTTTAATTCAATTTTAACTCAGCAAACATGATTTTTTTTTCTTCCCAAAAAACATGTCAAGACCAGTCTCAAATTAAATAGCATAATTTTCTCATTAATTTGGTATATATTACGTAATTTAAAACTTTCTTGTTTGATGAATATGTTAGTTTTAAAAAGTGGGGGTAATGTAATAATGTCAATACTACCATTTCTTATTTAATTTACATAAAAAAGACAGAAAACTAATTGATTGACCAAAAATGGTTCTCGCAGTTCTCATACGAAAAATAGTTTTTGTTTGAACCGCACCCTATATATATAAAAATAATTTAATGTATATATTGTATTTAGGCAAATGGCTGAGAAATGTAACATATATTGCCAATTAATAAAGATAACATGTACTTTTTTTTGTCGAGAAAAGATTTTAAATTTTAATTTGTTATAAAAAATGATTGTAAATTTCAATTTTACATAAAAAGAGATTATCATTTTCAATTTGGTATTAAAAAGAGTATCATGAAATGCCACATAAATTGGACGTTACCTGTATTGACAAATTTCGATATATGCAGAATCTATAAAACCAATCTCAGCATCTAGATTTGAATCATCACTTGTTGAGATTATGACCGCTACGCAATTTACGTAAATCGAATATTCAATTTCTTACGGAATATGCACATAACGTAAATTGATTATGCAGTCGAATCTCAGCCACTGATCATCCAAATCTAAATATATATTTAAATTGGTTTTGTACGTTCTGTATAGAAAACTAGTTTTGTATTAATCCTATTTCTATATATAATTATATATATATAATCTAGCATTTCATGATTATTTAGTTATGCAAACTTACTCATATATAGGCCGATTTCAAGTGATTGTTTGAGTTAATCTAAAAGGAATTATGTACTCCATGTATATGGCCAATAGTGAAAGGACACATCAACACTTTTAGATTCAATGAGCTTGTTGAAGGCATGGTGGCTTGGGATAAAATTCAGAAACCCAAGAGATATAGGGGTTTGGTGGTTGGGGTCCTGCAGCAAAAAAATCAAGCTTTATTGTCAAAATGGATATGGCATTTTTGGAATGCTGAGGACTCTGCGTGGAAAAGGATTGTGAGATGTAAGTATGGTGAGTTGTCTTTGGGGTCTAGTTTGATTAGTGCTAACCACGAGAAGATGTCTGATGTGTGGAAGAATATAGCAAATCTTTACGCGTCGGAGGATAGGGTGGGCATAGCTTTAAGGGAGGATTTTGTAGCTAAATTAGGGAAAGGTGACTTGTTTGATTTTTGGAATGATAGGTGGCTGGGGAGTTTACCTTGAAAAGTAAATTTCCTAGGATGTTTGCCTTAGCTATAAAAAAAGAGGGTAAAATGGGGGGCTTTGGTGAGTGGAGGGGTGAGAGGTGGCAGTGGGAGGTAACAATGAGAAGAAAAGTGTTTGATTATGTTGGTGCATATTTGTGAATCCCTAGTTCGTATCAATAAAATATATTCATGTTTATTAATTCAAATGTGTTTTGATTAATTGTTTGCATGTTTATATATCCTTAGTGATTCTTTGTGATGATCTTAAGCTTACAAGTACTTAATAATGTGTTGATGTGAGTTTGGAAGTTTAAGTCTGTGTGAAAGTTCATCACGTGCGTGATGTGTTCACTGCGTGCGTGGTGAGTCCACTACGTGCGTAGTGAATCTCAACTCGCACGTAGTGATTAGGTCGGTTAAAATGAAATTAATTATTATTAAACTAACCAGTACGTGCGTACTGGACACACTTCGTACGAAGTGTGATACATTACATGCGTAGTGAATTAATTACTCTATAAATAGAGCTTAACCCCGCATTAGCGTGGGAAATCGAGAGAGTTCGCGGGTAATTAAGGGAAATCGACGAATCTACGAGTAACCTACGAATCAATCGAATAATCAACCGGGAGCCTTCGTAATCGACCTTATCCGACCTAAGCATTACTAAATCGTGACTTTAAACCTCGTAAACGAATACTGTGTGTTTAATACGAAAACCAAGGGCAGCCTTAAGCATCTCTGTGTGAGTTCTTAGTGTTTGTTCTCGTTTCTACTCTGTGTGTTTCTTAATGTTACTGTGTGCCGGACACCTAAGCAGATCTTAGAATCCTTAGGAGGTTTGGGAAATAGAAATTCCGCACTATTTCTCATCCTAGATCAGTCCTAGCATTAGGGTGTTTTAGTTTAGTTTAGAACCCCGTCCCCCAGTCGGTCCTACAAAGTGGTATCAGAGCCTTGTGCTTTGATTGATCACTTTTCCTTTAGGATTTCGTGATCTAGGTGTCGTTTAGGCCTGTGTGTTTTGTCCTTTTCGTCGTTTAAACCGGTTAGTAGGTCGAAAATAGGTCGTTTTGCGTTAAAAAGGTCGTGTTTTTACATTAATCTGTTTGCATTTTACTCGTGCGTAGTGAGCTCCCAGTGCGTGCGTAGTAAGCTTTGTACGTGCGTAGTGTGTCGTAGATCTTCTAGAATCTTCGATAGGCTGTGTGCTTTGTTCGTGCGTAGTAGATTCTCAACACGTGCGTAGTGATACTCACTTCGCACGTACTTGAGTCTGTGTGGTTTACTTTGTCTTTAAAAAATATTTTGTTGCTTCGTGCGTACCATCTTCACTCCGTGCGTCCTAGGCTCCAGTTCGTGCGTGGTAGAGTTCTAGTTCGTACGTAGTAACGTCTGTGTGTCTTTGTGTCAGTCCGTACGTAGGTCTTGTACTTCGTGCGTTGTGCTCTGTGTTCGTGCGACGTGACTTCCCACTCCGTGCGTATTGAATCTGTGTGGTCTACCAAATCCAAATTTCAGTTTGTGTGTTCTCAGCTCTTGATTACTGAAATGGCATCAAAACAGACAACAACTTTAAATAACTTATTGCTAGACAGTGAAATGGGGAGTGCCAATAAAGTACCTAAACTGTTAACCATGGAAGACTATCCTATGTGGAAGCCCAGGTTCGAAATATTCCTCGATGGCCTTGACTGTAGACTTCGGAGGGCAATAAACACCGATTAAATGGTTCCCAAGGGGGAGGGAAATATTGAAACCCCCTATGATGGAATGACTGTTGCACAGAAGAGCAGTCATGATGCAGAGAAGAAGGCCTATGCTCAACTAATCCAGGCCATTCCAAATGAGATCTTCCATCAATTCAGAAGATATAAAACTTCCCACAGCCTGTGGAGAGCACTAGAGAAGAGAAATGAGGGAAATGCCGCCCTCAAGGAATTGAAAGCAAGTCAATTGAGAAAGGAATTAGATCATTTCATGGCTACTAGAGATGAAAAAATTCATTCTCTCATTACAAGATATAATCATCTTCTCAGTGAACTGGACAGTCTGGGTGTTACTGTTCCAGAGAAGCAGCAGGTGGAAATTTTGGCAAAAGCTTTGCCCAAGAGCTGGCGGCCATATATTATGATATTGAAGAATAGTGGTGGTTTTGACGGGTTGGATCTAAATGACTTCATCACCAAGTTGAAAGAGCAAGAGCAGGAGGAACAAAATTTGGATTCCATGTCCAGTTATCAACAAAATCCTTCTCTCTACTACTCTGGAACACCTGTATCGTCATCCACTTCTTCAAATGCCCCCTTACAATCTGCCTATGTGAGTAATGTAAATGATTCTGGCAGATCTACACCTGAAGCTTCATCTTCTGGGCCATCCTATACTGTGTCTACTTCTGGATTCAATGTCGAGCATTTCAAACATGGCAGCACTGAAGAAGTTAAGGAGCATATGGGGATGCTTAGAGCATTGGTCACCTCCTACGATGATCTGCTCAAGGGAAAGATTGGGAACGCCTATCTGACCCAGGAAGACTATGACCAAATTGACAACGATGAGATGGAACGTCAAGATATCTTATGGTCATATGCCAACCTGGTAAGAAGAGCCAAAGCCTTAGTGAAGAGAACGGGGATGCAAATTACAGCAACCAAAGATACGAAGCTCGGGTTTGACAAGTCAGCTGTAACCTGCTACAATTGTGGTGAAAAGGGTCATTTTGCGCGAGAATGTGAAAAGCCGAAGAACTCTGGACCCAAGTATCCTTTCAAAACCAGTCTTGGCAGTAGATCATCTTCCTCTTCAACCATAAAGTCTGAATCAACTCCAAAACCGGCTAAGGTAATGGCAGTTGTTCAAAAGGACAAGGGAATTGACTGGTCAGTACAATTTGGGAATGATGGTGCTGATATTAATGTGGAAAATGTTCATGTGTTGAACGAAGATTCTCAATCCGAGACAGAAAGTTACAACTCACATCGTGCGTAGTGCAGGTAAGAGCATGACGAAAGGTATTCGTTTAGCATTCTGCTGTGTGCATTTTGCTTTGTGCATTTTACTTTGTGGAATTTTTGCTTAGTGCAATGGTTATTGATAGAACTAGGTCTTAGGGGGAGTTTGTTGGTGCATATTTGTGAATCCCTAGTTCGTATCAATAAAATATATTCATGTTTATTAATTCAAATGTGTTTTGATTAATTGTTTGCATGTTTATATATCCTTAGTGATTCTTTGTGATGATCTTAAGCTTACAAGTACTTAATAATGTGTTGATGTGAGTTTGGAAGTTTAAGTCTGTGTGAAAGTTCATCACGTGCGTGATGTGTTCACTGCGTGCGTGGTGAGTCCACTACGTGCGTAGTGAATCTCAACTCGCACGTAGTGATTAGGTCGGTTAAAATGAAATTAATTATTATTAAACTAACCAGTACGTGCGTACTGGACACACTTCGTACGAAGTGTGATACATTACGTGCGTAGTGAATTAATTACTCTATAAATAGAGCTTAACCCCGCATTAGCGTGGGAAATCGAGAGAGTTCGCGGGTAATTAAGGGAAATCGACGAATCTACGAGTAACCTACGAATCAATCGAATAATCAACCGGGAGCCTTCGTAATCGACCTTATCCGACCTAAGCATTACTAAATCGTGACTTTAAACCTCGTAAACGAATACTGTGTGTTTAATTCGAATCCAAGGGCAGCCTTAAGCATCTCTGTGTGAGTTCTTAGAGTTTCTTCTTGTTTCTACTATGTGTGTTTCTTAGTGTTACTGTGTGCCGGACACCTAAGCAGATCTTAGAATCCTTAGGAGGTTTGGGAAATAGAAATTCCGCACTATTTCTCATCCTAGATCAGTCCTAGCATTAGGGTGTTTTAGTTTAGTTTAGAACCCCGTCCCCCAGTCGGTCCTACAGATTAGGAAGTGGATGTATTTATAGAGTTTATGAGTGTATTTAATGCTCAGATTGTGCAAAAGGAGAGGAGCAATATGGTGCGGTGGAAGCATGAGAGCAACGGGGAGTTCTCTGTAAAAGCTTGGTGGATTTAATGAACGAGGAACCGATGAAACATGGCGTAGCTAAGGTATGGGATTATTGGGGTCCTCTTAAGGTTAGGTTGTTTGTGTGGCAAGCGGTATGGGATAAAAACCCTTCAAGAACAGAGCTCGCAAAAAGAGGAGTGTTAAAGTCAGATGAAATAGAATGCCCTCTATGTAGTGATGAGAACAAATCCGTTGCACACCCGTTACTACATTGTAGCCGATCGTGGATTGTTTGGTCAAACATATTGAGGGTGGTAGGTATAGATTGGGTGATGCCTAGTAGCATTAAGGATCTGGTGGAGTTATGGCCTTTATTGTGCAAAAAAGGTTGGATTAGAAAATTGTGGATGTTGGTGTTATATGGGGTGTTGTGGTCCATCTGGGTTGATAGGAATGATATAGTGTTCAACAATAAGAGAGTGGTCTTTGAAAGATTAACGTACATGGTTTGGTTGAGAGTAGGACAGTGGTGTTATGCAAAATGGCCAATGGTGGCAGGGTCTTCCTTAGACATGTGTATAAGGCCAGTAGAGGTTCTAAAAAGGATCAATTTGATGTCATACGTTAGTGGTGATAAGTATAGGTCGGAGTTTGAGGGGGTAGTGATGTACTCTGACGGGTTAGTTTGTAGTGCTGGGGAGGTAGCGGGTGTTAGAGGTGTCTTTAGACTTGGTGCGAGAGGATCATTAGTAAGGGCCTTTTCTAAGCCAATAGTTGTGTGTTCTCCATTAGTTGCCGAGCTGGAAGTGGTTTACTACGAGCTTTTAGTTTTTAGGAATAATAAAGCGTTTAGTGATAGCTCCATTAGGATATGCACAGACTCTGAACTGGTTGGCAATATAGTGAGTGGTTTGGTAGATCTACCCTAAGGGGTGGAGGATGTAGTTAGTAGGGTTAGAGTTTTAACTAAATGTATGAGTAATTTTGAGATAAGTGTCATTCCTAGGGAGTTAAATTGTGAGGCGGATGAGCTGGCGATGAAGGGCGTAGGCAGGAAGAGTCCTTGGATAGTGTGGGTGTAGTGTCTAGTGTCTGGTTGGTGTAAGTGCTAGCTGCAGGATGCACTTGATGCATGTTGAGGGAGTGTGGAGTGGTAGGCTCCGGATGTGTGTATTAAGATTTTGGTTGAATTTGCTGCATTATGTGTGTTTTGGTATGATTAGCATGTGTGCTTAATCTGGTTGTTGAGCTGTGACTACAGGTATTTGTCTAATTCCAGGACATTATGGAAAGTATCTGTCTTGATATGAAGATGTGGGCTAGCAAGTACAAGAACACTATGTGCAGGTATGTGTAATAAAGGGTGCAACATTTGATTAACAATGGATATATATATATATATATGTATATATATAGGGGAGGGTTCAAACGAGAACTATTTTTCGTACGAGAACTGCGAGAACCAATTTCAGCCGTTCCTTGGATATGGGAAGTTCATGGATGGAGAGCGTGGAGGGGATCAAGTGTGGCAGGGTGCATGTGAGGAATTCATGGGTGGGCAATGACATAAAAGGAGGGGGAATTGGACGGCTTAGATTGGTTCTCGCAGTTCTCGTACGAAGAACAGTTCTCGTTTGAACTTTTGTCTATATATATATATATATATATATATATATATATATATATATATATATATATATATATTGGATGAATGGTGAGATGTGTTGCGTACAGGGGGTCATTGTTACAAGGGTTACATGGAATCTGTGTTAGATTACTAGTCTTGGGAGGGATGTCGGTGGGTCTTGTCGATAGTGCCATCTTAGTGTTGGGATGGTTGTATGCGTGGTATGGTCGTGTGGTCACTGTATAGTGTGTGTGGTCACTGTACAGTGTGGGTTGGTTAATGCGAAAGGAGGGTTTGTGTGATAAGGCCGTGTGGGGCCTAGTACCATGGGGTATATGTGGGTGGGGGATGGGCAGGTGTTATAAGGGTGGTGATGGTAGGATAGTGGTTGTGGCTATATTTCTTCACAGGTGATACATGGTGGCACTGTAATGCACACACTACACATTGTCTTCCATCGTCGTTAGTGTGTGGGGTTTCTATATTTGTGCCGGAGGGTGCACTACGTCTCGGAACCATGGTGTGATAAGGGGGCATTTCAAACCCTGTTTGATTTGCTAGGCCATCTTTTTGTAGCTAATGCAAATCCTTTTTTCAAGCCCCAGAGTTTTGTGATTTCTATGTCTCGATTGTAAATTTACACATTGGGGTTGGGTTGGTGTAGGGGTTACTATGGTGGGTAGAGGCAGGTGTGGTAGGGGGCCACCCTAGGTCTTGAAGTTATAAGGGGAGGCTACGGTGTTTACTCGGTGCATGGAGGTGAGGAGGTTGGTTGGTGAGTTGGGTCTCCTTTACCTATATAAACCTTTGAGCCACAGAGTATTTGTTCTTTAGTTGGTAGTGATGCTGGGTTGAATAGAGGTAGTGAGAGGGGGAGAGACTTATTACTATTCCTTTGTAGATAGTGTATCCCTGTTGAGCCCCAGAGTTCTTTTGGCCAGATGTGCTTATTCCCTTGTATGTGAGAGTCAATAAGTACCTCTGGCTGTGCTTTCAAATTCTCCGGTCATATTGATGGTATGGTTAGCTATGGATTATGATGATATGTATTGTATGTCACTGTGATGCTGGTTTTGTGTTGATGTCGATACTGCTACCTTCCTGCCTGATGATCACTATGGGCTGAGTGTGATATCCTGCTGAGTGCTGCAGAATGAGGATGTTATTCTGATGCTATTCATTTCCATGTTGGTCGGAGTTTGTAAATGTTGCTGACTGCTATTTTAGTTGGGGTAGTGAGGTCGTCTGGGTGCAAAATTTGATCTCGTGCGATGACATAGCCTTACTAATGTATTGTGGGTTGATGTATGCGTGGTAGATAGTGAGTATTGTCATGATGATGTATGAGGAGAGCTACGATGTGCGATCTGTTGTGTGTAAGTTACGCTTAATTTTGATGAATGGAATATATACTTTTGCCGTTAAAAAAAAGCTTGTTGAAGGTGAGAAAAAAACAATTGGAGCGAGATAGATTTTCAAGTCGTGCGCTATAAAAAGATGAGTGTTAGATGCACTGATGCAGTATTGATTGTGAGTTTAATTTAACTGTTAGTGTAGAATCATGTATTATAACATACATAATAAATTCTTAGGACATGACTAATTAATAAATACCCGTTTTAATGATAAAAATAATGTTTTGAAATAGCAAAATTGAAGTAAGCGTCGTATTGTATCACCTATTCGGACACACTTGATGTCATTTTTTAACCATCTTTATGACACATGTACCTCACAGAACACTCCAAAACATGGTAGATAATAATAATACAATTGCAATGATGACCGGCTAAGCCTGTTACAATTCACGTTACAAAGAATGTAAATTTCGATAATAATAATACAATTTTACGAAGTTTTTTCAGTTCGTTAATTACACATAATATAAAAATGAGGATGTTTTATTATATGTTGTTGTACTTAATCTTATTATAATATTAGTATAAGTGGTTAGTGATTGAATCACAATTAATCTATTATAATTCAAGTTAGGATTGAGCTAAGATTTTAGTACAGTGAGGATCAGTCTTACTTTATCATAATATTAATGATATACATATACACAAAGTTTTATTATATATCTAGATAAATAAATAAGAATTTTTTTTAAAGACAAAAAGCTTACATGTTAAAATAACACTTAAACTTGTCAAAATCAATATTCGAAGTTTTCTCACAATCGGCAATTCATTTGTCATGAATTAATGTGCTAGAAGCTTAACATTAACTAAAACATTAAAGCGAATATTTTCTCTTGATAAAAATTCAATAAAACCAAAAAATAACGATAAGAAATCATACATCACGAATTTGGAGTTGGACAGGTCTTTTTTTCTTTGAACAAAACACATGTATGTACATAAAGTATTAGCAATCTATCTCTCTCAATATAAAGAACTCAACGGTTTTAATGATACTCATGATTGTTGCTCCTAATCAAGATTTACAAACAAAAAAATACCAATGATTCTTCATTTATTCTGAAATATTCAATTAGTGTACAAACCCGACGATTACATATTTATAGTGGTGGTAATGGTGGTTATCCGGCAGTTGACCGTCAGTTCACGGCGGCGGTTGGCGGCGGACGACCGGTGGTGGTTATCGCTGGTTAACCAAAGTTAACTTTGTAACAATGACTCGTGCTATTACAAAACTTTGTTTTCATAATTTTCATTACAGAGAATATATTTCAAAAATCATATCGCCGCTACGAGCCTTTCCTTTGTTGTTTGTGTTTTGAGCTATACTCAGGGGCGGACCTGCCCTTTGTGGGGAGGGGTCAAGCGTCACCGGTCCTTTGACGGTTCGCAGTGTTAATTTTCGACTTTTTGAGACGATGCTACCGGTAAATTTTCGGGTTGCACCGGTGATGCCACCAAAATCAAAGGAAAAGAGAAACTTTTTAAAAAAAATGATAAGAAATAGTTTAATCTTTCGGTTTATACCTTTAAAATACTTTAATTTACCTTTAAAATAACATTTTAGTTAACAGGTCTTCATATAAATTGTGTTTTGTTTTAAAATTTGGCCTTAAAATACCAGAAAAACAGCTGAAACCTCGTTAATCCGACCCGATTAACCGGAAACCCGAAAAAAAAACCCGAACCAGACCCTCAAACTTATTTAATTTTATTATCGCATTATATGGTGCTACCGGTCCGCAAAAATCCTGGGTCCGCCACTGGCTATACTTGAGCTACAGATTAACTCTAATTAGGGGCAGTTAATATATGTGTTGAACTTGTGTTTCTAAAATACTAAGGATTTTGAACTCATTAAAGAATGTCTAGCACCCTTCAGCCCCCTTGTCTCCAAGTGCATACATATATTGTAGAAATATAAATTTACGGGTGTGCATGTGCTTTAGGTATGAAAATGGTTCATCAAAAAAATAAGATGGTTTTTGAATCGGCCGAACAGCAAGGTGAGTGAGGGTGTACGTGAGTATTTGATTTCATGGAGTATGCACATGCTTTCTTAATAATTTTCTCACGTAGAATACTGGAATTTGTGGTCTTTTGTTGTAGATGGTAAAAGCAATGTGTGTAGATGTGGTTAATATTCAAGATGTATGTGTGATTAGTGACATAAAGATGTTAAATAGTTACAAATGAGTGTACGTATGTAAGTGCATGATACCTTTCCCCTAGCTAATGAAATAATTTAAGCGATAGTACCTATATTTGTCTCTAATAATGGTGTGTGCATGTTAACTGTCACAAGTAACAATGTGCATGTGTGCGCGTGAATGTTCAGTGACGAGATCATACATGTGAATTTAGTGTTAGCAACAATATATGAGAAATTGATTTTGTGAGATCAACGTATCTAGTAATTAACTTAGTAAATGTAGTCGTTACCCGATTGATACATAATTAGTCGTAACCTTTTGTAGGTTTATAAATGATGGTGTTAATAACATAACATAGTAGTGATTTTCGGGCACGTAGGTAAGCACTTATAAAGTAATTATAATAACCACTACAAAAAAAAAGGGTTTTTGCGGCGATATAAGTCGCCGCTAAAACTCCAATTGTCGCCGCCATAGGTTATTAGCGGCGACATTTCGCCGCAAAAGTGTCGCCGCTAAAGCTTCGTACCCAAAAGTTTTTTGCGACGACATTTTTAACTTTTTGCGACGTCACACAACGGACCCATCAAGTGCCACGTGTATGTGTTTTTGCGGCGACATGAGTACTTTTAGCGGCGACGATTTTGATTTAATTTAAAAAATTAAATAATACTTTTTGCGGCGACATATGTAGTATTTGCGGCGACGTATTTATTTAAATAAATTAAATTTTAAAATATAAATAATACTTTTTGCGGCGACATGTCGCCGCTAAAAGTCTAAATTTTTTTTTTCAAGATTTTGCTGTATTTTGCGTTTTCCACCCATTTTAAACCGGGCAATTACAATAACCTGCTATTTCATAACTCAAAACAACTGTAACACGACATTTTAAGCTATATAAAACAAACATACATATCAATCAATAGTTTCAAAGTTAACATAAACGTTTTTAGACAATCACGTCGCCTAACAAACTAATAGACTAATCATCATGATCCCTAGACGCTTCATCACGAGAAGCCAAATCAGTGCTTGGTTCATGTCGGGAAGTTGAGGGAATATCGACATTTATACCTGCCGCACGTAATGCTTCAAATATTGCTTGTGTATGTTGAGAATTAGTATGCATCTCCTCCCGGACCTGCTGGATATCAGAAGAATGAGACGCAAGCATGACATCTACCTCGGCTTGTGTATATAATCTCCCTGTAGGCTGGGATTGTGCGGTAGATTGTGCAGCAGATACGGATGAAGAACTTAATGTTCTTCCCATTCCATGAACATGTCCTCGGCGTTCACCCAACACCGCCTTCAAGATTTCTTCTTCACTCAACGGATTTTGGCTCCCGACTTGACCGTCTCTCAAGAAAACCATACGGCGCTGTGTATAAATAAGATATAAAAACAATTAAAATCATATTATATATATATATATATATATATATATATATATATATATATATATATATATATATATATATATTTAAACACATAAGTTTCATGAATTATAAATAATTACTTACATAATTTTCTTGAAGAGACTCGGATGTAAAGACGCCATTGCGTGAATGGTTTAACATGTACTGTTCAATCAAGCTAGGGGGTTCTAGCGTTTCCGGGTCACGCTATAAACAAATTTAATAAGTATATATTTAATAACGATTAATATATAGACTTAAAGATAAATACTATGTCAAAATTAAGATTTAAAGATAAATAGACTTACGTTCTCGAATCGATACTGACAGTATGATCTCCGACCATGCAAGCTTTGATTTACTTGTTGCGCTCTTACTTGTGTGTTCGCTATTGACCGTTGAACGGTCTTTACCCCACAATAATAGTCAATGTACAAACCCCACTCACTCAGTTCCATGTTAGGAGGAGGGTCTTGACGTAGTCGTTGAGCCTGCGAGACCCCCCCTCTTCTCTGAAACCATTGAAGCTTAAACTTGTATTTTTGGTCTCTGTACATCTCAGCACACATCTTATCGATTCCCGTCAAGATCGACGAACGGTGTGGAGTGTCATAATGGTCCCTTAAATCAAAGTAAGTCTGTAAATTATACGAAAAAGTTAGTTTATTGTATATTTTTTACAAATATACAATATATAAAAAAAACTTAAGTGAAACCTCAAGGCTCGGTATGATCGCTGCCTTCAATTCTACGGGGACTTTTTCCCATGACGGGAAGTAATATGGGATGTCGTCTCTCACCAAGGTCCCCGCGTAACTCGTAAAGTAATCGGCATTAACTCCGACCGGTCTCCAAGTTTTGTTACATCTAATATCATCAAACTCGATTGGAAGTGGTCGTTTCCCGTTCCTCTTCCACGCCTTTCTCATTTCTACATTTCGGGCTATAAATACGCTTTAGCCTAGGCGTCAAAGGAAAGTAACGCAGTATCTTGTTAGCAACTTTCTTCCCCTTCGTGTTTTTGTCTTTCCATCTACTCTCAGAACATATGGGACAACTTTGCAAATCTTTGTATTCATCCCAAAATAAACAGCAGTCGTTGATACAAGCATGGATAGGTACGTATCCTAACCCGACCGTTCTCATTATCTTCCTGGCTTCATAGTGTGATGACGGGATATTAGATGTCGGAAATGCAACCCTAAGCAATTCTAACAATTGGTCAAATGAAGTATCGGTCCATTTATTGATAACCTTCATATGCCTTAATTTTGCCAAAAAGTCAAGCGAATACATCCAATCACTACCAGGGTATAGCTCCGTGCCGGCTAACTTGAATAATTCACCAAGTTCATCATTTGTATCACTTGGGCCTTCAATTGGCTCATCATTTGGGCCTTTAGTTGGCTCATCACTTTCCGTGTTGTGTTCGTTTACAGTATTCTCCTGACGAACATCATTGAGGTAATCATGCAAGTCATTATTCGTTTGACCAAGACCGTCACGTGATGCTCGATGAACAATTGGTTCTCCGTGATACCTCCAAATCCTGTAGCCCTCGCTAAACCCGTTTTCATGTATATGAACCCTAAGTACCCTAAGCGGGTGATAACAGGTGTTATCACAATAATCACACGGGCAACGAATATTACCATAGCTATTTACGTAGTCTTTACACCTATCGAGGAATGCGTCAAGACCAATAAAAAATTCACGACAATTACGGTTTGCTAAAGTAGTCAAACTCTTATCAATCGTCATAACTGCGTTCAAAGCATATCATACTAATTAAGAATACAAATCATGTATTAAAATTTTATATTAAGAAATTGTGAGTGGTTTGTAGCAGGGTGGCCTTCCTAACCCACTTTTTGAATACTTTACCTCATATGTGAATACATATTACATGATCGGTTGTTTAAGAAAAATTTGGCAGCATTTACCCTTAGCTCCCAAGTATATAAAGAAATATATACCAGGGAAGCATAGAGTAAATGACAATCGAATCTTTCTTAAACACACAACCATGTATCAAACATTCACATCCTAAATGAGATAAGGTATTCAAATAGCAGTCCCAACATGGGAACAACCCGAAATTAATTTCTAAATCAATTTCGAGCACACATGCAAATTTAACAACTAGCATGATTACTAACACTAAATGAACATTTACTTTAACAAAATTTAACAACTAGCATGATTACACTAACAATGATTGTATATTGATATTTAGTAACAATAATCTAACATTATTAGCGCTAACTAATTAATAATCTAACATCACAAATTAAAGATTAATACTACTTAAATATTAAAGATTAAGGATTAACACTAACATTGAAGATTAACACTAAATAAAGATTAAAGATTAACACTAACATTGAATATTAACACTAATTAAAGATTAACAATTGATAACAATAAGCTAACATCATTAACAATAAATAATAATCTAACATTAATCTAATTTCTAACATTATTAGTGTACTAACAATGATTAAAGATTAAAAGTAATTAGCTATAACAAAATTATTAAACATCATATAAATTAAAGCTAACACTAATCTAATTTCTACCATTATTATTACACTAACAATGATTGTATATTGATATAATCTAACATAATAAATTTAAACATTATAACACTAAATATAATCTAACATAATAAATTTAAATTAACAACTAGATTAATCAATAATTAACACTAGTCTAACACTAATTAACAATTAAATAACTAAAATTATTATCAAACAATAATTTTAATCAAACACTAATTAACAATAGCCTTAGATTAATAAATTATTACCACTAATTAACAATTAAATAATTTAAATTACTAACAAAAAATAATAATAATCAAAACACTAACTAATAATAATCTAAACTAATTAACATTAATATATAACATTAATATACAAATAATAACAAAAAATACCTCAATGGGGAGGAGGAGGTCGACGGAGGTTCAACCCGGATTCTGACCGGCGGCAGCGGCGGCGGCGGCGGCAGGAGGTGGTCGACGGCGGCAGGAGGAGGAGATAACTTGTAACAAACAAAGAACAAAAATATAAGAATCTAAAAACAAAAACCCTAGATTTATAAACAAAAAAAGAGTTTTTTACCTCGAAATCAAGTTGCCGGCGCCGGAGGAGGAGGTCGAACAGCGCAGGAAGAACGGCGGTGAGAGGCGGCGGCGATTTCGATGGTGAGAGGGAGCGGGGGCGAGAGGAGTTCGACGACGGTGAGATTGTGAGCAGCGGTGGCGGTTTCGACGCCTGAGATACCTTCGGGCAGCTGTGGAATCGACGGAGAGAGAGAGAGCTTCGGGAGAGAGAGAGACGGGAGCAAGTAATGGCAGAAAGAAAGAAGATTAAACCCTATATCTCGTAAATGTTTTTGCGGCGACGCCTTTTGCGGCGACACTTGACTTTTTGCGGCGACACATATATAAAGAAAATTAGAAAATTAGAAAATTAGAAAATCATTGTTTAATTATATAAAGAAAATTAGAAAATCCTTTTGCGGCGACACCTTTTGCGGCGACAATAGGGTTTTTGCGGCGACAATGAATTTTTTAGGGGGGAACTAATCCCGCCATGGTTTTCGGTGGGAAAAAACGAGGGAAAGTACTTTAGCGGCGGCGACATCTTTTAGTCAGATGGTTGTGGGCCCAGTTTTTGTCGTTTAGTGGGGTTTTAGCGGCGACATATGTCGCCGCAAAAAGCTTAAGTCGCAAAAACCAATTTTTCGTGTAGTGAACATATATGATCAAGAGGCATGTAATGGTTAAGAATAATGAAAAGGAAAGAGAGATAAGGTGATAAATTATCTTACTAATTACAATATAAACAGAATCTTGTAATGTAGATTTAGTCAGGATGGTATTGCTTGTATGTAGTTCATATGCTTAATAAAGTTTTGTAGGTTTGTGCATTAGTCAACTTTGTTCAAATTTAGTTGTAGTGCAGATAATTTGAGTTTAGTACGGCTCAAAACCGAGTAGTAGACAAAAACAGGATTTATGGTCATATATATATATAGGGGAGGGTTTATGCGAGAACCGTTGTTAGTGCGAGAACCAATCTCGGCCGTTCCTTGGATATGGGAAGTTTCATGGATGGTGAGCATGGAGGGATATAGTGTGGCAGGGTGCATGTGAGGAATTCATGTGTGGGCAATGACATTGAAAGAGGGGGAATTGGACGGCTCAGATTGGTTCTCGCGGTTCTCGCACTAAGAATGGTTCTCACATGAACTTTTTCCTATATAGGTATTGTAGACGTTATTTACGTATGGATAAATGGGCCATTATTTAATAAGTATTGATTTTTACAAAATACTCGTTTTTGTAAGCATTAATTAAGACTTATTAACGAACCATTAACATTCTTATATACCGTTTGTGTCTTTAAAAAATATCTTGATATGTCTAGATTTAATTAGATAAGCGCTATAAAGACGTAAGAGTTGCTGGTCTTAATTTGTCTCCTATTAAGATATTAATATATCTTAAAAACTGTAATGAAATAAACAAGAGACGATATTTTATGTGATCAACGGATGCTTCTTGTCAATCTCCTATTTGACCACAACGCCCGCCGAAGTCCTCACATGTCACAGGCCGACAAACCCGTCCTTAGCAGTTGTTTATTTAAATATCTTGTTATATATGTTGTAAGTAGGTCAATCGGCAAAATATTTTTTTATTCAAACCTCTAAGATCACCTATACGTACATTCTTTTAATAATATCATTTTTATTTTTTCAACCACGTACTTTTCGCGCGTACGTCATAGTTCATAGTTCATACTTGTTTAGTTAGTAATATTCTCGGAGTTTATTTCCTTCTTGAACATCACCTCTCTCTTAAATATTATTTAATTATATATAGAGAAAGAGGTTTAAATATGAATCTATATTTAGATATGAATGTGAGACTTAATCTGATTTGATCGAATAATATACAATTATTTCTCATTTAGTTCATAATCCAACCATGAATTGTTACGATGATAAATTACAACAAGTGATTACGACCGTTAGATTTAATAGATTAACATGTAATTGATAGCTAAGATTTAATCTTTCATTCTCACCTAAATATTAATTCTCACACTCCCTTATATATTATATAAACCAATCATTTTATTACATATCTTAAATATTTTAATTAAATAAAAAATGGTATGTTTGTCTTTTTGTTATTCAAACAAGGTACACTTAACTACCCTAATTCTAGTCTAATTACCTGTATCAATCAACTTCTATTTAAATAACTCGAAGATATGTGTAAGCAGCTACCACTTACAATAGTAATGAAACATTCATTTTTCATTCAACGCACATGTAAGGATAAAAAGGTCATTCAGCACAAAAACAAGGAACATGTATTCATTCACTACTTACTGCATAAAGACTTTGAGGCAATAATTGCAGGGAATTGAGAGTCCCTGAAGGTACATAGTGAACTACATTGGGTCGATTATTCTTCTTTATCGGTTAGTATTAGTGGACTAGAGAGCTTACTAATTAACTATTGTGCTATTATATAATGGCCGAAAAACACATGTTGCACAAGTTAATTAAATTGACCACTAATAGCAATTATATAGCAACATAAGATTTAGAAAAAAATGTTAACACTACACATGCAAACTTAAGCCCTTGCAACCATGCACCTATTGGAATATCAAAAGTATCATAGATGCTTGGATAAATCAAAGTCAGCCATAATCCGAATTCCGAAGGAATGAGCAATTATTTGGCCATATAAATTTTTGTAGTAACTATTTACTTCATTCACTCGGAAAACAATAATATATCACAACTTTATGAACCTTGCAGTAACTTTATGTTCAGACCATAAACAATATATTACAAGATGCACCTTGTAATGAGTTATATATTAGTAATATTATTAAAGTTTAATAAAAGTATCTATATAATTTATAAACTATAAGTTATTTAGGTTATATATTTGTAGTTATTATTAATTTGATACCGAGTTTGATTCAACCAAATCAAAGCTGCACATATGTATATCTGTGCTGGAAATAACTAGGTGCACTTATGTATATATGCACACGTGCATCAGTCTGCACATGTGAATATCTACATCTGTGCTGAAAAAAACTAGACGCATCTGTGCATATGCACTTGTCGAGAAATGTATTGAAAAAAACCTAGTAATATGCACATGTGCACCTGTCGACACCTATCCAGAAAAAAACCCAGCAAACAAAAAAAAATCTTCAAAAAAATATAGCAATATCGGTCTCCAATTAAAGTGCATATATTTCTCATTAATTTGATATAATTTTACCTATGTTTAAAAAAAGTGTGGTAATGTCAAAATGTCTAAATTACCCCTAATTAACTAAGTATAAGTTGATTAAATTAAGGTTATCCATTAATAACCATTTAATCTAGACCCTTTATCTTTTTAATCAATCGCTATGATCTCGTGGTTCTCGTACGAGAACTGCGAAAACCAATCTTAGCATTTAATAAAAAATAATCAATTGCTAATAATTTTGGCGGCTAATTATTGACTCATTAATGACTAATGATTAAGTCATTTATGGCTCATTAATGAAACATTAATTAGGGGTATTTTAGGCAAACCAAGTCTCGCACATTGATGACGGATTACCGGTCCATCCGGATGAAATTTAGGAGTGGGGAAAATATATAAATGAACAAAATACCCCTAATAGTGACCAGTCATTAATGATGTTACAACACTTCTCGAAGTTCTCGTACTAAAAACTCATTTAAACTTTTATCTCTATGTGTGTCTATATATATATATATATATATATATATATATATATATATATATATATATATATATATATATGTGTGTGTGTGTGTGTGTGTGTGTGTGTGTGTGTGAAGAAGTTCATTTGAGAATCATTCTTAGTGCGAGAACCTCGAGAACCAATCTAAGCCGTCCAATTTCCCCTCCTTCAATGTCATTGTCCACCCATGAATTCCATACCTGCACTCTGTCATACTCATTTCCTCCACGCTCTCCATCCATGAACTTCCCATATTCAATATTTCATACGGGAACCAGTTTTAGCCATTAAATTTAATCAATGGCTAAGAACTTTTGGCGGCTCAGTAATTAAGCATTAATGACGAATATTTTTTGGAAAATCAAGCTTCGTAAATTACCGACTGATTATCTGAACGCAATTCTCATGTTCGTGGGTTTATTCAAACCCCGTTATATATGAGTACAATAAAATTTTATAACCAGATTATATAAACAAATTAACTAGCTTTTATTGGATAAGTCTAAAAGGTGGATATATATAAAATAAAGTTTGGTTCTATATATAAATATATATTGGAAATACTATTGCACTTACTTTTAGATATTTTTGAAGTTAAAATTTCTTAAGAAATACAACAATTGATTAATACTAGCATGTTACATACGTAATGCAGCGGTAACGAATAATTTCTACTCAATAACACTACTATTTTACCCGCGCGATGCGGCAGGGTAAATAATTTCATTTGTCGACATAGGGGTGTTCAAAATTCAGATATAAACCGTTCTAACCGTAATCCGAACCGCTCTGTAACCGAAAAAGCCGAAACCGTTTTCAAATTCGGTTTAAAAACCGAAACCGATTACCATAAATACTTTAATTACATAAAACTGAAACCGTTTTCAAATTCGGCATTATTTACAATATATATTGGAAATTACATAAAATAGTACAACTCAAATAGCATTATTTACAATATGTTTCAGCAATGATCTTAAACACTTTAAATACTTTAATTACATAAAACTGTCAGAATTTATATACATAATGAATGCTTTAAAACTGTCAAAAAATTTATTATAAAAAATTATCCTGAATTCAATAAAAGTTGTACTATTTTAAAAGTGTTAAGATTGTTGCTCAAAGTTATTGTAAAACATGATATATTACTTGTACTACTTAACTTAAAAAATTGTCTTAAAAAAAGAGTTAAATGATTTATAGAGTAGTAAAGATGTTCATTTTCAAGTTGTAGGAGTATGATATTCACGTAATTTAGTGACAACGAATAATTTTCTAAAATGTCTAATTTCTTTATCTTTTTTTTTATTTTCTTTATTTTACTGTCATAAACTCTTTTATTAATTTGTTGAAAACAATAAAATAATAAAGAAAAAAAGGTCTCTACTTATAAAATAATATAAATTAATAAAAATACAGTGTGTAAATTAGAAATTATTTTACTATTTAAAATCAAGGGATTAAGAAAAATTAAGTAAAACAGTGGATAATTATTTTATTTTATTTGATTATAAGAGCTATTTATATATGTCTATAAATTATGGTTATATTTAATTGAGGTTTATAAGTTTTATTTATACATATTTTCTGATAAATAAGTAAAAAAATTACATATGAAAGAATATTTAAAATGAAAGGTTTGATTATGAAATTACTTGTTTTTACAATTAAGTTGATTTGTATTGAGTTAATTTTTTTAATATGGAAGGTTTAGTTACTAAAATGGAATATAAGAATCTTTTTAACCCTATTTAATAGTTACTCCATTTAATAGTTTTCATTTAGTTTGTAAGAGGGGTAATTTAGTAATTTCAAAACACTTAAAATTTAGAAGTTTAAGCAAAAGTTCCAAATGCTTTATAATATAGTATAAATATAGATATCATCAAATAAATTAATTAATAATATTAAGATTTTTTATAAAACAACCAACTAAATCTAGATGTTATTTAGACGTCAAACTCACTTCTTAATGTCCAAATGTGATAATCAAATTCAAACACGGAACATACTGAAAAATAAACGACATCTTAGCCATTGATTTCATTTAATCAACATACAAAATTAGTTCTCGCAATAAGAATGGTTCTTAAATAAACACACACATATGTATATGTATATATAGGGTAAGGTTTCGAGTAGAACACCATTCTTACGGAGTACACAAAGTAAGCTTGCAAAAATCAAATTAATTAACAAATTCACTATCATTTTTAATTCAATATAACATAAAAATAATAAAGTTTTAAAGTATATTAAAAATCTATACTATATTATAAAGCATTTAAGCCTTTTACTTAAACTCTTAATTTTAAGTGTTTTGAAATTACTAAATTGCCCTCATATAAACTAAATTGAGTAACTATTAGATATAGTTAATATGATTCTCATATTCCAGTTTAATAACTAAACTTTACATATTTAAGAAAATCAAAGTCAATACAATTTTTTTTTAAAAGTCCAAGCCAATACAAATTAACTAAATTATTAAAAAAATTCATTTTTTTTAATTATGGAGAATAGAAAAGTGAAGAAAGTGAAGAAAAGATAAAGAATATAGACATGTCACCAAACAAAAATTAATTCGTCATCACCGTATTACATAAATATTATACTCCTTACTTCTTGAATATTGACATGTTAAGGAGTAGAAATTATTCGTTGTCGCTACATTGCACGGGTATCATGCTAGTAAATTAAAGAGTTTAGTTTCCGAAAATGTATCCAAGTTGTCACCTTTTGCTATTTTTTGTACTGAATTTCCGAACTTACTAGTTAATGTATCAGACTCGTGAAAGTTATCATTTAATGTACCCGGTTACCTATTTTATAGGTAACAGTTAATTTTGTTCATTTTCTTTTTTTTATAATATGACACATCATTATTTAATTTCCACATCAGTCATTTTTAGAAAAAATCCAAATAAATCATGAAGAACTTGAAGAACACCCGAAGAACATGGAAGAACATGAAGAACACTTAACAAGTTACAGATCTGGAAATCAACATAATGGAAAATCAAAACAAATCGTTTGAATTACAAATCTAGGAACCATAGAATCTATGAAATCATCTTTCATTTTCAAGAACATTCATCCTTCTCTTGAACATCTTCATTAATCAGATCTATAATCATGAACATCAAATCACCAAAAATCTTAAATCCTCCATTGAAGAAATCAAACCAAGAACTAACTTAGATTGAACATAAATCAATAAACAAATGTAATATAGGTTCAAACAAATGAAACCCTAACTCAGATCTGAACCAAGAACAACTCAAATCTGAACCAACAGCAAGAACAATTAGATTTGAATCAAGAACTTACCTTGAATCTAAACCAAGAACAACAACTCAAATCTAAACCCACACTTAGATTTAAACCAAAAGCAAGAGCAAGAACTTACCTTGAATCGCAACCCCTAAATCTTAGGAGAACAGATGAAAGATGACTTAGAAATTGCAGGTGAAGATGAAAGCAGGATCGACGGAGAGCATCGAACAGATGAATGATGAAATTAGAAATTGCAGGTGAAGAATGAAGCGTATATGAAAAACAGGTGATTAGGTGAAGTTAAGAAGAGTTCGAAAACCCAGCTCATGTGTTTTTCAGTTATTATAATAAGGAGTTAATTACTGATTTGGTCCCTGTGGTTATCACTTTTCTACTAGTTTGGTCACTAACTTTGAAAAACTAAGCGGATGGTCCCTACTGTAGCAAAGTTGTTGCACGTTTGGTCCCTCTACAACTTTAAATGACCTATATGCCCTTACCTTTTTAATTTTTCATTTTCTTTAATTATTAATCAATATTTAAATTATATTTTAATATTTATTTCATTAATTAATTATTTTCTTTCTCTTTTATAAATTTATAAAATAACTTTAATAAAATACATATTCTCTCTCTCTCCCATATACACAAAGGAACACACATACACTCCCAACCCTCTTTCAACCTCTCTCCACCGTGTTCAATGCAGCTCCACCGCCACCACCACCACCACCGTTGAGCATAGCTGCCGTCGCCAACCGCCACCGCAATAGCCACCACCACCGTCTAACTCTCTCCCTCACTCTTTCTCTCTCTCACTCCGCCACCGCCTCAACCACCGAAAAGATGAAGGTGTGGTGGTTACAGTGGTGTGGTGGTTGTGGCCGGCGTATATCCCGTCCCCTCCAGATCTGACCGTGGTGGTGCATATATCCCGTCCCTGCAACATTCTTTCTTTCGGACCGGCGACTTCTCGCCATCGCCGTTCGCATAAAACCCTAGAAAACCCTAAATCTGATCCCAACCACAACCACCACCTAGAAAACCCTAGTCCCAACCCAAAATATGTAAAACAACCACCTCCACCACCGGTTTCTGCCGCATTCGCCGCTCCTCCTCCGCATCTCATCTCTAGTCCCAACCACAACCACCACCTAGAAAACCCTAAATCTGGGCTGTTCACGAACCCTAAACCAACGCAGCTTCGAGGATTCTTGCAATGACAACAGCATCAACAATTTGATTCCTAAACCAACTTGGATCTTGATACACGGAGGACAGTGGGCGAGTACATATGACTGATTATGTACTCCGACGCCGAGATGAGAAAAGGATTTATTGCTGCTAAACACAAAATCGAAGCGAGCAAGAGAGTCAAGAAGATTAACATTGCGCGTGTTGAGGGTGCGAAGGATAATTGGGGGTTTCTCCCGGTGGTAAAGAGACGGAGAAATTGAAGGTGAGGATTATGGGCGGTGTTTATGGATTTCTTCATGGATTTGGTTTTCGCCATTAGAGCTGATTAGAAAGATAGAGAGAGAGAGAGAGAAGAATTAATTCTGGTATTTAATAATTAAAAAAAAGAAAATAAATATTAAAATATAATTTAAATATTGATTAATAATTAAAGAAAATTAAAAATTAAAAGGGTAAGGGCATATAGGTCATTTCAAGTTGAAGAGGGACTAAACGTGCAACAACTTTGCTACGGTAGGGACCATCCGCGTAGTTTTTCAAAGTTAGAGACCAAACCAGTAGAAAAGTGATAACCACAGGGACCAAATCAGTAATTAACTCTTATAATAAGTATTATTGTTATAGTTTTTCTTGATTTTCATTTAAAAAAAATAAGAGCTGCACAAACAATGAAGAAAGGGTACGCCATCTGATTTTTTTTCCAATCATTATTGTTATTTATTATTAATATTAACTAATATTAATAAACTAGCATTTTTTATTATCCTAAATTATGAAAAATCCAAATCATATGCCATATCACTTGCCACACCAGTGAAAACCACTCCACGTCAGCTTGTAACCTGCAATAGCAGGTTCGATACACAAAATGGTAAGTTTGAAAAGTCTAGTACATTAAATGGTAAGTTTGAAAGTTCAGTACATACAATAGCAAAACATGACAACTTGGATACATTTTCGTGAACTAAACCCTAAATTGAAATGTATCTACTAAATACAATTCATTTTTGTAATCCATAAATTAAGATTTTAAGAGTTCAGATACCCCATACATATGTGAGCACATATATGCACGCTTGAATCTTATAAGACCATCCGCATCCGCTCGGGATGGGATGGTGGTTTCTCTAGGTTCCGGCTCCCAACCTATCGCGCCTCTCTCGGGCTCTCCATCTAGCTCGGTTCCATCTTTTTCTTTTTTCTTTCTTTTTTCTTTTGCCTTTTTTCTTTTTTAATAAATGATATGAGATGGTGTGGGATGACTTAAGATGGATGCTGGTGTTTATGGGATGGTGTGGGATGGGAAGAAAAAATGATGTGACGCTGACGTAGCATGGGTTAGCTCAAGATGGATGCTGATAGTCTAATAAAAATGGAGAAAGATTGGACTTCTTGAAAATAGGGCGGTCGCTCTCTTTGTCATGATTCCAACAAAGGTAAAAGAAATATTATTTTGAAAAACGGATCGAGAATGAATGCGAAGGAGCGACTAAATTTGGAAAATTAAGAAAAGTAAGCTCGCTAATGACATATATGTAGTTGTTGTTGAACATATGTATCACGTCTGTTTTATTTTCTACGCTGTCCTTGGAATTCATGTAATCGTGCTTCATATATACATTTTTAATTTACCTCCTTAATTAATTAGTTCGTACTACAGGCGACGTCAATTCTCTTGGGGGTTCTCATTCTTCCAAAAAAATTAATTGGATATCATGGAACCATATATTTATAAAAAGAAATTAGGAGGTCTGGTTCAGTAGCCTGAAAGCTTTTAATATAGGCTGTATATGTAGCTCTAATTTAAGTGATGGTAGAGACTTTGGAGATAATTAAAGTATTCCTTGTAGTGTACTAGTGTAGGGTGATTATGCACTTCACTGTTTTAGTCTCTCCTTGTTGTAACTGACGCACGGGACTATTAGATCATGTGCATCCAATCTAGACTTACACTGTCAAATTTACTGACACATGAGCACCTACAGAATTCCATCTTCAATCATCTCTAACTTTTAAACCCCTATATCCAACCCATACTTACTCTTTTAATATTTTATTATAATATATTAGTATGAGAGAGAGAAGAAGAGGATTAAAGAAAAAAAAAACAGAATCCTCCACAGGTACCCGTCTACTCCAAGAACCCTTGCCTACCCTTGGTGGTGCGATGGTGTGCTGGCCAGGGTCAACCCCAACCCTTGCCAACCCGTGCTCCGATGCGCAATCTTATGGGGTCAATTGCATGCAGCATTCATATACAAGTTGTTAGTATTAATCTGTCCTCTAAGTAGAATGGTTCAAACTTCAATGCGCTAATGGTTATTTCATTGCGTGGTTGGGGCAGTTAAACTCTTCGGAAGTTTTCTTTCGATTGGATATTGTGGTTTTTATTGAAACGATAAACTTTTCGGCTCAAAGTTTGTATTTATAATCAACTTAAAAAACTTTTCCTTCTTTTGGTTAAATGTTAGGAGACATCGTGGGTGAGAACTTGTTTTTATTAATTAACTGGCGTTGCAATTCTAAATTCGACTCCTCTTTGTAATCTTTTTTATTTTCTTGTATCTACTTTGTAGTATTTTGCTAGAATCGCATTCTAATAACTAGTGGTTGAATGAACAGCGGTGTAATTGTAAGACTACTAAATGGTTTAATAATAGTGATGTTTGACGTTTAAATAAAATAAAATAAAATCTCCTGCTACAAAAATAGATAGAGTAACAAAAATCGGTTAAAGTTCGTTCATTAAATATAATTATAAAGGACATATATATATATATATATATATATATATATATATATATATATATATATATATATATATATATATATATATATATATATATATATATATATACACACATTTTTTAGTATTATAATATTTTTGTTGTGTCAAAATCAAGGAAGAAGATGAGGAAAGATAATGGGTAGTGATTCGCACACAACAGGAATTATCTATACACAACAATTTCTGCATTATTGACTTGTATCATGTGCTGTAATATGCTTGTACATGTTGTGTATGGACAGTTTTTGTTATGTACGAATCACCTTCTAAAAATAATTAGTGGAGTATACATGTCATTTTAAAATAAGTAAGAAGATGAAATAAAAGAAAAATGTAGGAGGATATATCATCTTTCATTAATTATATATCTCAATCTAAATAATGTTAAACACGTACAATGATTGATTGGAAAAGAAAATCAAGAAATCGCTGTGCACTTTCTTACTTGACTAGGCAGTCAGAAGTGGCGATCAATTGTCAGTTAATCACTTGCTCCCAAGTCAATTTATCCAATTGAAACATTGACTATCACCATCTTCTTTGTCTTTTTATTTTTCTTTTTCGGATTTGGAAATATTAGGGGTGTTCACGGGGCGGGGCGGGGCGGGTAGTGGCTTTTTTATAACCCGCAACTGCGGGGCGGGTATCTAATATCAAAAACCGAAACCGAACCGCAAGCAGCGGGTACCAGTTGTGCGGGTACCCGAAGGGAGGCGGGTATCCACGGTTCGGGTCACGGGTACCCTAAAATTGAATTTTTATATATTTGTTGTTTTCAACAAGTTTAGATTCATAATAAAATAATAAACAACGGAAGAAACAAGTCAACAATAATGAATAAATCACTAGTAGAAATCAAACAGATCTTCTATGAAAACCTTGTAAAAACAAAAAAAAACGATATGATCAAAGTTGGCACTTCTGATCGATTTAAGTATCTCCATTTTGAACTCTCGATCGTTGTAGGCTTGCAAATTCTCGATATCAAAACTAAAAATATGAAGTGAGGGAGACGGTATGGGCTACTAGAGGTAAGTTAGGTAGTTTTGAGCAATTTAAATTTTTTATAATGGTTTTGTTATTTCATATTAAACAATATATATATATATATATATATATATATATATATATATATCTTAAAGCATACGGGGCGGGGCGGGTACCCGCGGATATCAAAATTTAAAAACCGTACCCGCCCCGCATTTAGCGGGTACCCTAGTTTTCGGGTTTTTTCAGGTCACGGTTTTTACGGGTATCGGTTTTTTCAGTTTCGGTTCACGCGAGGCAGGTCGGTTTCTCGGTTACTCGGTTTTTTTTAACACCCCTAGGAAATATAATCTATTGAATATATATATATATAGAGTAAGAATTAAATGCGAACGCCACACCGTTGCGAACGCTGCGAACGAATTTTTCAAAGACTGAAACAATTTTTTTTAGCTTTAGTCAACTATTGCGGCTGAGAATGGTTTTAATATGTAAATTTGTTTTCTTTACCCTTTTCTTTTTTTTAAATCGTGGATGGATTGATGGATTTATTTTTGAATTGGAGTTTTATATATTGGCTTTTTAGATGAAATGATTTTTTTAAACCATCGAGATGTAGTGTTTTCATGTGAAATATAATGATGCTTTAAATAACAATTATTGAGAGTACTTTAACTAAGATCTAATAATTTTTTAATAGAACAATATTTTTTTTAGCTAATATATAATTATTTTAAGCTAAATGTAGTGATTCTGTTACTTCAATAAAAATGATACATCAGATGTAATATTTTCTGGATGCACTTTTTATTTGTTGAATCTAATTTTTTTCTTCTTTACAACATATTAAGTTAAATAAAAATGGCATATTAAAAGATAAATAATATTTTATTATTGTCAAATGATGGTTATTCAAGTTTTTTGCACTAAATTTAGACTAGACACAATGTTTCTACTATACTGGATGCAGTGATTTTATATTTAATGCAGTGGTTTTAGAAAAGATGCATTGGTTCTTAAATGAGAATATATCGATTAATTCACACATTATGGACTAGTTTAAAGAGAACTCCATGTTTTTTAGATAAGTTGTAATGATTTAAGGTTTGATGCGGTGATTTATAGATAAGATGCAGTGTTCCTATACTAGATGCAGTGTTTCTACCGTTGCGCACTTTTTCTATTGGATCCTTATAGAACGAAGATCAAATGCGAACCCACTAAATACGAACGCAATTGCGAACATAAATTTTAATCTACGCTGACTCATAACTTGTGATACTTGGTCAAAATTTGTGGCTGATTTATTGCTAAATATGTGAACATTTATTTTCTTTTTCTTTTAAATTTAGGTTGGATTTATTAATTCAAATTTGCTAAATTTCAATTATGTAAATACAATTTTTTTTAAATTCCTTAGGTTTTAGATGCAATGATTTTAAATCGGATACAGTATTTTTTAAAGATGCAGTTGTTTTTAAACCAGAAATTATTAAAAAATTTCAATAAAGATGCAGTAATTTTAATGATATCTTATGTTTATTAGCCGATATACAATGATTTTAAGTTGAATGCAGTGATCTTATAAACACGATGTAGTATTTTTAGCATTCCTATAATACGCATATATGATTTTAGCCATATACAAATGGCTATGAAAGATTGTGCATGGAATCTCTAAATAGATTTATGATTGCAAATTATGATCAATTTTTTCAGTGCCTCTTTATATAATTGAAACTACCTCATTCATATTTATCTATATATTCATATTTATCCATTCATAATTTCATATAATTTTTTTCCTACATCTTCATCTACCATGACCATCTTCTTGAATCTCCATTATCAACCATCTTTTTTTCGTTATTTTACAGAAATGATGCAACAAATGCAGTATTTTCTGGATGCACTATTTTTGATGCATCTATATTTTTCATCTATAAAACATATTGATATAAATAAAAAAGGCATATTGAAAGACAAATCATATTTTAATATTGTCAAATGATGGTCCTTCATGATTTTTGCACTAAATTTATATCATATGCAGTGTTTCTATCGTCGCACATTTTAAGACCGTTTCTTTTGAAACTAATGCATCTTGGTTGAAGGAGTCAATTATTCTCATTTAGAAACTATCACATCTTATTTAAAATCACTACATACGATTTAAAGTCACTATATTAATATTTTTTTATTTCAATTTCAAAAGAATTATCCATTACAAACGAAAGATATAAATCAAATTGTAATGCAAAAGAAATAAATAAGTTTCATCCTAGAGAAAATAAATCAAAGTCTGCTAAATGAAAGAAATTATATATTAAAAACAATAGATTATAAAATAGCAATTGGATGAATGAGGCGGTTCACAGCCGCCGCCAAAAACCACAGCTACATTACAATTGGAATTGTATTGTCGTTCGCACCAAATTTATTTGCGAATACGAACGCGCGCTTATTTGGAAGACATACCCCCCATGGAATTTGGTGGTGTTGGTCAAACATTACGGCTGGATAATATATATAATTAACAGCAATTTCATATATCAAATAAATAATATTATTAAAAATAAATAATAAGTAACTAATATATAGTAAGCGTTGGAAACGAGATGTAATATTTTGAGTGAAGGATTTAATAATTTTGTATGGGAAAACTATTGCATCTTGTTCAAAAATATTATATCTTGTCTAAAACCATTATATCTAATATAAAATTAGTATATTTTACTTAAAAACATTACATTTTAGTCTAAAATCATTTTACTTTATTTAAAAACACTACATCTTTTATTAATCCCTTATATAATTCTATTGTATAGATTTTATAATTGAACTAATTATTATTTTTAAACGTATAAAAAGAATGTCATATTAAATGATTAGTAGATAAAGTGTTAAGAGAAGAAAAAAAGAAAAGTTGGAGATAGAAAGACATATGGTGATCATAATGAAAAATTAGACATGATAGGTTTGCATGTGATTCAATTTTTACCGGAGATAAAGCAAACTCTTGAAGTTGGATGATTGATCGAGAAATATCATCGTTTGCATCGTTCGCAAATAAAAAAACTCTAGAAAAAGTGAATGTCTCCTTAAAACTAATGCATCTTGGTTAAGGATTCAATGTTGTTCAATTTAAACCTATTACGTGTTATCTAAAAACATTGCGTCTTGTCTTAAAACATTGCACATTGTCTACTGCATCTAGTATAATAACACTCATCTTGTCAAAAAAACATTGCATCTCGTCTAAAAAGACTGCATCTAATCTACTCCTATATAACAATAATAACAAATAGTGATAGTAGTAGTAGTAGTAATAATAATAACAATAATAATAATAATAATAATAATAATAATAAACTCTATTTAAAGATAACTAATATAAAACTCTATATCTACTAACTACTAATTCCACCGCCACAATTCCTAAGTTCATCCCCACCGTCCAAAACAAGAATATCACGGCCAAAAATCGTTCGCAATGTTCACATTATATTACCGTTTCTATCTGATCTCTTTACTAATATATAATAAAAATAATATTTTTTAAGGGGTGAATATGAGATGCAGTATTTATTTAATCTTTATATATAAAGTGTTTTTAGAAAAGAGGTGGTGTTTTTATAGTAGATGCGCTGTTTTTTAAATAAAGAATTATTGAGTTTTTTTTTAAACAAGATGCAATAGGTTAAGGGGACTTTGTATTTTTTAGACGAGATGCATTAAATTGAAGCTAGATACAGTGATTTCATAAACAAGATGCAGTGTTTGTAGCTACATCCATACTACAAACACTAAATCTTGTCTAAAAATCATTGCATGATGTTTAAAATCACTATATCTCATCTAGAAAATATAAAAAAACCTTAAAACTACCACATCTTGGTTGAAAGGTTTAATCGATTACTGATTTAAATATTACTGCATCTTATAAAAAATTACTGCATCTGGTTTAATCACAACTATGAACTGACACATGTCACTATAATTTTAAAAATAAATCAATTCAAATTTAAGAAATAAATCAGTTTCAAATTGAAGAAATAAATCAATTCTTTGTTGCTAATCAATGTATTCAGCCGAAAACTTTGACTTTTATTTCTCTCCCAAAAATTTCTCCGCGGTGAAATTGGTACGCAAAATCGTTCGCACGTTCGCATATACAAACCGTTCGCATTTGATCCCTTTTATATATATATATATATATATATATATATATATATATATATATATATATATATATATATATATATATATATATATATATGGGAGAGTTCATACGAAAAACTTCTTATTTGCGAAAAGTGCGAGAAGCAATTTCAACCATTGATTTGATTTTGATCTAATGGTCCATATTAATCATAATTACTATTTTTATTTAATTTAAAAAGGTATATTAGTAAACAAATTTTTTTCTCTCTACTTTAATTAATTTTTTCTCTTTCCAATTTAACTATTTTCCAGATTTGTATAATTCACTTTTTTTTACTATTAATATGGTATTCAACACTGAACACAACGTAATATTTATAATGTTTTCATTATGTAAATTGTGTTCATTAATGATATCAACTTATGATTTACAAATTTGTTTATTATTATTGTATTTTTTTGCTGCTTTGTTTAATTAGTACTAAATGTTCATTGATAAATACATAGACAATACATTATTTCTTTTATTAATGAATAAAATAAAAATAACAATTAATCATTATAAAATTCTATATTAAACCATCCGTAGAAAAACAAAAAAACCTTTAATCACTAATCATTATAAAATTCAATATTAAACAATCCATACAAAAACAAACATAACTAAATTTAATATTGAACACTCATAATAAACCTGAATACAAATAATAAAACCTCTATTTAATTTTGAACACTCATAATAAACTATATTCAATACTGAATGCTTTTAAAATTTATTTGATACTCACTAAAAATATATATGATTTTAAAATTTTAAACACTTATACCAATAATGAACATAAGCATTTAAAAGTTTTCTCTTTCAATTTTGTATATCCATAAAAAAACAAATCAAAAAGAAAAAAATAAGACTTGATAATGATCTGCTAAGATTGATACGCACTCAAAACTTAGAAAGATTTACATAAAAAAGATCTACGTAGTTGAAAACCCTAGAGGCCGCCCTCCATTGTGGCTAAAACGTTAACCGCCGCCATCCATCGTGGCTAAACCCTAACCGCCGCCATGCATGCTTACCGTGAGCCAAGATCTGAACGACGATAGAGGAACTAGTTAACCTTAAAAAGTGACGGTGGAGGTCGACGGTAACAGCGATCGGTGAAGACCTGCGCTGCTGACGAGAAAACGATCGGCGGTAGCACTGGTGTCGGGGTAAACACGTGTAGATCTGAACAAGAAGCGGCGCTAGCCCTGTGATCGGCGGTTGTTGGCGCAGATCTGTCATCAAAATTGCCTTAGCACTGGTGTCGGGTTAATCACGTGCAGATCACGACGGTAGCACTGGCGTCGGCTGTAGCGCTGGTGCAGTGGCCGGCCGCCAGTTGGCGCCGTCGCTACAGAGAGGCAGGGAGAGAGTTTTCTACATTTTGAAATAGGAATGGTGAGGGGATGATGGGTCGGCTGAATTAAAGAGAGAAAATGTGGGTAGAAAGTGGGGAGAGAAAGGAGAGAGAGAGAGGGGGGGGGGGATATGGGAGAGAGATGAGGGTATTTACTCCTTTATCCTTTATTTAATTAAATTAAAACCATTTTTTTGTTTTAATTACTAAAATGCCATAAAGTATTTTTAGCCATTATTTAAATGATCAAACGGATGAAATCACTACAGTAGAGAGAATGTTAAAATGCCTTGTCATGCAGCTAAGATATACTGAAATTTAATTTGTATTGTCTTGATTTATATAAATATTTTTATTATAAATGGTTTAATTATTATTACTCCGTATCAAAGAAAGGTCTAAATGTTAGAATAGTTGTATCCATTGCTATTTGATCTATTTTGGTTAGTAAGATCAGTAAATTAGGTGAAGGTAAGGAAAGAGAGGGATTCTAACCCTCAGTAAGCAAAAGCCTACATAGCAGTTCCAATGCTACGCTTTCAACCACTCGGTCATTGTAACACTATACTTTTAATTATCATGAAACTGTGTGCGGAAGCTAAATTATATATACTTAGATTTAAAATCAAAAAATAAATACAACTTTTGTTTGATTGTCATTTACATAAAATGCTACTACAATGTTAAAAACAAAACAGACTTTAAACAAAACTTGACATCAGAGTAATGGTCCGTCCATAATCCTAGTCATCATCATCCAAAAACTCACCACGGAGTATCTGCAAAACAATCTAGTGGGGAATTAGCACAAAGCTAAGTGAGGGAACAAATATCTAAACATATACAAGGCAAACATGCCCAAACACAAAGCTCATATATCCCAGGAGAACCGGCGGTTTTGCAACCACCTACAACCAAGGTTGGCTAAAACCAAGGTTTACCGATAGCCCAGTTACACGGACAACAATATTAGCACGTACTCTTGAATACAACAAATACATGTCAAGCAATGTGCTAATACTATATATCCCTAAACCAGACCTAGCCAAAAATCCGCCACGCTGATCTCCAAAACAACATGTATACAGTTCAAACAAGAGCCTAGTTACAATTAGGATATCATATCCTGTATATCCGAAGATATAAATCCACTCACCACAGTCTGCACTGATGGAGCACACTCAGTTGACTAAATCATTGAGTCTTCTCAGTTCCTGAGAAGATATAAACACAAGTCAGTATATAATTTCCAATACTGATTCATAATAAGTAATACACTTATTCATACATCCCATGTATATATATATATATATATATATATATATATATATATATATATATATATATATATATATCATACTCTGAATTGTTAAGGAAATCATCAAAATCCCAAATTCCGAATATATCATGCGGAATTATTATAATTCCGAATCCAACTCATAATTCCGAACAAGCAAAGGCAATTACATGAGGTATTACTTTAATTCCGAATAGCATTTGGTTCCTTCTTAATTCCGGATAAGCCAATTCCGAATGTTAGGGCAATTCCGAATAGGTTCATTTCCGGATAAAGTTCAATTCTGAGCAAAGGTCAATTCCGAACTCAAGATCCAATTCTGAATAATGTAATTCCGATCGAAATGAAATTCCGAGTAAAGGCATATATCGAATTCCGAATAACATTTAATTCCGAACATAAGTCAAATCCGAACATTGATCAATTCTGAGTATTCAGCAATTCCGATCAAATGTAATTCCGAATAAAGTGTTAGGGCAAGGTTCTTCTGTTCGAAAATCTAAAGTAATTCCTATCGATTTGTCCGGATTTATCCTCAATTCCGAATAATATCATGCGGAAATCACCAAATCCGCATGATTCAAAGTCCCAATTCCGAATGATTCAAAGTTTTTTCTAACAGTTTGATTCTAACTTCAATTCTGGGCTATTTTAAACACATGCATATAATCTATGTTTCCTGAATTCATTCTAAACATAAGATGTACATAAATTATCAATCAATTCTAGCATGCAAACAACCTAAGTTCATACAATTCATGAATCATACGGTTTTCATTCAAGTTTCATAAATTCGAATATAATCATCAAATTGAAACAATCAATCATACTAACCTTATGATGTTATGATTCCCAATTATCAGTTTAGCATGCAAGAATAGAAGATCAAATTATTGATACTTGTTCTTTCTTTCCTTTTCTTCTTCTCGGCAGAACACACAAGCACACACACACTTACACTTAGTTCTAAATGCATGAAATGAGAGATAAGGAGTGGTTTAGGTGGTGACTAGTGCCACCGAAATGCAACACCTCACTAACCATTATCTCAAATTTTGATTAAATTAATAATTCTATTTGAATTAATCATTTAATTATTCACATAGTAACAATTAATAATGCCACATAATTAAATTAAATCTCAAAATTATGTACTTAATTACCTTAATAAGTCTAAGCCGGTTAAGAGGGTGTTACAGACTTACAGTCATCTCTCCTACATAATGATTATGGACCAAAAACCGAAAATAGGGTCAATAGCAAATCATTCATATTATATTATTGGGTAGGTACAATCAATAAATTTTAATAGCAAATCATTCATATTAGATTATTCTATAGATACAATCAATAAATTTTAATTAGAAAGCGGTATTTAGGCTATGATTCCATATCAGAATAATTCTCAAATTGCTTTCTAGGCTAGTTTTGGAGTTATCAACAAAAATCCTTATCCCATCTATCTATTGAAATACATATTGATAAAAAAAAAATTATAGTTGATTTATATATGGTTTTAAATTACTCTATCTTTCTATTTAACAAATTTTGTTTTGTTTTATATATGTTTAAAATAAGTCAATTTAAACTATTTAAAATTAAGAAATTAAGACATTAAAGTAAAGTAGTGTACCATAATTCTATGTCGTTTTGATTAATTTAAAAAATTAAATTTTTTTATGAATTATATTATAGGTTATTTAAATTCATGATTTTTTAAACTGATATTTTTTTTCACATGTTATAATTATTTAATATTTTCTAATTCATGTTTAATCTTTTACATTCTTAAAACCGTGTATCACATTTACATCTAATCTACTAATAATATTAATAAAAGATTGGTATGCATCAACTTTATTAGTTAATGATTTGAGCATTACTTAATATAAATATTTCTTTACTATTTGGACATATTATTTTTTAATTCTTATTTACTAATTCTCATTTCTTTGTAACTTTTTATTATCTTTTTACTAATATTTAATATTTATAATTTTATAAATCAATTATTATTATTATCATTTAATGAAGATGGTCGAAATTAAAGGCACTCCAATGTCCCAAAACTATTCTCTACATGCACAATGTGACCAAAAGTCGCAATATGACGAAACGTGCCCAGCCTACAAAAAATACGTAGCTATAAATTTAGAAAAAGAAAAATAAATAAAATCAAGCATCAACATATATATCAGTTCAATCACTGTGCGCCAAAAGAATTCCATATTCTAAGTTTATCTTTAGTTATTTATGCAATTTTGTTTCATATATTTTATAATAAATTATTCTTTTAATAAATAAAAAATCATAACGTGATTTTGCTAGCAGAATCATATGAAGCTATAAATCTTCTCAAACTACCACGACCAATTAGTTGTAATAGACTACCAGTATAGGTAATTTAACTTTTTTTTGTCAATTAATTAGCGTTTATTAATTTATATTTCCTTACTGCATGTCATGATAAGTAATTATTTCAAGTTGATAAAATTTAACATTAAATATGCAAATTCATACATACTTTCAATCCCAGAGTGCTACCAAGAAAAGTTGACGGAGATAGAATCTTAATCACCCATATTTGGACCACCATTAGCTTGTAAATTAATGTTAAAGTTGAGCTTAAGGTGATTTGATAGCATATTAATGACAGACAGTTAAATCTTCGATCATAATATCAAATTTCTTATTTAGTGATAGGAGAAATTAAAATGTTTATATTATCACAAGTTTAGTTTAAAAATTTGTTATATCTTTTATATTTGTTATTATCTATATGCAAGTTTGAAAACTAACATTCAATATATAGAACTTACCAAATTTATCAGTTTATGTATTGAACCTGATATAATAGGTAATTTAGATTTATTGTAATGTGGTAATTGTTTAACAGGTGTGACAATGACATGACAGTGACTTTATGACTAATGTGTTTTTTTTATTAAAGAATAATTCAAAATAGAGAAAAACTATTCAAATAATAATAATAATAATTGTTGATTAAAAAAACACCCTAATCTGTTCATCTTCAAGAGGCAAATTCAATTAATCCAATTTTTTATCTTGGGTTCACGTGCCGATGGCTTCGTGCTTCATTGATCTATTCAAGTGACTCACCGATTCATTTAATCCATTTGGTGACTAATTAATTCGGGTATTTAATCGAATTCATGAATCAATCTCGAGTGTTCATTGTCATTGATGGTTCATGGATCTATTTGAGTCTTCATTTTCACAATTCAAGTTAGTTATGATTACTTCTGGATCGATCTTTTTTTGATTTATTCAAATATGTCCCGGTCAGGGTTCTTGGTCCTGCTCATTTATGGTCTAATCATTCGGACTTTCGGATTACTCTCACCGTTCTATCACCATCAAACCTTGATGCTCTGATCGGAATTCTTTTATGGTAGTGATGGTGGAGTCTAATAAGCCTTTTGTCTACCGTCGTTGTCGGATTTAGAGAAAACAACAACGCAACTTTCTTTAAAGCCCGCAGCGATGGCTTACATGAAGCCAATCAGACTCCACCATATCCTCTAGGAAAGAATTTCAGTCATGTTGTCAAAGTTTTCTGGTGATCTAATGGTGCAAACTACTGTTAGAGCCAAAACCCTAATTGAAAATTTCAAGTCATTGCTTACTTGAACATTTTACCACAAAGTAGGTTACATATTTGGGTAATAAAAAAGTAAATTACATACATCGACACTTTTAAAAAAGTAGGATACTATTTTGTGGCCTAAACCCTATTAAATAATAGTTTTCAACATAAGGTATATATAATAACAAAACATGACAAATTAGATATGTTTTCAGTAACAAATACTATTTTCTCACGTTTGCTTTATACAAAGATATATATATATATATATATATATATATAATTAATCGTTTCAAAAGCCGAGATTGAATATATAGAGACCCGCATAAATCTTAAAAGTTGGGGTCCTTGAGTCCTTGCGAGTTGCCATCTACGTGGAAAGCGAACTTGAGCTACAAGCAAATCGCTATATATATGTAATATATAGGAGTTGATTTAAACACAACTCTAACTTATTTGTTATATATAATAAAAAGCTTTTGTTTGAAATATAATATCTTTAAATATATAGATGACAACAAATATAATAGGTTTATGGAAGGATGAAATATGATTTAATTATTAAAGTTTCACTTACTTTTGGGTTTAACCATCAAAGTTTTTTTTTTATGGTTTAACCATAAAGTTTTGTTCACCTTTTATTTTAATCATATTTAGATACTAAACCGGTATTTATATCCAAACACCTCCTAAACCTCCTCCCAAACACACCAAAATAGCCCTAACAACCCTCCCAAACATATCTCACCCACCAATGACCAAACACTCCTACCCCTCTCTCTCTCTCCCTCTCTCCCTCTCTGCCTCTCTCTCTCTATCACCTACCTCTCTCTCTCCTCGTCACTCTCTCTTTCTCTGCCTATCTCCCTCTCTCTCTTTAGGTGTGAAGATTGCAGCCGTCTCTCTCTCAATCTCTCCACCGCCACCCTCCTCCGCCTCTCTCTCTCTATCCCGTCACTCTCCCTCTTCGCCTCTTTCTCTCTCTCTCTCACCGTCACCATCCATTTATGCATCTCTCTCCCCGTCACTCTCCCCCTTCAAAGATCCACTGCATACCACGCCATCGACCTTCGTCGCCTCCACCGCATATCACCGTCATCATCTATGTAAAAGCATACCACCGTCATCGACCTCCGTTTATGAACCTCACCGATTTCAGATCCAAAACCCCACCGTCATAATAGATGTAGAAGCACATTATGTACATAGAAGCAACGGTTATGTTCTTCGTCTTCTTATGTTCTTCAGATATGAAAATCTTCTTATGTTCTTCTTCTTCTTCTTCTTCTTATCTTCTTATTTTTGGAAGAACATGAATTAAGAAAAATATAAAATAAGAAGAACATGATTCCAGATCTTTATGAACATCATTGCATTGCTTTAGTTTTTTATGAACATGTGTGTGTTTTCTTCATCATCTTCATTGTGTCCAAATTTGTCTGATCATCTTCATCTTCATCATTTCATATATTCAAACATGTTTCTGATCTTCAATTCATGAGGATTACAAAAAATATGAGGACTATGATGAAGATGTACAATCCAGATCTTTAATGCATGTTTCCGATCTTTGGTTTCGTTCCAGATTGAAGCATTGTTCATTCCAGATCTTAGAATATGGTTTGTGATCTTAGGTGGTTGAAAACATTCAAGTAGAACTTAAAGAAAATAAAAAATAGAAGAAACATATCAATAATCTGTTAAGCAAGTCACAAGTAAACAAATGGGTAAAAGTAGAAACCTAACATAACTTAAGGATTTAAACGATTATCAAATAAAACTTTATGGTCAAATCATTTATAACAAAAACTTTATTGGTTAAGCCGAAATGTAAGTAAAAATTTTGATATTTAACCATATTTCACCTTTAATAGAAATATAGAAATCATTAACTATATTGTCAATAACAAACTAGTTATATATAAAAGTCAACCCCGTAACTTCAATTCAATAGTTGCGTTGATAATGTACTTCTACCAAAAATTTGACAAATGCCACGTTTATTTATCAAAGATAAAACTTTACATAACTTTTAGACGTCAAAGAAGTAAATTATAGAGTTAATTGCACCAATGGTCCTTTAACTATTCAAAAGTTGCGGATTTAGTCCTTTTTTTGAAAAAGTTGCATAAATCGTCCTTTAACTGCCCAAAAGTTGCCTGGATCATCCTTTCTAACGTTTTCTGTTAACTAAAACTGTTAAGTCAGGGGTATTTAAGTCTTTTTAATATTTTTTAACATTTTAGTTAATTTAAAGTAATATTTTAATCTTTTTTTAAATAAATATCAATTATAATTTTTTTAACATCTCTCGAAGACATCTCTCTCTCTCATATCACTTAGCCACCGTCTCCCCCAACCTCCCCACCTTCTTCCGCCAATCACCCACCTGAACCTACCAGAGACACCACCGGCGCACCACCACCACCCTCGCCTTCTTCTCTCACTCTCTCTAGAATATCTTTCCCACACTCTCTCTCTTTCTCGTATCAGATCCAAACGATTTTCAAACCCTAGCACCGACTCACCATCTTCATCCCTCCCCACCAGCCTCCTTTTAAAAACTTCAAACATATATCCAAACCCTAGATCAACCACCTCAAACCCTCATCGGAAAAACTCGTAAAAAATCCCGCCCCAAACACAGACCAAACCCTAGATCTGCAATCAAGAACATATCTGAACACAGACCAAACTCGAAAAAGGTTGTTTCATATCAAACATTCGACACACACACAAAGCTCGTATCTTTACGGATCAACTCAAGAAAAAAAGCTCAAATCAAGAAAAAAATTAGAGAAATAAGCGAGGAATTTGAGGAAGGACGGTTTTCTGCTTCAAACCAGAAGCAAACTCATAATCAGTCGGGTGAGCAGCTTCAAACACGGGTGCAAGCTGGTAAAATTTTAGAGAGGCGGCGACGCGGCGGTATGGAGATGGTGACGGCTGTCGTGGAAGCGATGGTGAGCTTAGCTTCGGCTTCTTGATTCCTCTCTTTTCTGCTTCTTCATCTTCTTGTTCAGTTTTGCTTTTGGTGTGTGTCATCTGAGCTTTAGTAGTCCAAATCAAGAACATCAATGGAGGTGGGTTGATTGGAGTGAGGCGGTGGTAGAGATAAAGAGCAGAGGAGAAGAGAGATGAAGGAAATGTGAAATTCAGATGGAATTATGGGTAAAACCGCAATAAGTGTAAAGGAAAATGGATCTGGGGTTTTGATTTTATGGATTTAGGGCTCTTTAGGGAAGATGAGATGCAAGAGGAGAGACACCCAAGAGAGAGAGAGAGACGAATTTATGGATTTTAATATATTAAAATGTTTGATTATAATAATAGTAATCAATTTATTATTAAAAGGTAATAAAAAAGAATATTAGAGGGTATAGTAGTCATTTTGTTCAAATTAAAGGAATCTGTTAACGGAAAGTGTTAAAAAGGACTATCAATGCAAAAAAATGGTAGTTAAAAGATTATTCTTGCAACTTTTTAAAAAAAATGACTAAATCCGCAATTTTTGCATAGTTAAAGGACCATTGGTGGAATTAACTCTAAATTATATATATATATATATATATATATATATATATATATATATATATATAACAATTCACAGGAAAATGAACAGTACCCCACTTTGTCCTTTTCTGTAGAATAAATATATAATAAGGAAATGGAGCCATAAGTACTATTAGATGCTTTAGATGAGTTGGTAAAGCTATTTGTTTTGTAGGTAGAAGGTGGGGTTTCGAAACCCATTGGCTGTTTTAGCTCACATTTTTGTTGTTTTTTTTTTTTTTTTTGTAAAAGTCCTATGACTCCTAGGCTGCCATCCCTCTCCCTACAAATTAATCTAATATACTAATTATTTCATTTTAACATAACTTTATATACATTCTTACATAAAACAAATACTTGCTTTGAAATTCTTTTTTTTTTCCTTTGTAAACTTCAATAAACTTTACACCAAACATTACAAATTAAAACTTATAAGATACAACATAAATAATAAACAAAATTATTTTTTATTAATTTGACAAAGTGGTAATATTTCCGCCGCAACGCGCGGGCAGTGATAACTCGTTAAGAACAAATGTGTCAAACCCATCACCAATTGGCAGTAGTTAATGTCTTAATGATTTGTGACATAAAAAAGAAGTAATATTGGATCTGATTAATTAAGCTCTTTTGAATAATAGAAAAACAACAAAGACTTATGAGACAACACAAACGCACGAAGTTCCAATCAAGATATTGTCATACTTTGTTCATGCATGCCTAATTAAATCTTGAAGATGTGTTCAACAACGAGTTTATGGAATATTATAGAAGCTTGGGTTCTATTTAATTTTCATAATATTTAGTCTTCAAGTTTTATTCATGTGTTAAAATATTGAGAGGATTATTAAAAACATAGTTCCTTATAATCCTCTAAAATAGAAGACTTTTCATTTCATAATTAGTTACTACCATTAACTTTGAGACTAATTACAAAAATGCCATGAATAATCTAAGATATTAAATATTTCATCTAACGATCTAAAACGCTTCTCGTACTTTTCGCAAATAAGACCCTTTTTGCATGAACCTCCCTATATATATATATATTGGGAGGTTCAAATGAGAATTTTGCTGACCCAACTTGAAACTGTCTTGCACAGTGCACACCTCCGACTAGGGCTGTCAATTCGGGTCGGGTTCGTGTTATCGTGTTCGTGTCGTTCGGGTTCGGGTCAATTTCGTGTCGACCCGATTTTGACATTTATTTTCGTGTCAAGTTCGGGTCGTATCAACTTTTTTCGTATCGGGTTCGTGTCAACCCATTTAGGCCAAATATGATATGTAATTTCTTTTTTTGTAGTTTTCGAGTTCGGTTGTTTAAATACGGTTTTTCGAATACGGTTTTGTTTGACTAAGACTTTCTTTTATCAAATTTTCAAATCCAATGTTTGTTTTCTAACTTTCGATAGGAATTTTGAAAATTATTTTCATTTATATTCTAACTTAAATATTGAATGTTTGTTTTGATTGTATTTGAACTTTACATTCGGTATTTGTTTCAGTTTGATTTGAATTTTGATTTTATTTTTTATTCAACATATATAAATGAATATAATAAAAAAAATGTGATATAGTACTATTTTACCAAATATCAATAAATAATGTTTTAAACAACCGAATACTTATTAAATTCATCATTGAATAGAATTATGAATCGAATTGATAATACTAAACTACCACTTATCAAGTAATAAAATGTTATGGAACCAAAATCATATAGTCCAAATAACAAATACAACAATGATATACTATTGCTTTAACTGTAAATTTTCTATTGTTTATGTAAGTTTTTAACATTTAAGGGTTTTGTACTTTTGTTTGACGGGTTTTATTACCCTAAGATATCACTTTCTTATTTGAATTCATAATCTTTTTTTCAAAATTAAAAATTTGAGCATTAAAGAAAATTTTAAAATATTAAAATTTTACACAAAAAAGGGTTATACGGGTCACTTTCGGGTTATCGAGATGACCCTAACCCGGCCCATTTATTTACGTGTCAACCCGCTTTTGACCCGTTTCGGGTTCGTGTCACTTTTTTCGTGTCAAGTTCAGGTTGGGTTTCGGGTCGACCCAAAAGTTACCAACCTTACCTCCGACCGCCAATTGGCCCAATTGAAATATGAGATATTGAGTACCATAAACTATTTTGTTATTTTCTAAACACTACCTATTTAGTATTTTAAATTTGGGATCGCGAGAGGTGTCTTATTATTATTATTTTTTATTACATGATATTATATCAATTTTTTACGCCAATATAAAAAATAGTCATTTTTATAAATTTTACTTAGATTCGCTTTTAGATATTATTTAGCATCTATTTTTCAGATTTCGGGATTTTTTTTAAAAATATACTTTTAAATTTAGTTATACATCATGCATCCTTAAATTGTAATATCTATAATTGAATGTGTTATAAAGATTATTGAAAACTCTTTTGTTACAAATACTTCTAACAATGCCTTTTGCAGTTTTGCTCATAGCTTCTTTTAAATTTAATTATATATAACGCATGCTCTAATTATCTATCTTAATAAAAACCCGTGGCCTCCTATGGAACTGTGCCACGGGTCGGGTATGGATCTAGGTACGGGTCGTTGGTGTTAATAATAGTACGCGTTGACACCGTTTCTTATGGTCCCACTCATCATTTTCTCCTTCCAAAACCCTCTTCCTTCTTCTTCTTCATTGAATATTAAATAATCATCGTCATCTCCATCAATTCCTTCACTCGAAAACCAAATCAGCAGAAAGATTTACAAAAACCCATTAAATCAATTCCAAATTGATGATGAAGAATTCCCCATGAATCCCTCCTTCAAGAACCCTTCTGCAATGAACTATTTCTATCGCCATTTCACCGTTCAATTCAACAACCTCGTCGGAGCTAATCACACCTCCGCCCGTTTCTGCTCCAGGTAGTAAGTTTCTGTAATTCCGTTACTGTTTCTATTGTCTGCATTTGATTCACAGTTCACACGCGCCACCAGTTTCTGATGGAGCTAGGTGGCGGTGCCGGTGGCGAAGTGCTTTGAAGGTGCAGTGGAGTCGACGGCATAGGAAGACGGTGGTGTGGTTCCTCTTATTTCAACCATGGAGAAAACCCTAGATCTGGTTCGGGACGGATCTGTTCACCATCGAAGGTACCTTGGAGAAAACCCTAGATCCGTTGTTCTTCATCACCAAATGGAAGAGGCGGCGGTGATGTGGTGGTTGGAACCGGCGACCGTGGTTGTTGGAGAAACGAACCAATATGATGGTTGTTGGAGAAACGCAACGGAGACGGTTGCGGGTCACTATCGATGATGGCGGTGGTGCGTTTATGGTGGCGGTGGTTTCGCCGGCGGTGGCGGTTCAACATGGATCTCGATGATGGTGGTGGTGGTTCCAGTTTTAAAGAGAGAGAGAGAGAGTGAGAAAAAGTGAGAGAGGTTTGTGTGTGTTTGAAAGAGAGAGTGGCTGCTTGAGGGATGATGGCGGTGGTGCGTTTATGGTGGCGGTGGTGGTTCCACATGGATCTCGATGATGGTGGTGGTGGTTCCACAACCATATTGACGATTGACGGTGGTGGTTCTTAGAGAGAGAGAGAGTGAGAAAGAGTGAGACCGTCAAATGTGCATCGGAAGTTGAACATTTAGCTCCGATCTTCGCAAAAAACCATACAAAAAAACAAATCTATTGAAATTTTCGCCAACCGCAATCATGAGATCTACAAATACACTCATACCACCCACCCATACTCCCACTAACCTAAACTATTCATCCAACTCTATGGTTTTTTACAAAAATTAGTTTTAATTTTACTAAGTCAATCTAATTCATTTCCGTAAATATTAAAATGTCATATATATAAACGATAAATTTAAAGTTTGTCAAACAGGGTTAAGTTTAAGGCGAATTAAATGTGTAAGGTTCTTTATCTTTTTCAAAATTCATATAATTACTAATTTATCTAAATATATAATAAGATCTTTCCTAATAGAAGATTTTATCTTTTATGACAAACAAAAGTTTATATCTTACATATTATTGTTTACATATGCTTATCTATATTTTAAATTTTTCGGTCTTTCTAAGTTTTATACGGTTAAAAATTTAATATTTACAAGATTAACTGATTAAATTGATTAATAGAAAGTAAATATAATATATGTTCTGGTATTATGAAAATTGTTAGCTTTTTATATTATATACACTTAAAGTAAATGATATCTGTGTTTGAAAGAGAGAGGGGGCTGCTTGAGGATGACAAAGGAATATGCTTGTGTGTGTTTGGTAACAAGGATTTTGGCGGGCAGGTTACGGGGGTCGGTTTTGAATTATAATTTTTTTTATCGTGCTCTTGTGGTACGGGGTCGGTTTTTTATTCTTTTTTTTTTGTCGGATAAGAGCCGGGTTTAGAATGGGTAGGGTCGGTCAACCCAAGACCCGTGCACTCTTTTCACAAACCGGGTTTACGTTTTCAGTGTTGAATTATAATTTTTTTTATCGTGCTCTTGTGGGACCGGGTCGGTTTTTTATTCTTTTTTTTGGGTCGGATAAGAGCCGGGTTTAGAATGGGTAGGGTCGGTAAACCCAAGACCCGTGCACTCTTTTCACAAACCAGATTTACATTTTCAGACACGATCAGATTTTACCCCTCCCACACCCGTGCGGAGCACGGGATCAAACTAGTTGTAATTAAATAAAGGGCATAGCGTACAGTTATTTTTGTTGTAGGCATTGATGTTTAAATATTCATACTTATATATTATAATAATGATATAATACTTAATTTTATACGCTATATTTTTCAAGTGTACGTTTCCGTTAATGTTACATTCGTCATAGTATGGAAAAGTTAACCTAAATATATTTGAATTCAAACCAAATGGTATGAATGAAGTATGAATTCTTTTGAGTTTTATCTACTCGATCTATTTCAAGATTTATGTTTAGTCTTTAGTTTTATATTATTCTATCATGTATAAAATATTATAAAAAATACAATACAAAACGTGAATTGAATTTACTATAAATAACAAAAAAGTTAGATTTTTATAGTCCTCTCATGGATTAATAATGATAAAATTATTTAGAAGATTTATTTTTCAAAATCATTATATGTACTAAAGATATAAAGAGTTGGTGAACTTTTTAAGCTAAAAATTGTTTTTTTTATGTTTCAGATTAAAAAGCTAAAATAACATTGTTAAGATTTCTTCGGTTAAAAAGATTTTTGACGTTAAATATATTGTTGGATGTAATATGATATGTACAATATCTAAATTCATTTTAATTTGACCTATATAAAGTCAATACAAAGTGAATACTAAATTAAAATTTTACTACATGTTCAATCTAAATTGTTTGAAATTTTTCCACTTTATTTTTAACTTGTGTAACTAAAGTAAATAATTTAAATTAAGAGAGAGAGAGTGGTTTAAACCGGCCGCAAAGCACGGGTACTAAAAACTAGTATATATAATTACATATATATATATGCGCAAACCAGGCCCACATGGCTGCTATGTTTTGAAACGCATAGTAATTTGTATTGAAGATTTGAAGTATATATATATATATCTATCTATTATACAAAAAGACCATGTTTGCTTCCTGATGGCCACGTATGCCTTCCTTTCTCTTCCACGTATGCCTTCCCTTTCTCTTCCACCACCTGCTTCCATTACCCCTGCCTTTGCCTTCCAGCACCTACTTCCCTTGCCGGTGGTTCTCATGGCACCTGTCCACCTGCTTGCCTGCCTGGACGCGCCCCAACCTGTTACTCTTTCCATGGTTTACTTGCCTCCCTGTAATTGCCCTGCTGTCGCTGCCTGCCACCTCCTTCTAATGCCTCTATTCCACACAAGCATCAAACTACGGCATTTCTTATCCTCTGCCCAGCTTTTCATCGTCATCAATCGGCTGTTTCCGCAGGTATCAATCACCTCTTTTTTTTAGGGTTACAGCCTGCCACCCGATTACCACCCTAATTTCACATCTTCTGTACGGTTTGTTTCATCGTCAATATACCTCAAAAATTAATTACACGTGTTTCATTGTGGTTCCTATGATTTTCATAAAAATAATGCTTTTATCATTTATCCTCTGTCTTTTGTTTATGGTTATATATTTCTGCGTCGGTTCTTTTTTTGTATACAATTAGAAGGTAGATATACAGGATATTTCAAATAAAGATGGCAAATTTAGTTAATAGTCCCATGTAGTTGGTGTGCAAGTGTGTACAACTACAGACAAGGTTGTCACTCTATCTTCTCAATTAGATAGCTGCTGAATAAGAAAATAGTATATAAATGTTCAAACGGAAGTATGCCTCATCCTTAATGAGGCACTGTCATAAATTATGTGACAGATTCTGACGTGTCATAAGCTGACGTGCACCACATGTACATAAAGGACGGCACAAATCAAGAAAGGTTGCAGCAGCTGACGGTGTAGATAATAGGTTACATAAAAAACTGCACCGACTGCTTGTATCCATATTTTACTTAAAATGTTCGGCTACTGGTTGTCGTAAATAGGGTCGAGTAATGACAAAATTCGAGATTCTTAAAGCCCCAGGCAAGGTAACCAGTTTCAGTAACCATAAAAATGGGCAAGTATGTCGTCGTCACGCTTACTGAAAGTAGCTTCTACTTTATGTTTTAGGATACAAAGCTGTCAAAACAAATAGACTTTACTGTTTTGAAAAAAATAGGTATCCATCCTTACCATGTCATTGTGTTTATATGCATTTCTTGGTTTAGGCGTAGGTTAATTGTTTTTGCTGATATGAAAGAAATCACAATTGGCTTTCAGTTTTTATGTTTGTTGTTCTTCAAGCGTAGCTAATAGTTAACATATCCCACTTCCTTTGTCATTATTCTCTTCTTCTTGTAAACGTTACTTGACTCATATCTTATTTCCTTTAGGTTGCATGGTTTTCTCATGTTATTTGGTATACGGTGTTAACAATATGATTTTTTCCATCACATTTTAGACTTGTGTACAAAAATCTGTACCTGAGTGTGTATGCAGTTGTAAATGTAAAGCTTTATGAAACGCAAAAATTGATTAAATCTCCAGTTCTCCACAATTGCTTTTTGATTATTTATATGTGTCACTCTCAGGTCTGTCAAGAACATTTTGGTGCAAATAAACAATCCATTGCCGTTACTGCTAACAACATAGGTATTACATCCCTTCATTTTCTTTGTAATATTATCGTTCGCAGCGCCCGAATTAGATATTGTTTATGCTGCATTAGATCGGATATATTTATATATGTGGTATCCAAACATGGAGCCTCTACAAAGTACGTACACATTTAGAATTTAGTAACATGTTATATTTTTTAAACATCCCTGTATGTGTAGTCTTAGACTAATATACTTAGTTTAAAAATAGCGTAGACTCTTCCTTTTGGACTTCCTTATTTTATACCATCGCACACATCTATACATCCAAATTATATTCCCATGAAACACATTCAGGCCTCCGACCCTTGTTTGTCAGCCGCTGAGGTAAATGCTAGAAAATTTAGGTCAGAGTCTATGATAAGGTGGAAAAAAAGGACACGCACGCCTACAGGTGACCATCTTTTCAGCAAACGACCCCTCAATGAATTACCCCCAACCTATGACCCTTCACATTTAGGACATCATTTGGAGCAATCTGATAATGAAAATGCCCATTTAAGACAAAGACAATACAGAGCTGCAGCCATCTTACGATGGAAAAGAAAAAAAACCCATGTGAAATCTCATCGTTTGGATCAATCTGATAATGAAAACTCCCGTTTAAGACAAACAGAATATAGAGCAGCGGCCATCTTACGATGGAAAAGGAAAAAAAATCATGTGACACCTCGTCAAACATCATGTGACGAAGGTATGGTCTTCTGCTACCTCTATATTTGCTCTCCGAACGGGATCTGGTTCTAACCTGTTATAACAGGACATAATATTTTCGTAGGAAGACGTACATTACATGTATTGCCCCTTGTACCTGACATGCTGCCAAAGGCGAAACCTTGCCCTCATTGTCATGCTGTAAAATTCTATTCAGAAACAACAAATTTTTGTTGCTCAAATGGTGACGTTGTTTTAAAAAGTAATGACCTTCCAAATATTCTAAAGGAACTCCTCACAGAAACATCCCAACATGCAACAGAGTTTAGAACTTACATTAGAACCTATAATAATACCTTTGCTTTTACCTCCTTAGGAGTCAGATCAGATGCTAATCTTGCTAAAAGAAACAATGGTGTATACACTTTCAGAGTACAAGGGCAGGTGTACCACTTCATAAATCATTTGCTCCCTAACTATACCGACGCAAGAAACCTTCAATTATACTTCCATGACACAGACAATGAAATACAAAATCGTTTAGCGTCTTGTTCAAGGCTATGTGAACATATTGTTATTAAATGTATAAAAGCCCTCGAAGAAAACCCTTACGCGTTCTTCTTTCGGAACCTAAAAGACATTCCTCAGCTAAATGATTATAAGATTATTCTTAGGACAGTCCCTGCTCAAGATCAAAGAGTCTTTAATAAGCCAACAGTTTCACAGGTCGCTGCAATATGGGTTGACGGAGTAGAAAATGGAGAACATGGCCATAGAGACATCGAAGTAAAAACTCATAGTAATCAGTCTAGAAAGATTGAATACTATTATGGTTGTTATGACCCTTTACAATACCCTTTAATGTTCCCACATGGAGAACTTGGGTGGCATCAAGGGATTCTTAAAAAGACCAACAAACAGGATAAAAAAAGAAGGTTAACGGCAGCATCTAAAACTCCTATCCGTCCTGAACGTTTCGTAGATGTTGACAATCTGTTGTCACACGAGGAAAATGGTAGGTGATGTGTTGTTGTTCGCTTATAATTTTCCATAGAACCCCCTTCATACATTAACGAGAACTTCCTTCTTTACAGTTATGAACGAAAGAGCTGACAGCGATAGATTTGTTTCTATTAGAGAATATTATGCATACAAACTTAAGATTCGAGCAAATGACAATTCTCATCTATTGCATTTTGGCCGCCTATTACAACAATATATAGTCGACAACTACGTCAAGCTTGAGACATAGAGGTTAGATTTCTTCAGAGCTCAACAAGATGATATCAGAAGGGAAATTCTGCAGGGGCTCGTAGACGCTGTTGCAAGTGGTGAAAGTCACGGCGCTGGTGTCGGTCAACGAATTGTACTTCCTGCGGGTTTCATTGGGGGACCAAGAAACATGAGGCGAAAATATATAGACGCCATGACATTAGTGCAAAAATTCGGCAAACCAGATATCTTCTTAACAATGACGTGTAACCCTAATTGGCTAGAAGTAAAGGAACAATTGCTAAAACAAGAGGAGCCACAAAATAGAGCAGATTTAATTGTCAGAATATTTCATGCCAAACTTGAACAGTTAAAACATGAACTTTTCAAGGAGGACATATTTGGACAGGTAGCTGCATATACCTACGTCATAGAATTTCAAAAGAGAGGCCTTCCACATGCACACTTTTTGCTCATTTTGAAACCACACTGTAAAATGTATATGCCTGAAGAATATGACGAAATTGTATGTGCTGAGATCCCTGACAAAAAGAACAAATCCCATCTACATAAAATGGTACTTAAACACATGATGCATGGCCCATGCGGTCAGGCAAACCCAACAAATGTTTGTATGAAAAAGAATGGCAGGTGCAAAAACTCCTATCCAAAATCTTTTTGTGAAGAAACTACTCAGACAATGGATGCGTACCCTATCTACCGAAGACGCAATGACGGAGTAACGGTTGATGTTAGAAAGGCTAAACTAGACAACAGATGGGTTGTTCCATATAATGCTTACCTGCTTGCCAAGTTTGATTGTCATATCAATGTAGAAATTTGTTCAACGATAAAGGCAATCAAATACATTTACAAATACATTTGGAAGGGTTGCGATAAAATTAATTTCACCCTGTCGTCTACTAATGATGCTGGACTTATTGATGAAATTGATCAATATCAGTCAGGTAGATGGGTCTCTCCCCCAGAAGGAGCATGGCGAATTTTTAGATTCCCCTTAAGTGAAATAAAGCCTGCTATTATCCATTTACAACTCCATTTAGAGAATCATCAACCATTAACCTTCAGAAAGAAAGATAGGCTACGAAATGTTCTGAACAATCCAACCCAAAGGAAAACTATGCTGACTGAATTTTTTTACACAAATAGAACTGATAAAGAGGCACAAAAGCTAAACCTTACATATGGGCAGTTCCCAAATCATTTTGTTTGGAAAGAGGGCCAAAAGTTTTGGAAATATAGAGAGTCAGGTGATTCGATAGGCCGCATAGTTGTTGCACACCCAGGTGAGGGCGAGCGATACTACTTACGAATACTCTTGTCAAAAATACGATGTCCTAAATCCTTTGACGATCTGAAGTTGTATAATGACACTCGAGCAGACACCTTCCAACAGGCAGCATATTTACGTGGTTACTTGCTTGACAACAATAGCCAACATATATGTTTAGAGGAAGCATCGGTTTTCCATATGCCGGCTGCACTTCGGCGGCTTTTTGCTACGCTTCTTGTGTATTCGTGTCCTGCCAACCCTCGCGACCTTTGGCATGCCTATGAGAGTTTCATGTTAGAAGACCTTCGATATAATAATATGTCACATAAAGAGGCTACAAAAATTGCATTACAGCAGTTAAACGAATTCTTGCTGTCAATGGGAAAAAACATTCACGATTTTGACCTTTTACGCAATGATTTTTCTCGACTTGATATAGAGGACCAAACAAGAGAACTTAAAGCTGAGAAAAGCATTTTAGTAACCACAAAGGATCTGAGTGCGATATCTTGCCTAAATGAAAAACAAAGATTGGCTTATGACACAATTCTCGAGAAAATACAGTCAAATAAAAGTGGCGCTTTTTTTGTCGATGGCCCAGGAGGCACTGGAAAAACTTTTCTATACAGAGCACTATTAGCAAAAATCAGATCTGAAGGCCATATTGCATTAGCTACAGCAACCTCCGGTATAGCTGCCTCAATACTCCCAGGAGGAAGAACAACCCATTCACGGTTTAAAATTCCATTAGACCTGGCTGAAGGTGCAGTTTGCAAAGTGAGTAAACAAGGTTCGCTAGCAACACTAATCAAAGATTGCAAATTAATCATATGGGATGAGGCCCCAATGGCAAAACGAACAGCCATCGTCGCCTTAAATGATCTTTTGCAAGATCTAATGGATTCTAAAGATATTTTTGGGGGGAAAGTTGTTGTACTTGGTGGAGACTTCCGACAAACACTTCCAGTTGTGCGCCAGGGAACAAAATCTGAAACAATTGCTGCATGCCTAATTAACTCTCGCCTATGGCCATCACTTCACAAATTGCGGCTAACAGAAAATATGAGGGCTTTATTAGACCCCGAGTTTACTGAGCTTCTCCTTAAGATCGGTAATGGTACAGAGTCATCGCATAATGATAACATTGTAACCATTCCCGCAACAATGCTTATTGACACTCATTTGGAAAAAGATCAGGATCCCCTAAATGCTCTTATAAATTATGTATACCCAAACATCCATTGTGAACCTTTAACAACTTCCAACATCTCAAATCGTGCTATCTTAACGACAAAAAATTCTTTCGTCGATGAAATTAATGAAATTTTAATAACAAGGTTTCCTGGTACGGAGAAAGAATATGTAAGTTTTGACGAGACATTAGATCCAAACGACCAGACTCAATACGAAGATCTTTTGCATTCGCTTACCCCAAATGGTATGCCGCCTCATAGGATAGTCTTAAAACCAAAGTGTCCAATCATTTTGCTGAGAAATCTTAATCCTATCGAAGGATTATGCAATGGAACAAGATTAATATGCAAAGACATGAAAAGCAATATCATACATGCAGAAATCTCCTTTGGAGACTTTGCTGGTAAACAAGTGTTTATCCATAGAATTCCATTGCAACCTCCAAGTGATGAACAATACACAGTCCCATTCAAAAGATTTCAGTTTCCAATTAGACTATGCTTTGCAATGACAATTAATAAGGCACAGGGTCAAACACTCGACTTCGTTGGCGTGTACTTAAAAGAACCCGTTTTCTCTCACGGACAATTGTATGTTGCCTTGTCACGTGCAAGGACAATGAGACATGCAAAAGTACTCATCAGACCCCCGCTTTATGATACTTGTAACACTGGAAACACGAAGAATATTGTTTATCAAGAAATCTTAGAAACGTCACTATATAACAATTAGCCTATACATGTCATCATTACTTTTAAGTCTACGTTCATTTTTTTCCCTTATTATATTATGTAGGATAGTAGCTAACATGTAACATATCAACGTAAGGTACAATGAACCGACCTCTCTCAAATACTATGGACATAAAGCCGTTGCCTACAACACAATGGACTGTGCTTATACAGGTCGTTCAAAATGGTCATATTCGATACAGCAAAGTAGGAGGCGCGTTTAAAAGGCTATTATTCACGGATAGTCAGGTACTAGCTTCCTACTTTTGTATTCTTTTCAACTATTTTTATAAGGTTTTCCTTAAAATAATTCACATGCATTATGACTTTTATAACAGGGAACAAAGTCACCAGCACTTATATATTCTTCCCATTTACGTTACTTTGCCACCCTTCTGACGCCGTACAAAAGATATTACATATCTAATGCAATAGTTATCAAGAACGACCCAAAATATAGAGTTAGTTCGTATCCCTACTCGTGGATATTAAACAATAGAACTCTCGTTGAGGAACTCATAGAGCCCATCCCGCCAACATTACCATGTGAATTTAATTTCACAAACTTTCGGGACCTTCATAGACATGCTGAAACTGATAATCTACAGAGTAAAGTCATCTACCTCCATGATTAATTTATATTCATACTCATTCATGTAAAGTGCTAATCCATTACAATTTTGAAATACAGATGTAAGAGCCATTGTTTTGGAATGCTTTCCCAGTAAAGCACATGGGTCAGAGGACACGACAACAAGAGATGTTGTCATTGTTAACGAACAGTAAGAAGAGCCTATTCCTTCCCCATATTGTTTACACCACATGTTTACTTTGTTTTCATGTCTATCTTTTTGAAGGAAGAAGCTTATGTTATTGAGTCTATGGAATGAATTTGACCACAATGACGGGTGTACACTTGCAAATATTGTCTCCACAACACCAATGATATTCGGAATGAACCTTAAAGTTACTACATTCAATAGTAAGCAAAATGTTTCTTATGGTTTCAGAATTACATACCATTACGTACTATATATTAGGAAAATCTTATAATAAAAACACTATTGTTGCTTTCAGTCAGTTTTTATTTTTATATTATACCCGAATAATAACATCTACCTACGATTTAACCCCACAATAATTTGGATATATACTTGCAGCCTTTTCTTTAACAACAAGAGGTGTGACTGAGATAATGATCAATCCCCCCGTTACTGAAAATCTACAACTGCGAGAATGGTACGCCCATATTTACTGAAAGACTTCAAATTATAAGGATTTGTTGTTGCCCTTTTTCTTTATGTATGCATACCTACTTCCATAGGTACACCAAAAATATCAACGAGGTTCAGCAACTTCTTCAAGAAAAAACGTACAAAGATCGAAACCTTCTACTCCCCTATCCACAACCAGAGGAAATCATCACTGTTTCCACCGCCGTTGCCTCTCTAAATACTGTATATTATTACTTTACCTACAGCACACTGCTATTTTTATTATATTCACTTGCATTATCCATAACGACACATTTCTTATATGCGCACAGATGAAGTCAGCCTGGGTCAAGGGGAAAATCACCCTCCCTACGCAAGAAAGAACGTTCTGGTACACCGCCTGTGCAAATTGTCAAAAACCACTAGATGCTGACGTCACATGGGTAGTCACGTGTCCGTCTTGCAAGGAAGATTCTGACGTAGACGTAATGTAAGCACATATTTTGTTTCAAGAGGTCATAAACTTATAATGGCTACACTGTACTATGACAATTTATTATATGTTACTAACGCATTGCGTAGGTGTCGCCTCCCGATAATGATTAACGACGGTACGTCAACAATATGTGCGACTATGTCAACACCTGATGCCGAAATGTTTATACCCTTTACTGCTCTACAACTGAAGACGGCCGATAAGAGTGTAAATAATACCCTATTTCATGTTTATATCTTGCACCCTGCATTCCTTCAAATTTTTAGATCACACACATAATCACGTCTGCTCATTATCTAAACTTACTCTCAAAGGAATGCTACTTCCTCTTCACATCCACATATCACTCCTACCACCTCTTCTTTATCCTTTTCTTTTTTTATTTTGGATACATGCTCTTGTTATTGTTTATGTGTTTCAGTGACTGACACTTTCTTTATGTATTCTATTGTGAGTTCTGTTTTATTTGCTTCCTAAGATTCATTTACGCATGTATGTGTTTTTTTTTATTTCTTTTCCTTGCATTTTCCTGTGTCTGAGGTAAATCTTTTATTCTTCAAGATATTATGGTCTATTGGTGTGCGCATGTGTGTTTAGGCATATATATAAGTTTTGTTTTATGCCATACAAAAATGTCTACGTGTCTGAGTAAATATATGAACATTTATGCTGCTTTCCACAACAACATTTTCTGTGTCAAACCTATCATATACATACCATAATAAATATGCGTGTTTATAAAACCATTTTCCTAATCACTTTGTCACACATGTATATTACAGGGTGTTGACATCTCTGAGACGATCTCCACGTCACTCCATGAACAAACAATCGTCGCCTTTCTTCGCTCGTATGAGATAACATTTCGTGGACAAACTGAAATGCGGATCAAGGTTGTCAAAGCCTATAACAGTGTACCTCCAACACACAAACCCAGCACCTCGTCCACCACTTCCCCGCCAACCGGTACCACAAAAGATGTCACCACCGCTCACGCTCGGATGAAAGGTCAATTACCAACGTAGGCAACCGGCAAAAACCTAACTTTGGCACGGCAACGTAACATGAAATGTTTTATCTTACGCCGCTGCAATATAGATACCCGCTCTGCAGCTTATCTTTTGTAAACAACCAATTTTTGCTACATCTCATGTGACGTGCCAGCCAAAGGTTACTCAACTAACGGATACGTATACCGTCTTTTGTGTAATATATCTACCTGTTTTTGTATGACCTTTGTAAATATTTGTCAATATACAAACAGGTCATGTACATTATCATCCTACTTTAAAGCATATATATGTTTTGTATGTTAATGGCCTGTCTTCATAACATATAATTCTCATTTCATAACACATATAGTTACATATATGTATTTTACGGGAGCTATGTTACATGCATATATTTTACCAGGGCTGTGCATCCAAAAATCTTCCTAGTATATATATATATGCATGCATGCTTGCTTATTTGCTTGCATGTATAGTATAGTATCCTTAATTATTAATATTGCTAAATGCATGCTCCTACCTACTATAGACTTTAAAGACGTACATTCTACAATATATATAATTATCAGGAATTTTTTTTGTCTTTTTATGTATTATTATTATTATTATTATTAATGTTTTTGAAAAGCATATTATTATTTATTATTTATTATCATTATTATCATATATATATATATATATATATATATATATATTATATTTCATCTCTTATTATCAAAACCTATTATTATTTATCATATTTTATTATTTATATTATAACATTATAATTTTACAGTATACGAGATACTATTTTTACCCCGCCGCGAAGCACGAGTAATTTTTACTTGTTGAAAACAAAACACGCTTGTAACAGCTTCATTTAACACAAATTATTAATTGAATAAACAAATTGTCAAAATTGTATCAAAATGCGTGCGTTAATTATGTGATCGTGGTGAAATGATTAATGGACCACGAATGTAAACATGTATCTCCGGCCATACCCATCATATGCATGTGCGTATATATTCTTTTGTACCCATTTTTAGAAAATACATAAAGTTTTCACACGTTGTTTATTTGCACTTATTAAAATAAATAATATAATTTTATTTTAAATGCGAAGATATAGTAAATCGTATTAATTTTTTAATTATTATATAAACGAAACAGAATTATTTAAAATCAAATTTAGAATATAAAAATTTTTAAAAATCAAAGGTGGACAATTGTTTTTAAGACAGAGAGAGTATAACCTGTATAATACAGAGATCAAAGAACATTTGACCAGCGGTAACTAGTGTTTAAAATTTACAAGTTGTAGATTTATGAGGGGATTAAGTGTGTATGTGTATATGTTATATTGTAAAAAATATAAAATTTGTTCCTTACTAATGTGAAATTGTCGAGACCTGTAAAAACCCAGCACACGCGATCCCCCCCCCCCCCCCCCCCCCCCAAATATAGTAAGATTTGGTTATTTAGGTTCTATGGATAAATAATGATTATATATATATATATATATATATATATATATATATATATATATATATATACATATACATATACATATATATGTGTGTGTGTGTGTGTGAGAGAGAGAGAGAGAGAGAGAGATAGAGAGAGAGAGAGAGTTATTTAGATATATAGATGAAAATGGAAGAAAAAAAAAGTCCTAAACATCAATTATATGTTGATTGACCTATTAGATCAAATGGTCACAATTCACCCGTTGCAATTCATGGTTAGATAATAAATAAAATAAATTGACAAATGCATACCATCCGATTAAACCAAATGAAGGATCATTGGTTAAATCTCTTATTCTCACCTATAAATAAATAAATAAATATATATATATATATATATATATATATATATATATATATATATATATATATATATATATATATATATTGCTTATTCTTTAAACTTATATATATGTGTATATACACACACGCACACACACGGATCGAATGTGTAAGATAAGATAATCTATTAAGCCATCTGTATCGCAACCCGAATATCCTTTTTACCCTGATGCCATATCTGCATTTTCTCTCCCCAACCTCTTTTACCCTAAACTACTTTAAAATGGTGACCCTAAACTACCCTAATCTTTTCCTCATTTTTTAAATATTTTTATTTACACAATTAACTATATATCAAAATAATAAACTTATAAATAAAATAAAATTACTAAAACTCCATTTCATTAAAATAAAAAAATTACAATACTACAAATTTAAAAACCTAAACTTAAACTAAATGTTAAAACCTAAAACTTAAACTAAATTTTATAAATCCCACTCCGTCTTGATTCTCGCTTTCTTTTACAAAGTAGCGTCCAAATATATAGCTCCTGTTAGGTGATCGTGAGGGGCGATGTAAAATCGAAGTCTCTATAAAATTGGGCGTATTCTTTTAGCTTCATTGCCTTTTCCTCCGTCGGGATTGGTTGTGGTGTTGGTTGGAATTGTTGGGTAATTAGGCCGGGGGTGGAAGTTGTTGAAAGGCAACGCTCGGTGCGGTTATGGAATATTACCCGGTTGCGAAAAAGCTTGGAAAGAAAAAAATGAAGGTAAATAGGATAGTATTTTTATAGTGTGAAGAAGGGAAAGAAAAAAAAAATAAAAATATGTAATTAATTCTTGTTACCGTTTGGAGCTTTTTTCAAAATTAAAAAAAGGAACGTTGCTTTGAAACGGGTGTAAGCACCCGAAGCGTGACCCGCTACCACACCCGGAAACCGGTGTACCAATGTTCCCCCACACATGCTCAGACCAGAAGCCGAACCAGCAGCTACACCCGCCTGCGATACGCATGCATGGCCTTATAATGGTAAGAGTTAATTGCACCAATGGTCCTTTAACTATTCAAAAGTTGCGGATTTAGTTCTTTTTTTGAAAAAGTTGCATATATAGTCCTTTAACTGCCCAAAAGTTGCATGTATCGTCCTTTCTAACAGTTTCCGTTTATGAGGTCTGTTAAGTCAGGGGTATTTAGGTCTTTTTATCCTTTTTTACATTTCAATTAATTTAAAATATCATTTTAATTAATTTAAAATAACATTTTAAATATAAACCACTCCTCACAGTCATTTCTCTCCCTCTCTCTCTCACACACACACACGCACTCTTCCCTGTCTCTCACTGGAACATCGCCCCCACCCTCCACCTAGAACCACCGCCTCCCACCCTCCACCTAGAACCACCGCCTGAACACCACATAAACACCACCACCACCACCGACACACCTCACATCTGCCATCACCACCCACCTCCTCATCTCGTTTACAGACTTAAAAACCCAAATCACCATCGCCATCACCACCCACCTCCACATCTGCCATCACCGCCCATCTCCACATCTTCCACCGATGACGGCAAATCTGACCACCACTCACCTGAACACACCAAACCCTAGAACTGAAACAACTCATATCTTGAAACCCTAGATCTGAAACAACCCTAGATCTGCACCAACTCGTATCTTGAAACCCTAGATCTGAAACAAATCCGACCACAATCTGAACACGACCACAAACAAATCCTACCACAATCTGAACACGACCACAAAGCTTGATCTGAAACAACTCGTATCTGAAACAACGGGTGTGTGCATGTGTGTTTCTTGGTGGCGGTGGTGATATCAGAGGCGGAGGTGGGGGTTGCTGATGACAGATGTGGAGTTGGGCGGTGGCAGTGGGTTTCTGATTTTAGAGTTTTTTGCGATGGTTTTTCCGGTAGAGTTGGGTTTAGGAATTAACAATCCTCCGCGCACCGCCGCACAACAAACGCTCTCAGAAATCAAAGTCGCCGTCGACGTCCTTTAAACCCTCGCCCCCTGCAACCTCCTAATCTTTGGGATTGGTTAACGTTGTATAAAACCTCCCCGAAATGCCTATCGCCGCTAGAGGGGGCTGTGGTCGCCGACGGGAAGTGCTGTGGTCGCAGATGGAGGAGGTTGCGGTTGCCAGCGTAGACGATTATGAGAGAGAGAGAGAGAGACTGACATATATGTCTGAGAGAGAGAGTATGAGTGATAGATTAGAGGGAAGGGGTAATGCTTTTTAATTATTAATAATATTATTATAAAATAATTATTAAGAAAATAAACAAAAAATAAGGTTAAGGGGTATAATAGTCAATTGGCAAAAACTAACGGAATTAATTAACGGAAAACGTTAAAAATGACCATTGGTGCAACTTTTGGGCAATTAAAGGACTATCTATACAACTTTTTCAAAAAAAGGACTAAATTCGCAACTTTTGGATAGTTAAAGAACCATTGGTGCAATTAACTCTAATGGTAATTACCATGCAACAGTAGTACTATAGTAGGAATATTATTATTGCTCATTTCATTATCCAACATTTATATATAGCTATATTATCATTTATTTGAGTTAATTTGAACGTACCAACCACACCCTAATTAATTAGTTATTATTATATTGTAATATAAAATCACTTTATATCTCACCACCACGTAAATTACAATTAAAAGTGCTTCCAATAAATTTAAGCTACTTTCGTTCCAAAGCTATCACGCTAATATTTGTTGAAAATTTAAAACTCAAAATTAAATCTACTTGTGTAATCATATAATTAAATTTAGGGGATCTAAGATATATTCTTAAGCTATAATTTTTGACCAAGGTGCCAATGGGGTTGGATTGATGAACTTGGATGTATTCTTATCTTTAATACATGTTGTTAGAATTCTACTTATAATTTATTTCTTGTCCCTCGATAAAGCACTTCGAATTCAAATTAATATAATGATTTTTGACCTAGGTGCCGATGGGGTTGGATCAACGTACGTACTGAACTTGTCTGTGTTGACCCTTGATGAAATATTCTATTTTCCTCATATTTTTGATCTTTTTATTTTGGTACTTGTTTTTTATCTATCGAGTACGAGAATATAATAAAAAAATGAAGTATAATAGTATAGATCAACTTCTCTTATTTTAAATCAAAATCGAAGTGCTTCATCGAGGACGCATATAAATAAATTTAAGTAGACTTTTAACAACACTAATAATGCATTTCTCAAATCCCGTCACCAATCCAACATATATGGGTGTAATCGGGTAAAGGTAATACATGTTTAAGGGATTATGTTTATAATAATTTCTTAAGGTTTTAACACTAGAACGAGATTTGAGGAATGGAGATAATTAATACTAGAATCTTAAGTGTAACATCCTGAAATGAGTTGTACGCGAATTCGGTACGTAAGTTATATTAAATAATTAATAAGATTATATATAATAATTGGGTCACAAGTTAAAAGGTGAGAATATAAAGTTTTATATTTTCATTTGTTATTGGTACCAATAGATTTATTTTTAAATGAGGGTCACAAATAATACCAAATGAATATTACATTAACGAACCCGGCCATTCAGCCATACTCACCCTATCCCAAACCCACGTAATTAGAGGTGTTATCTAGCACCCACAATGAAGGTATAGCACCTAGTAACTTCCAAAGAATTCCGAGGCTCGAAAGGTTTAATAACACACACAAGGACCTCACGCACTTCCCCTCCATTAAAACAATATGCTTACCACCCACTAGACACACAACAATACGATTAAAACTCTGAGGCTCAAAGGGTTAGATAAGGAAAGGAAAAACACCCGTCCACACTCACCTTCAGACCTCCAACACCAAATAAACCCGGACACTATCCTCTTTTACACAACCCTCCTAATCTCCTGCCTGGCTACGCCACATCACCCAAACCACCACCATCCCTAGTATCCAAAAAAAACTCTATTGATTCTTCGGTGTTGCACAGTAAAAGAGCTTCGTTTATATAGTCAAATTTACATTAAACATGTAGTTAACAATGTTTATTAACACTCAAACTGATAGGGGTAAACACTGAACTACCGAACAAACTCAGAGGTCCGACAGGTTACACACACAGGGATATTTTGCTTCTCACACATCACCCTCAAATCTTACTCATACTATTCGCAACACACACATAAAAAACTCAGATACTCAAAAGGTTAAAATAGGGTAAGGCATCTCAAGACCTCACTGCCACCTCCATACACCATCACCTTCATATCAAAACATACACCACTGTTGGGTTAATCGGTTTATTTAACCGGGTCGATAACTCTCGTTTGCATGGCAGGATTTTTAGATCGGTTAATTAATGTTTACTATTATGGTTTTATTTGTTATTTTCATTTAATAGTTTATTAATTAGTTGAATAAGTAAATAGTTGGCCGATTTACATGCAATTAGGAGGTTGAGGTTAGTGGGTTGTTTTGTTTTTTGTGCCGATTCCTAAGGTGTGGAGTAGTCCACGTTTCATTTTGTAAGGCTATATATAGCCACATAACTTCAAGAATTAAGATATGCCTTCTGTTTTTTTTCATTCCCTGTGTTCTTTAATTGGCAAAGCAGTGAGTTGTATTTCCATTTTTACGTATAAATATTTGTGAGATTTAAGTGTGAGTTTTGAAGCTTTGATTACCAACACTTGGTATCAGAGCCAGGTTCATAGGAGGCGGCCTCCACCAGCGGTGGGGTGTCGGTCGGCGGAGGGCAGGGGGTATGAAGAAAAGGGCCACAACAAGAAGATTAACGAAAGCAGGAGACGTCAAGGTGTTTCGGGTCAGCCATTGTTGAGGGAGAGTAATGTCGGGGATGATGGCGGTGACCGTTGATAAACATCAGTCTCTCGTGGCTGTTGGTTGTGATCAAAGGGAGGAAAGGTCTGTTTCGAGATGGTTTTTTCAGCCGGCGGTACTGTTGTTGGCGGGTTTTTGCAGTCCTTGATCGTCTTGTTCGTGATAAGGGGAGACCGGCGTCGTTGCGTGAAAAGCGGCCAGAAAGGATCCGTCAAAGTAAGGGCTTTGGATTCGGTTCGTTTAGCAGGTGAAAGAAAACAGTAGAAGGTGGTGTGACCTTGTTTTCTTGGTCGGTGGAGAGGCCTCTTTGAACAAAGGTGATTGGTAAAGGTTATGGCTGCAAAGACGAGAAAAGATGGTAGAATCAACACTTTGTAAACATTATGGCGTTTGAGTTCAAATCGGGTGGCTTTGGGTGTGGTCGGGGAAGAGGTCGTTGATCCGTTAAGAGTCGTGATGTAAATGAACGATTCCAACAGGATGCCATGTGAGATGTTACAAGTGTGGTGAAGTTGATTTTGGTTGAATGAAGACCTTGGACTTAACTAAGGTGGAAGTGTCCGGAAAAGGTCATGATGAAAAAGGCGGTGTGAACAAACCGATTAAGGGGTAATTGTTGGGTTAATCGGTTTATTTAACCGGGTCGACAACTCTCGTTTGCATGGCAGGATTTTTAGATCGGTTAATTGATGTTTACTATTATGGTTTTATTTTTTATTTTCATTTAATAGTTTATTAATTAGTTGAATAAGTAAATAGTTGGCCGATTTACATGCAATTAGGAGGTTGAGGTTAGTGGGTTGTTTTGTTTTTTGTGCCGATTCCTAAGGTGTGGAGTAGTCCACGTTTCATTTTGTAAGTCTATATATAGCCACATAACTTCAAGAATTAAGATATGCCTTCTGTTTTTTTTTTTCATTCCCTGTGTTCTTTAATTGGCAAAGCAGTAAGTTGTATTTCCATTTTTACGTATACATATTTGTGAGATTTAAGTGTGAGTTTTGAAGCTTTGATTACCAACACTTGGTATCAGAGCCAGGTTCATAGGAGGCGGCCTCCGCCGGCGGTGGGGGTGTCGGTCGGCGGAGGGCAGGGTGTATGAAGAAAAGGGCCACAACAAGAAGATTAACGACAGCAGGAGACGTCAAGCTGTTTCGGGTCAGCCATTGTTGAGGGAGGGTAATGTCGAGGATGATGGCGGTGACCGTTGATAAACATTAGTCTCTCGTGGCTGTTGGCTGTGATCAAAGGGAGGAAAGGTCTGTTTCGAGATGGTTTTTTCAGCCGGAGGTGCTGCTGTTGGCGGGTTTTTGCAGTCCTTGATCGTCTTGTTCGTGATAAGGGGAGACCGGCGTCGTTGCGTGAAAAGCGGCCAGAAAGGATCCGTCAAAGTAGGGGTTTTGGATTCGGTTCTTTAAGTAGGTGAAAGAAAATAGTAGAAGGTGGTGTGACCTTGTTTTCTTGGTCGTTGGAGAGGCCTCTTTGAACAAAGGTGATTTGTAAAGGTTATGGCTGCAAAGACGAGAAAATATGGTAGAATCAACACTTTGTAAACATTATGGCGTTGGAGTTCAAATCGGGTGGCTTTCGGTATGGCCGGGGAAGAGGTCGTTGATCCGTTAAGAGTCGTGATGTAAATGAACGGTTCCAACAGGATGCCATGTGAGATGTTACAAGTGTGGTGAAGTTGATTTTGGTTGAATGAAGACCTTGGACTTAACTAAGGTGGAAGTGTCCGGAAAAGGTCATGATGAAGAAGGCGGTGTGAACAAACCGATTAAGGGGGTGATTGTTGGGTTAATCGGTTTATTTAACCGGGTCGACAACTCTCGTTTGCATGGCAGGATTTTTATATCCGTTAATTAATGTTTACTATTATGGTTTTATTTGTTATTTTCATTTAATAGTTTATTAATTAGTTGAATAAGTAAATAGTTGGCCGATTTACATGCAATTAGGAGGTTGAGGTTAGTGGGTTGTTTTGTTTTTTTGCCGATTCCTAAGGTGTGGAGTAGTCCACGTTTCATTTTGTAAGGCTATATATAGCCACATAACTTCAAGAATTAAGATACGCCTTCTGTTTTTTTTTCATTCCCTATGTTCTTAAATTGGCAAAGCAGTGAGTTGTATTTCCATTTTTACGTATACATATTTGTGAGATTTAAGTGTGAGTTTTGAAGCTTTGATTACCAACAACCACCAAAATGTACTCCTGCAGACTAACCATCCTTGATTTACTTGCACAAACAAACACTATATTCCAAACTGTTGATTAGTGAAACTTCAGAAGCATAGACTATCAGACACCTGCGCACATTACCATTCCTGGGATTACACACATTATCAAAGCGTTATAATCACTCTGAAGACAAAGAAAACTTATAAAACACCTTACAAAAACAACTACCCACCCCAAACACCTTCTACAAAAGTTTCTCTTTGTGATGATGGGACACTTGTTATTCTTTGACAGGTATGATGGTCGGTCGGTATTGATGTTGGTAATACCCATTTGTAAAAATGAAAACCTAGTTGGGTCGTTTTAAATAAAAAAGATAGTTTGATAAGACTTATGATGTTTGTTTGTCAAACTGAAATATGTTTGAATGTAAGTTTAAAAAATCAGAAGTTGACCTTGAAATCACGGTGTTAAATCAAGCTTCTATAATCCTCCATAAACCCGTTGCTGAACACACGTACCCTAAGGGTGTTTTAATAAAACTAGCTTGAGTTGGGGCTGATAAATTAATAATTTGAAGCATAATTTATAAGCTACTTGAAAAGACTTCTATTTGTTGGGAAATAATCTAAGTTATTGAGCATGAAAATGAGAACTGTTTGGTAAAGGTTGGTGAAACAGTTTAAAACTGTTTGTTGAAAATATGAAAACAGTTGAGAACTGTTAGTTGGCAAAGTCAATAAACTGTTAGAAGACCTTGAAGCTGAAGACTGTTAGAAGACTAAAGAACTGTTGTGTTCATTAAACAGTTTCTGTTGAGCTATATTTGGAAAATCCTATCTTAGAAGATATCTCGAAATACTTTGAAGATTAACAAGATTATCTCAGAAGATAGAAGATTACCTAACTGTCAACAATTCAAGGAGGATCAAGAGTCTATATATTCTTCATTAGATGATCAATTGACGATGACGACTTGATCTCATTATTCAAAGCATTTGTTCTTATTGTTATTTATTTTTCTGAAAGTGTTTTAGCCTCTAAGTTTCTTGTTGAAACCTAAGAACAGTCTGTGTTCTTCGTCTAACAGAATAAGTTAGATTGGGGTTAAGTTTGCTTTTGTAATCATTCTGGTTGGTTAATAAAACTACTGTTTGATTGAATTAATCTTTGCTTAAAACCTTCTTTAATCAATTAAGTGTGATTCCGCAACTTCTTAGTTGATTGTGATCATAGTTAAAGATTAACTTTTATATTACTCTGATTTATTATTTAAAAGTTAGTTCTTGTTATTTGATATAATATATATCCGATCCTGACACTATTTTAGAGGATTATAAGGAACTAATGGTGTTTGTGTGGAAGAATATGTTAGTGAAATAGTATATTTTAAATAAATTAAAATTTAAAGTAAATTATGAGAGTGAAATAGTTGAATATTGGGTGGATGAGATTAATTTAGATAAAAAGAAATGTGGAGATTAAGTAGTCTTAATAAATTGAATGTTATATATATATATATATATATATATATATATATATATATATATATATATATATATAGGGGAGGGTTCAAACGAGAACTGTTTTTCGTACGAGAACTGCGAGAACCAATCTCAGCCATTCCTTAATTATGGAAAGTTCATGGATGGAGAGCGTAGAGGCGATCAATTGTGGCAGGGTGCATGTGAGGAATTCATGGGTGGGCAATGACATTAAAGAAGGGGAATTGGATGGCTCAGATTGGTTCTCGCAGTTCTCGTACGAAAAACAGTTCTCGTTTGAACTTTTGCCTATATATATATAGGAAGAAGTTCCATTGAGAACCATTTTTAGTGCGAGAACCGCGAGAACCAATCTGAACCGTTCAATTCCCCCTCTTTCAATGTCATTGCCCACCCATGAATTCCTCACATACACCCTGCCACACTTGATCCCCTCACGCTCTCCATCCATGAATTTCACTTATCAAATCAACGGCTAAGATTGGTTCTCGCGGTTCTCGCACTAAAATCGGTTCTCAATGGAACTCTCCCATATATATATATATATATATATATATATATATATATATGAAAAAGTTTATTTGAGAACCCCTCTTAGTGCGAGAACCGCGAGAACCAATCTAAGCCATCTAATTCCTCTTCCTTCAATGTCATTGTCCACCCATGAATTCCTTACATGCACCCCATGCTCTCCATCAATGAACTTCCCATATCCTTAAGGAACGATTGAGATTGGTTCTCGCGGTTCTCGCACTAACAACTGTTCTCGAATAAACTTTTCTCTCTCTCTCTCTCTCTCTCTCTCTCTATATATATATATATATATATATATATATATATATATATATATATAAAGGTTAGTGCGAAAAGTGTTTTATGTGCGAAAAGTGCGAAAAATAATCTTAACAACTTATTTGTATTTGATCTAGTGGTCTAAATTAATCATATTTTTTTATTTGAAAGGATATAATGGTAAAACTAAAACTTTTCTCTCTCCAATTAATTTCTTTTTCTCATTTATCTCTTTCCAAAATTTTGAATAAAACAAAAATAAATTAAAATAACTTATTAGTAAATTATTAATTTTACGGAGTTCAACTGTGAACACAGCCAAGAATATTTACGAGTTTTTCATCAATATTACTGTGTTCAATAAAGAATACAGCCAAAAGTATACGAGTTCAAGATTAATTTTACAATATTCAATATTGAACACGGCTGAAGATATGCATGTTTTCTATCATTACTATTTTAAGTCAATTCTCCTCTGATTGTTCACCAATAAATCTAAGCTTGTTTCCCACGACAACTATTGAATATCTATATTTCTTGTTTTAGGGAATAATAATAGAAATTTTTTTTAGAGTTCATTTAGAAAGTGTTTTCAAATGTGCCTTTTATGTTCAGTGATTAACGCATAAGTATACTTAACAAACAACTAAAGAAGATATCTTTTTATATCTAAATTATCAGATGTTTATCAATGAGCAAAGAGAGAAACAACGTACATGAATATAGCTCTAGATATTTGCTAATAAACCTTTTAAAAATCCTAAGGAACATAATTTTATTTCTTAATAAACATAACTAAAAATGAAACCTACATTAATTGCCAACCCAAATTATTATAGATGTAGTTGTCCAGGAAAAAAAATAAACGAAAAAATAAAAAAAATTATCATATAGGAAAAAGTTCTTGCGAGACCATTCTTAGTGCAAGAACCGCGAGAACCAATCTGAGCCGTCCAATTCCCCCTCCTTCAATGTCATTGCCCACCCATGAATTTCTCACATGCACACTGCCACACTCTATCCCTCCACGCTCACCATCCATGAAACTTCCCATATCCAAGGAACGGCCGAGATTGTTTATCGCGGTTCTCGCACTAACAACGGGTCTCGCATGAACCATTCCCTATATATATATATATATAGAAAGAAGTTCCATTGACACATACACCCTGCCACAATTGATCCCCTCACGCTCTCCATCCATGAATTCTACATATCAAATCAACTGCTAAGATTGGTTCTCGCGGTTCTCGCATTAAAATTGGTTCTCAATGGAACCCTCCCCTATATATATATATATATATATATATATATATATATATATATATATATATATATATATATATATATATATATATATATATAGGAAGAAGTTCCATCGAGAACCATTTTTATTGTGAGAACCGCGAGAACCAATCTGAGCCATCTAATTCCCCCTCTTTCAATGTCATTGTCCACCCATGAATTCCTCACATACACCCTGCCACACTCGATCCCCCCACGCTCTCCATCCATGAATTCCACTTATCAAATCAACGGCTAAGATTGGTTCTCGCGGTTCTCGCATTTTTATCGGTTCTCAATGGAACCCTCCCCTATATATATATATATAATGTAGCCAAAAGGAAGAGTACAAATATTCTAAACACCCTTACGAGTACAACACCAAATCATCTTATCAAAAAAACGATTATTCATATTTTATTAGTTCTAAAGATTATGTAAATGTTTGTTGATTAATTAAGCATAAAGGGAACTTCTGGTGCCAGAGGCCTTTTGATTGTTTCTGATTTTGTATGCTTTCGTTTTTTGTTTTTTCTATTTTTCTCCCGTTGTACCGTTGAATCTAGCTACCGGCTAGATTTGTGTTTTAATAAAATCATTCGAGGTTCTCGAGGTAGGAGTGATGACGGAGCCGAAGCTTCTTCTCATGATACTCTTTCGTTGCCTTTCAAAAAAATTAAGGATTGCCGGTAATGCATGCATGCATGCATTAATTTCAGGTCATAAAACATGTACGTCGACCAGAAACCCTCTGATTAAATTTGATTCTCCCGAAATGATGTATATTCTATGAGTTTGACTCTTTATCCGGCCATAATTAAATTGTAATTGGAATCGATCACGAATATTATCAGTTGGTTACATTCTCCATAGATGGAAGAATTCGTTCAGGATGCTGTGAACGTCAAGATTGCTAATTAGTTTTGGTCACTAATTAATTAAGTAATCCGACCATATAATATAACTAATGATAATAATGATTACTTTGTTCTTGTAGTCTGACAAAGTTGTTGTGTTCTAACACAATTTACCTAAAATATATTTAGTTAATTTATAGCGCCATCTGTTTCTTAGTTTTTCGCTTAAATGGATATGATTACCCCAAATGAATTGTAGTGACTTGTGTGTGTGCGTATACTACGCAGTCGATCTTGTCATTTTCGAAATTCTAGAAAAAGAAAAAAAAATACTAATAATTAACAATAGTAATCTTTAAGCTATAATATATATTAAAATAACATGAGTTACAATGTCGTTATTCTTATTTTTTTTTAGAATTTTCTATCATTAATCCTCTTTATTTCCTCAAATAACTTAATAATGAGTTGTTTTCTCAAATATCATTATTTTTAAATGATTTAGTTTGTTACATTTAAATATCTTGATAAAAATATTTATTTAAATCATTTATTAGATACATCTACATATATTCATGATTATTTATGTAAACACGTATATCGATTGGATTAAATCAAATAATTCAAATTGGATGATAAGTAACCAGTTTGGAAGACAAACTGCTACTCTCACATCCACTGCAATTGGCCTCTCTGTCAAATCTTCATGGCGCTAAAAAGTCAGCCCTCTCAGGTGTTATTTATACATTCTTCTGGTTTTTGTGGAAGTCTCGTAATGATGTTGTTTTTTCACCAAAACCCTGCACAAATGCTATGTCTATCTTTTCGGAAATTCAGGCGCTTTCTTTCTTTTGGATCAGCCATAGATCAGGGTGTGGTTTTTTAAAATAGAGTTAATTACTGAAATGGTCCCTGTGGTTTGGCCAATATATCCTTTTTAGTCCTTTATGACAAAAATTGATGTGTTTGGTCCCTCTGAATGTCATTTTGTCACGTAAATGGTCCTTTAGCTAACTGTCAGTTAGTTTTGGTGTTACTTTTGTCTTTTATGGGGGCATTTTAGTCATTTCACAAATAAAGAATTTTTTATTAAATATTTGTTAAATAAAAATATATATCACAATCCACTATTCCACTCCACAAGCAACTGAATATCTTACTCTCTCTATCTCACTCTATCTCTTTCTCTCTCTCTCTCTCCATCTCCCTTTCTCCATCTCTCTCTCCCTCTCCTCTCTCGGTTACCACCACCATCCACCATCCACAACCGCCACCACAATCCACCATCCACAGCCGCCACCACCTTCCACCATCCACAACCACCACCACCATCCACAGACGCCACCACCACCCACCATCCACCATTGTAAATCCTAATTCACTATAAACCCTAGATCAGCCACCGATACCGCCGCCATCATCCACCACCACCAGCACAAGCACCATCCACAACTCTATTCAAACCCTCGATCTAGAAAACCCTAAAAAACCACAACCACCGTCATATCACCATCCTCTATTTAGCTCCATTATAGAAAACCCTAAAAAAACCTAGTCTAGCCGCCGCCACCGTCGATTACAGAAAAAACTCGCCACTGCCGCCACCGTGTGTGTGTTCAACCTAGAAAACCCCGTTGAGATCTGTTCGAAGTGCATATGACGCGAAGAGAGAGAAAAGAGAGAGAGAGAGAGAGTCGTGGAGATGGTGTGACGGTGGTTGCGTTTTAGAGAGAGACTAACAGAGAAAAAACTCGCCACCGTCGATTAGGGTTTTCTACGGTGATATTTGGGTGGCAGCTAGGGTTTTCTACGGTGGCTAGGGTATTTTGTGGTGGTGGGTGTGACACTGGTGGTGGTGAACGGTGGCGGTGTGATGGTGGTTGCGTTTTAGAGAGAGACTGAGAGAGAAGAGAGAGAGAGTCGTGGAGGTGGTGGTGGTGGTGGAGGATGGTGGTGGTGGCGGTTGTAGGTATGCAAACCGATCGTTGGAGGATGAGTTTTAGAGAGAGACTGAGAGAGAAGGGAGAGAGAGAGTCGTGGAGGTGGTGGTGAGGATGGTGGTGGTGTGTGGTCGTGTGGAGGATGAGTTTTAGAGAGAGACTGAGAGAGAAGAGAGAGAGAGAGTCTAGGGTTAGTGGGGAGGGGAAGGGTAAATATATTAAATAAATATTTATTCAAAAAAGGTTTAAAGGAAAATGACTAAAATACCCCCTATAAAGACAAAACTAATAAAATATTTAACGGACAGTTAGCTAAAGGATCATTTACGTGACAAAATGACATTCAGAGGGACCAAACACATCAATTTTTGTCATAAAGGACTAAAAAGGATATTTTGGCCAAACCACAGGGACCATTTCAATAATTAACTCTTTAAAATATAAATGGTTGGAGTGGTGTAACTTTCCTTTCGTTGTTTTCTATCTGTTATATATGTTTACCTTCTAACGTCTTGCTAGTATTAATAGTAATATTATCGTTGCCGTTAAAAAAAGTAACAAGTCTAATTGTGTTGTTAAAAAAAAACACAGTCTAATTGTGTCTACACAGACAAATCCTATATAACTAATTAAGCATTTATGTAATGACATAAATAAGATGGGTTAGTCTGTTGGACTGACGCTTGTAATGTCGGTATCAGATATCTTTAATGGTGGATGTTGATTTTACCATATTAATTGGGAAGAGATATAATTTAATTAAGTGTTGTTTATATTTATGATCACAAAAGAAGCAGAATGTAGATGTATCTAATACGGAGTAATATTTAAAATCATATATCTATAATAAAAATTATATATTTTTTTTCTTTTTCTTCTTACTTCATCCTATTACTTATCATTAGATAACATGTGAACTTCATTGATTTCTTTTCTCATCTTTTTCATTAACTTTGACACTTGTATCACTTCTTTTTTTTAATTTAATTATATTAAAGTTATTTGGGAGACATAAAACTGAACCTTACAACCAATTAAAAGTCATAAAATTATAGCTAAAGTGCCTAAAATTTCTAATATATAATGTATCAATCATTACGTAAAAAAAGAGGACGGATTGTTCGAATAATATCAATTTGTCCTGAAGCTATGATAATATAAAATGCGGCCCCATGCCTAAATCAAAAGTAGAAAAATGAACGTTTAAAACGAGTAAATGTATTAAACTAGTATTTTATAGCCCGCGTGTTGTGTCGGGTTTTATAAATATAGAATTTTATTATCACAATAAATCTTAGGTTGATCTACATGATAATATATTAATAATTTTATAAAAACACATCCAAAAATAATTGAACACATGATCAAAAAATTAATCATAAGATTAAGGTTCTAATATGGTGCAAGAATAATGAAACAAAAGGGAGTCAAAAGAGATTTCAAATCTTTTAGATAAAAGATTGTCTTTTTAATCTTCAAAAAACTATATTTATCCATCAAGTTTAATTTTTTTTATAACACTTTAAGTAGTATAATACACTTAGATCATATTAACTTAATGATAATAGTAAATAACTGATATAAAGTTTGTGAAAAGAGTAAAAGATACTTAAGTTATTGTTTATTTAAACATAACCATCCTACAAGACACATGAGAAGTGATTAATATACACTAATACTATACTTGCTAAAAAATATACAGTAATAATATTACTTTTTATTAGAAAATTTACAATGGTTATGAAACCTCATAGTTAAATATAACATATATTGTTTATATATGAAAAACAAAAAAAAATACATAAGAATATAATATGTAAAAAAGAACATTAATATTTTATATAAACTAAAAACGAAAGTGATAATGACATAATTCTTAATTAAACTTCTTATCAAAAGGGTTAATATGGTTTAGTCTTTAAAATTGAAGATTTATTTTGGTTTAACATTTAAACTTTATTTCCCGACTACATCATCATTGGAGTTTAAGACTATTTTGATGTTATCTTTTGACTTTACCTATACATTGTTTAACTCTAAAATTGAAAGATTATTTTGGTTTAACCTATACTTTTATTTTCAAAAAGTCTAACCTTTCAAAGTGTTAAGGTATTTTCCTTTTATACTTGCACATTATTTCCTTCATCAAAAACTAAGTTTTATTGATTTAATTATTTTCGAATGGTTTTACCTTTAAATATATCTACATATTACTAATGCGAGAAATTCACGTGGTCTTTTGTTTGATTAAGAAAACACATTATTAGTCAGTTAGTGCAAAAAAAAATTGAAATATATTTGTAAGTTACATTTTTTCGTAAAAACCTGTTTGATAGTCCGTAAAATATAAATATATATTTAAGAATATTTTGTATCAAAAAGGACAGAAGGTGCAACATCAAAAATTCCGGTCGTTCTATAAAGACTTATTTACATCTTGAATATATGATCAAACTATAATATGACACATACTTACATAAGATCCATTATGAAAATTAAAGTTTAATGGTTAAATCAAAATAATTTAAACTTTAAATGCTTATACAATTTAAGAATAAAGGTTAATGGTTTTAACATAATAAGCATAAGTTTTAAAGTTAAAATATTAAAAAAAGTTTTAGAATATAATTGAAATAGAGTTAAAATTATTTTTAACCTTACTTTAAACTCTTAAATGAATATATATATATATACACACACACACACATATATATATATATATATATATATATATATATATATATTAAATAATGTTTACATAAAATTATAGAAAATGTATATATGAAATTTACATTAAGCAAAAAAAAAATTAAAAAAAGAAAGACGCAATGCTTTGAGAAAATAGAAGTTAAAAAAAGAATACAAAGAATACAAAGATTAAGAAGAGGTTAAAAAATTTAAAATTTATAGTTTATGTTATTTAAGGAATCATAAGTTAAGAAAGGTTAAAGAATAATACAAAAATTAAAAAAGGACAAAGGTTAAAGAGTGTGTATAGAAAACCTAAAATGCATTTTATGATAAACGTAGAAATATATATGTATGCCGCTCTATGATGCTTTTATTTCTCTATGATATTTGTGAAATAATTTGTTGTTTAATATTAGAAAATCATAATCATAGTATTAATTTCGTTATGTATAAATATTGATAAATATTATTAGATAATCTGAACTATTCATTTAAAAAAATGTTTAATCTTAATCATTCATTCGCTTAAAATCAAAAAATTAATTTTGACTTTTTAGAGTCAAATTTATTAGAGATAATTTCACATATGCCCTTATTAAATCATATAAAATCGTATTTGACCATCTTAATTTACAAATATCATATTTACCCATTATAATATATCAAAATATCATATTTAACCAAATTCTTAGATTTATCATTGTAAAATATTTTATAATCATTTAAATTCCTTTTTAACTATAACCAATAACGTTTAACTTTATTATGTACCCTTAATTGTAAAAATAATAGCAGATGATTTATATAAGAAATACAATCATGTCTTTTCGTATCATATTACCATGTTTCTACCGTCGTCTGTCTTCCCGCTCGCGGCGATGTTTCCATCGCTGGTTAGAGTCTTGATGTCATATGTCATTATTTTTTTAATTATCATTTTAATATTATTTAATATTTTTTATTAATGTTTAATTTTTATTATTTTTTAAACCAACCCGTGTATCTCATGGGCATTTAGTCTATATATATATATATACATACTAGCATTGCACCCGCGCAATGCGGCGGCGATGACAATAGTTTGTGCTCGATAACATGTTTGATTTAAAAAGTAGGGTATGGAATGTGAAATACGATGTTAGTCAACATATCCATGTATTTTCTACCTTTTCTGATTTCTTTACTTATTTTTTTTACAATCAACTATTTTATTAGTTGTTAAAATAGTTTTTGAAAAACAACTACAAAAATATTATTATTGAATAATTAGAGAAAAAGATATTATAGCCTTAAAATTCTATTAATGTAAGTAATTTAACCATAATATGATAAATTAAATAATTTTTGTGATGTTTAATGATTTATTAAAGTAATAATTGTATTAATTTACTTGAGATAATCAAGGGAATGATTGGTTAGACTATTGCTTTAAGTGTTTGTATCTTAAGCAAAAAAATTTGTACTACTTAAAATTAAGTAGTCTTTAAATTTTTAAGAGAGAGAAAGTTAAATGCTTTATAATTTAGTATAGATATAGTTATATATAAGGCTTAAAAATTTTCCAAAAAATAATCATTAAATTAACCTCAATCAATCAATAGGAACCTTCAATTGCAAAATTATTCAATTCTCAAAAACAACTTTGACAAGATTAACGTGGATGAAAATTGTGAGGGGTTTTATACATGTGAGGGAGTTTTATAAAAATTGTATATTAATGTAGTTAATTATAGGTTGTTTCTAAATTGTGTTTAGTAACTTGTGATATATTTTGTTCAAAGATATAATAATTATATATTTACGACCGTCTCAATTTTATCTACATTTTGTTAATTTTTTATTTAGTTGCGTCGGTTTTTTATTGGATTATGGTGATGAGTTGAGTGGTCAACTTGAATATGTTATTCATAGTGTTAGTTATTGATTTTAAAGCATTTTCAATCCTATTATAAAGATGTATGAAACCTTTTATAAGATATGGTTTAAAATAAAATGTATCATTAAAAGATGATATTATATATTTAAAAATCTAATTAAATTCAGAGATGTAAAGATAGTTATTATAACACTGTACTTTTAAATCATATAATTAAATCGCATGCGGAAGCTAAATACATATACTTAGATTAAACCAATAAGTAAATACAACTTTTACTGGTTAATATTTACAAAATAATCACTACAGTGTTAATAACAAAACATGCTCTTTCAAAAACTTGACATCAGAGTGAGGTCTGTCCATATTCCCAGTCCAAAGCTTCAAAGCTCACCGAAGTTACTCTGCAAAACAGTCTAATGGGGAATTAGCACAAAGCTAAGTGAGGGAATAAATATCTAAACATACACAAGGCAAACATGCCTAAACCAAATAGCTCATGAATCCCAGGAGAACCGGCGGTGTTGCAAGCACCTACAACCAAGGTCGGCCAAAACCAAGGTTTACCGATAGCCTTGCTAACATGGACAACAGTATCAGCCCCCTTGAGTACCACAACGGTACTTCAAGATCAGATACTGTAAATCCCCCAAGCAACAGGCCCAGCATCATACTGATCTCCAAATTAACATGTATATACAATCCAAACAAGAGCATTCCAAATAGGATATCATATCCTGTATATCCGAAGATATAAATCCACTCACCAAAGTCTTCAAAACCTTGGCACACTCAGATGACTAAATTCACCGAGACTTCTCAGTTCCTGAGATTGAAATAATCCAAGTCGGTATTCAATTCATAATACTTATCCAATAATAAATATCATATTTATTCATGATCTCATGTATATACACTTATACATATATATTCATCATACATAAACCCCAAACAGATATACAATTCATGTTTATCTTCAAATCATCAATTCCGACTAAGTTTAAATCCGATTATAGTCGGATTCCGAGTAGATGACCAATTCCGATAGAATCATAATCCAAATCCGAGCAAAGACATAATCCGAGTAAAAGTCCAATTCCGAGAGAATAGGATTCCGAGTAAAAGTCCAATTCCGAGATAATAGGATTCCGAGTAAAAGTCCAATTCCGAGATAATAGGATTCCGAGTAAAGTATTAAGGCATTCCACAGAGTTTTAATCGGATTCCGAGTAAAATGGCAATTCCGAGAGAATTGTTAAGGCATTTCACTAATAATTTAGTCGGATTCCGACACAATCCAAATCCGAGTAAAATTCTATCGGGTTCCGACTCATTCATACCTCAAATCCGACAAATTCATAACTTCATGCATAAAATCTATTTCTAACTTAAATCTTACTGATTGCATGCATACAAGTTATATATAGAGTCCCAGAAATCATCCAACTCATATAAACAACATGTATAGATCATAATTTCTAACATGCATACATCCTAATTCATCAAATCATCAAGAATTAATCGGTATTTATTTATATATATAAAAAACGAATATATTAACAAACAACCAACTATAAATCAGTAATCTAACCTGTAGATGATATCCAATAATCAACTAAATGCAACAAAATAGAAACTTGATTTCTTTCTTTTCTTTTCTTCTTCTTCTCGGCCGAAGGTTCACAAGAACACACACACTCTCTTGTCTATTTTTACAAGTAATGAAGCATGGAGGAAAAGTGGGTTGTTATACCCACCAAACCGGCCACAACCCCCCCCCCCCCCCCCCCCAATACTCACTCAAATATTTATTTAATAAAATTATTTACCTAAAATAATTAAAACAAAACAATATCACAAACAATTATTAATTAACTTAATTACCTTAATTAATCTAGGCCGGTAAAGAGGGTGTTACAAATCTTCCCCCCTTAAGAAGATTCCGTCCTCGAAATCTCATCGCTCTCAAACAAAGAAGGATACCGGCTTCTCATATCAGCTTCAGTCTCCCAAGTCAAGTCTGAACCTAAACTGTGCTTCCACTTGACCAAAACCATAGGTATCTTTTTTTTCTCAATTTAGTGATTTTACGATCCAGTAGTTCACCTGGTTTCTCAATAAGTTTCTGATTCAAATTCACACGAAGATCCTGAATCGGAAGAACCTGCGTCTGGTCCTCTACATTACACTTGCGCAAATAACATACATTGAAAGTGTCATGAATACCCGCTAGTTCATCGGGAAGATCCAACGCAACAGCCTGATCATTAACCACTCGTTTGATTCTGAAAGGACCAATGTAACGGGGAGCCAACTTCCCGCGTTTCCCAAAACGAATCACACCCTTCCACGGAGAGACTTTTAAATAAACCCTTTCTCCCTCAACGAAAGACACCGGTCGACGACGCGGATCTGCATACATTTTCTGTCTATCCCTTGCAGCCTTTAATTTCTCACGAGCAATATCTACCTTAACAGCTGTCATCTGCACAATATCAGGCCCTACAAATTGCTTTTCCCCAGCTTCTAACCAATAAGTCGGAGTTCTACAAGGACGACCATATAACATCTCATACGGCGGCATACCGATACTGGAGTGGTAGGAATTGTTGTATGCAAACTCAACCAAAGGCAAATGTGAATCCCATGAACCTCCAAACTCTAACACACATGCCCGAAGAATATCTTCTAGCGTCTGAATAGTTCATTCTGATTGACCATCTGCTGTGGATGATAAGCTGTACTCAAATTCACCCGGGACCCCAATTCTTGTTGCAGTCTATTCCAGAAGTTAGATACAAACCTCGAATCTCTATCCGAAACAATGGACAATGGAACTCCATGTCTAGATACTATCTCATCAATGTACAATTGAGCCAGTTTACTTAAAGGTGCAGTTTTAGCAGTAGCAAGAAAATGTGCACTCTTGGTCAATCTATCGACTATAACCCAAATCATATCATGACCTCTCTGAGTTCGTGGAAGTTTAGTTACAAAATCCATCGTAATGTGATCCCACTTCCACTCAGGTATTTCCAACTGTTTCCATGATCCGTACGGTTTCTGATGTTCAGCTTTAACTTGAGCACAGATGTGACACATCCCAACAAACTTAGCTATATCTGTTTTCATAGTCGGCCACCAATACCGAGTCTTTAAATCAAGGTACATCTTTGTACTACCCGGATGTATCGACAATCTAGACTTATGAGCCTCACTTAGAATTAATTCCCTCAAGCTACCAAATTTCGATACCCACACGCGCGCATGATAAACCTTCAAACCACGCGAGTCGGTAGTTAATTCATGTTGCCGTTTGATCATCAGTTCATCCTTCAGATTCTCATCTTTCAAAGCTTCAAGTTGTGCAGCCACAAGTTGATCCACTAAATCAGACTTAATCTCTAATCGCATAAATTTTACAGTATCCGAAGATCCCTTTCTGCTGAGTGCATCTGCAACTACATTAGCCTTTCCAGGATGATACTGAATATCACAATCATAATCTTTGATCAGTTCTAACCAACGACGCTGTCTCATATTCAATTCCTTCTGAGTGAACACATACTGAAGACTTTTGTGGTCAGTGCAGATAATACATTTGGTTCCATACAGGTAGTGTCTCCACAGTTTCAAAGCAAATACCACAGCTGCTAACTCCAAATCATGAGTCGGGTAATTTCTTTCATTTGGTTTCAACTGCCTCGAAGCATACGCAATTACCTTACCCTTATGCATTAGAACACAACCCAACCCAGCATGCGAAGCATCACAATAAACAACAAAATCTTCTGAACCCTCTGGCAATGAAAGAACAGGAGCCTGACACAACAACTGTTTCAACCTCTGGAAAGCATCTTCCTGAGATGAACCCCACTGAAAAGGAACATCTTTACGAGTCAACTTAGTCAACGGACCGGCAAGCTTAGAAAAATCTTTAATAAATCTGCGATAATAACCCGCCAATCCAAGAAAACTCTTTATCTCAATTGGTGTTTTCGGAGCACTCCAATTCATCACTGCCTCAATCTTGGACGGATCTACCTTGATACCTCCTTGACAAATCACATGCCCTAGAAATTGAACTTCTCGCAACCAAAATTCACACTTCGAAAATTTGGCATATAGCTTGTGTTGTTTCAAAATCTCCAATACTTGTCTCAAATGCTGATCATGCTCATCCTCTGTTTTCAAATACACCAGAATATCGTCGATGAACACAATGACAATTTTTTCTAGAAAAGGTCTGCACACACGATTCATCAAATCCATAAATATGGCAGGAGCATTCGTCAAACCAAATGGCATCACCAAGAACTCATAATGACCATATCGAGTACGAAAAGCAGTCTTAGGTATATCCTCCTCTGCTACCCTGACCTGATGATAACCAGATCGTAGATCAATCTTTGAAAAGTAGGAAACCCCTTGTAACTAATCAAACAAATCATCGATTCTGGGCAACGGGTACTTGTTCTTGATGGTTCTCTTATTCAGATCCCTGTAATCAATACACATATGAAGAGTTCCATATTTCTTCTTCACAAACAGTACTGGTGCACCCCACGGCGAAGAACTCGGGCGAATAAAACCCTTGTCTAACAATTCCTGGATCTGAGTCATCATCTCTCGGATCTCTGATGGAGCCAAACGATACGGAGCTTTAGCAATCGGTGTGGTACCCGGTACCAATTCTATCTTATACTCGACATCTCATACAGGTGGTAACCCTGGCAGATCATTTGGAAATACCTCTGGATATTCGGAGCCGCTTCTCTTTCTTCACATCAACAGCGTATGCCAGAAAAGACGCACACCCTTTGGCTAGAGATTTTCTAGCCTTCATATACGAGATGATTGGAAAATAAGATCGAGATCTATCCCCACGAGCCACGACATGCGACCCGTCAGCCAAAGGAATAGTAATCAGTTTCTTATGGCACTGGATACTAGCTCTATGGCGACTTAACCAATCCATGCCTAGTACTAAGTCAAACCCCGGTATAGGCATCAGCAAACAGTCTACAGGCAAACTAGTACCATCAATGTCTATCGACACCCCAGTCACATAAGAAGTTACATGAACTATCTTACCATCTGTTATCTCTACTTCTAAAGGAGTAGTAATCACAGAAACAGACAGTTTCAATTTATCACATAGAGATACAGACATGAAAGATCTATTAGCACCAGAATCAAATAACACACGGGCAGGTACAGAGTTTACAATAAACATACCCGTGATCACATCACTGTTTTCGGCAGCCTCAGTGACAGTCATCTTGAAGGCTCTCCCTTCCGCAGAAGGTGCAACCTTTCTCTTCTGACCTGCAGAAGACGATCCCCCGACATTGGCTACCCCCTACCCCGTCCCCTTTTGCCTCGATTTAATGCAGACTCCAGCTCTCTATGACCTTCTTCGTGACAATTCCAGCAAACATTTGTATTAAACCGACAGGCTGATGGTTCGTGACCAAATCCACCACAACGCAAACATCGTTTCGTCTGTGATGTGCACGGACCAGTATGACTAGCATTGCAGGGTTTACACCACGGCTTGTTCTGATAAGACCCCGAACCTTTCGATTTCTGATCACCCCGATTCTGATTATTCTGCCACTTGCCCTTGTTCCCACTCTGATTTCCACCGTATGTGTGAGACGATCCTTTCTCACGATTCATTCTCTCCCAAGCTTTCACGTCACCCTCAGCAGCTCGTGCAACAGTAAACGCCTGTACAAACGATGTTGCCATCCGAGTATTACCCCGATACTCAGGCAACAGTGCTTGAACGAAATGATCTATCTGGGATGGTTCATCGGGTACCCACTGCTTAGCAAACCTCAGTTTTTCGTTAAACTTTGCAATCAATTCATCCACCGACATCTTGTCATCCTGAGTTAGATCCATGAACTCCCGTTTCACCTTAGCTAAATCATAGGTATTACATAATTGTTCACAAAACTTGGTTTGAAATTGATCCCAAATAACAGAATTTACAGCTTCCCTGGATAGATGAGCAGTTAGAGAATCCCACCAGGTTGCAGCTTGACCCTTCAACCTCCGAGTTGCAAAATTAACCCTATCGGATTCCTCACAATTGCAGGCATCTAAAGCCTTCACCATCTCCCTTAACCAACTCAAAGTATCAGTTGGATTTGAGCTTCCAAAATACTCAGGTGGCTGGCAAGCCATGAAATCCTTGTATTGCCCTTTTTGTTTAAAGCCTCCTTGATTTGGGTACCAAGGAATGAAAAAGTTCTGCTGTTGTGGTTGTTGCTGTTGTTAAAGTGGATAAGACTGAGTCACCGGTGGCATTGACACAAACGGTAAGGTTCCAAATGGTGTAGACACAGTGTTGAATGGTGCAGCTGAGTAAACAAGAGGTGGTATCGATTGAGTAAACACAACTGAATCTCTGGGCATATGGATAGTTTGGGTTTGTCGAGAGGACTGAGTCTGATGTTGCTGCTGTTCCAACTCCTGAACACGATCCCTCAAACTTTGCAGAGTGTCTTCCAATTGCAACACATAGTCTTGTTGATCAGATTCATCGTTGTGGGAAGTACCGGCTCTGTGGTGCTGCTCATTGACTGCAGTGGAGGACTGGTTGTTTATTCTGGGGGACGCAGGGGTAGTTGTCTGGTTCACGTTGTCAGCCATTTTCTGTTCTATACACAACATCTCACCAGTGGTTAGATATAATCCGTTAGTATAAACACTAACCACCCTCAAAGTTACACTACTAATTACCCACCCTGGGAATACTGGACTGACCAGAGCCTCGGTTCGAGTATCGCATAAATCATTCATGCAAATCCTCAAACCAGGGCTCTGATACCAATTTATAACACTGTACTTTTAAATCATATAATTTAATCGCATGCGGAAGCTAAATACATATACTTAGATTAAACCAATAAGTAAATACAACTTTTACTGGTAAATATTTACAAAATAATCACTACAGTGTTAATAACAAAACAGGCTCTTTCAAAAACTTGACATCAGAGTGAGGTCTGTCCATATTCCCAGTCCAAAGCTTCAAAGCTCACCGAAGTTACTCTGCAAAACAGTCTAATGGGGAATTAGCACAAAGCTAAGTGAGGGAATAAATATCTAAACATACACAAGGCAAACATGCCTAAACCAAATAGCTCATGAATCCCAGGAGAACCGGCGGTGTTGCAAGCACCTACAACCAAGGTCGGCCAAAACCAAGGTTTACCGATAGCCTTGCTAACATGGACAACAGTATCAGCCCCCTTGAGTACCACAACGGTACTTCAAGATCAGATACTGTAAATCCCCCAAGCAACAGGCCCAGCATCATACTGATCTCCAAATTAACATGTATATACAATCCAAACAAGAGCATTCCAAATAGGATATCATATCCTGTATATCCGAAGATATAAATCCACTCACCAAAGTCTTCAAAACCTTGGCACACTCAGATGACTAAATTCACCGAGACTTCTCAGTTCCTGAGATTGAAATAATCCAAGTCGGTATTCAATTCATAATACTTATCCAATAATAAATATCATATTTATTCATGATCTCATGTATATACACTTATACATATATATTCATCATACATAAACCCCAAACAGATATACAATTCATGTTTATCTTCAAATCATCAATTCCGACTAAGTTTAAATCCGATTATAGTCGGATTCCGAGTAGATGACCAATTCCGATAGAATCATAATCCAAATCCGAGCAAAGACATAATCCGAGTAAAAGTCCAATTCCGAGAGAATAGGATTCCGAGTAAAAGTCCAATTCCGAGAGAATAGGATTCCGAGTAAAAGTCCAATTCCGAGATAATAGGATTCCGAGTAAAGTATTAAGGCATTCCACAGAGTTTTAATCGGATTCCGAGTAAAATGGCAATTCCGAGAGAATTGTTAAGGCATTTCACTAATAATTTAGTCGGATTCCGACACAATCCAAATCCGAGTAAAATTCTATCGGGTTCCGACTCATTCATACCTCAAATCCGACAAATTCATAACTTCATGCATAAAATCTATTTCTAACTTAAATCTTACTGATTGCATGCATACAAGTTATATATAGAGTCCCAGAAATCATCCAACTCATATAAACAACATGTATAGATCATAATTTCTAACATGCATACATCCTAATTCATCAAATCATCAAGAATTAATCGGTATTTATTTATATATATCAAAACCGAATATATTAACAAACAACCAACTATAAATCAGTAATCTAACCTGTAGATGATATCCTATAATCAACTAAATGCAACAAAATAGAAATTTGATTTCTTTCTTTTCTTCTTCTTCTCGGCCGAAGGTTCACAAGAACACACACACTCTCTTGTCTATTTTTACAAGTAATGAAGCATGGAGGAAGAGTGGGTTGTTATACCCACCAAACCGGCCACGACCCCCCCCCCCCCCCAATACTCACTCAAATATTTATTTAATAAAATTATTTACCTAAAATAATTAAAACAAAACAATATCACAAACAATTATTAATTAACACATTACAACAAATAATTCCCATAAACAATTAAATCCCAAACTTAATTTAATTAATTACCTTAATTAATCTAGGCTGGTAAAGAGGGTGTTACAGTTATTCTTGATATTTCTGAAACTATATTATTAGTGTAGGTAGTTAGCCAAATGTAACATTAAAATAGAAGTGTTAATTTTTTATACACCAAACAAGAAAACCATTCTTGGTTTTTTAGTATTTAACACGTGAGTCATTATTTTCTTTCTTTTACTTGCAAAGTATGCGAAAATTCGGTTTTAGAAGTGGAAATGCAATGGAGTCCGTTCAGAAGGTAAGACATGTGATCATTAGTATCGGATTTAAGCATGGAGATGAACATTGGTAAGATTACAGATATTCTTAAAATGAAAATGATTTCATCATATACAAAACTTCCGTCGTTAAGTTTTAAAGAAGATAATTTTCTCTGATGTTGTATTTTGCTATGATGATTAACAAAAGCCAAGGACAGACTCTTTCAGAAGTTGGTTTGTTCCTCAGAAAACCTGCGTTTACACATGATTAATTGTATGTTGTTGTTTCACGTATTAGAAGTAAACAAAGATTAAAAGTTTTGATTTGTGACAGTAGTGGTAATGTTACAAACGAAAACATCAAATATAGTCTACAAAAAAGTGCTTCAAAAAAATTAGCTATTTTTTTGTTACAAATACTGATATATGTAAATTTTCGATGATATTCATTTATTATATTATTTTAATTTAAAATTTTTAATATCTTAAATATATTTCTAAAATACTCGTATATACACGAATCAATAAAGAAATTGATAATTGTAGAAATACACGTGCGGTCGATAATAGTAAATGTTGTAATTAAAAGAGGGAGCAAGCATTAATTAGAATTGTATTAACCAAAGCTAGTTAAGTTCCAATCGTGCGTGCCACCACATTAAAATGAATGGCAATCATATGTCACCTTCTTTTTCCAGCCCCTACGTACGTAAATGGTAATCCGTCCGTGCTCTCACTCCCCTTGTATACACCTACACTAGAAATGTTATTCGGTAAATAATAAATCGCGAAGTATGCTAGTAGGCGAACTATTTCTACTTATTAAAATGACGTTTCATTTGAGAATATATTTTAATGTCGGTACCGCAAGAATCAAACTTAGTCGTTGATTTGATAAGTTTTTTTAACGACAAATACACACACTCACCTAATTTACACCTTATGTCCTTAATAGGACTTGAACCTTCAATCTCTAAGAGTGAGAGACACCTTAGCCACGCCTTGGTACCGCTAGGCCAAAGGCCCTTTGTTCGTTGATTTGATAAGTAAAATTCATGGATGAGCGTGAGAGGATCAAGTATGGCAATGTGTATGTGATGAATACATAGGTGGGTGATAACATTGAAGGAGAGGGAATTTGACGGCTCAGATTAATTCTTGATGTTCTCGCAATAAAATTGGTTCTCAAATAAACTTATATATATATATATATATATATATATATATATATATATATACACACACGCACACAAACATACTCACCATGGATACATAAAAAGGGTGTTAATGGTTAAATTAAGAGATATAGAAAGCAATATGAATCATTGATCAAATTAGATCTAACGTTATAAATGATTGGTGGTATTTTGGTAATTAGAATATATTTTAAATAAGAAGAGTATGTAAAAAATGTGACTGAAGGAGCAAAATGGTAAAACCACGGGATTGCAATGACTCGTACACAATATTTACACGGTTGGGGTATTTATTTTTTTAAAGTGAAGATGCAAAAAAACTATAACTAATTCATTTGTGGTTTTTTAAAGTATAGATGAATAAAAAAGATTCACGTACAAATGCCAAAAAAATATTCGTATTTTAAGTGCAAATACAAAAATAAAAAATTAAAGGATTTTTGTAGGGGCTTTCCACATATAGTGGCTAGTGAAGAAATTTTAGATGATTATCATTATGTTCTTAAAAAAATATATGGCAAGTCACACTCCTCTTACTTTCTATACTTCCTATTTTAAAACACGTTTCAATACGTCTTACACACACAGATGTAATTATGTTTGCACAAGTGCAAATTTTGCACATGATCCATAGATTCACCTAGTTCTTTAGCACATGTAAATATGCACTAGTGCAAAGTGTAAAATTTGCACTTGTGCACAGTCGAGCTGTACTGGGGAAAAAACTTAGCAAACACATTTTTTTCTTCTAAAAAAAGATATCAAGACCGGTCTCAAATTAAAGATCATAATTTTCTCGTTGGTATATTTTTCGTAATTTAACACCTTCTCGTTTAACGGATATGTTGGTTTAAAAAAAGTTGGGGTAATATAATAATGTCCATACTACCATTTCTTATTTAATTTAAATAATTAAGACAGAAAATTAAATGATTGGCCAGTTATGGTTCTCGCAGTTCTCGTACGAAAAATAGTTCTCGTTTGAACCGCGCTATATATATATATATATATATATATATATATATATATATATATATATGGAAAAGTTCAAAAGAGAACTATATGTGTATGTATGGAAAGATGACACGAGAGTTGTTTATAACATCATTAATGACTTATTATAAGGGGTGCATTTATATATTAACCAAACCGTAAATTACATTCGGGTAGATGAGTCATTAAAAACAAGCCTTGATTTTTCCAAAATAACTCCCATTAATAAATCCTTATTGGCTCATTAATGAGCCACCAAAAACTATGAGTCATTTTTTATTTTAATCAAAGACCAACATAAGTTCTCGCAGTTATCATACGAAAAACACTTCTTGTTTGAACCCTCCCATATATAAAGAGGGGAGAGCTTATTTGAAAACATTTCTTATTACGAGAACCGTAAAAACCAATCCTGACACATAATTAAAATAAATGAATGGCTAATAAAATGGGAAGGTTTAGTAATGACTCATTAATATTGGTATTATGTGAAAATCAAACCTCATTAAGTAATGGCTCATCCACCCTAACATAATTCACAATTAGGTAAATGTATAAATGACCAAAGTACACTTATTAATTTGAGTCATTGATGAGCATTAATAGTGTTTATAAATGGTTTTTTACGATTCTTAAAATAAAAATGGTTCTCAAATAAATCTTATTATATACAATTTTTTTAATAAAATGAAATTATATAATTTTGTTGTTCAAACTCCTAAGTGTCGTATATCTCTGTGATTGCAACAAGTTTTGTTAAATATTCCATTTATTTACCATTTAGTTAGCCTTTATTAAATGCGCGTAATTAGTAAGCTAGGGTGGTGAGGAACTTCATACATATATATGTTTCTTCTCGATATCTTACTTTTCTTTTGAATTACATGGATCTCTATTGTTGTGTTTGACCCTAAGGAATTGAAATTATATATATATATAAAGGATATGGGGAGGGTTTATACGAGAACCGTTGTTAGTACGAGAACCGCGAGAACCGATCTTAACCATTCCTTGGATATGAGAAGTTAAACGGATGGAGAGCGTGGAGGGGTAGAGTGTGGCATGGTGCATGTGAGGAATTCATGGGTGGACAATGACATTGAAGGAGGGGAAATTGGACGGATCAGATTAGTTCTCGCGGTTCTTGTACTAAGAATGGTTCTCGCATTAACTTTTTCCTATAGGATATTATATATAAAATCAATTACGTAAATAAGCAAAATACCTTAAACATTCACGAAAACAAGCTACGAAAAGTCAAATTACGAAAATAAGCATCAGTTTCGCCCCCAAGGAGGTCAGTTTCACCCCAAGCTTCGCCCTCCAATCAGAATGTGCCACGTGTACTCACTAGGGACGAAACTGGGCATGCGGGGCCCACAATAGGGGCGAAAGTGGGTAGGGAGGGGCAAAACTGGGCTGTGGGGCCCACCAGGGGCGAAACTGATGCCCATAGGGGCGAAACTGATGCCACGTGGCGCGATCTGATTGGCGGGCGAACCAAGGGGCGAAACTATCGTACATAGGGGCGAAACTGATGCTTATTTTCGTAATTTGAATTTTTTTTGCTTATTTTCGTATACGTTATAGATATGTTGCTTATTCGCGCGAAAACCTCTTATATATATTCCATTATTCCCAACTTTATTGCGACCTCTTAATTTGTTATACTCTCACGCAGTGGCGGACCTGCCTATTGTGGGGGTGGGGGGTGTCAAGCGCCACCGGTCTTTTGGCGGTTCGCGGTGTCGATTATCGAATTTTTGAGACGGTGCTACCGGTAAATTTTCGGGTTGCACCCGGTGATGCCACCAAAATAAAAAAAATGATACTTTTAAAAAAAATGATAAAAAATAGGTTAATCTTTCAATTTATACCTTTAAAATAGCATTTTAGTTAACATGACTTCATATAAATTGTGTTTTGTTTTAAATTTTGACCCTAAAATACCAGAATAGCCGCCGAAATCGCGTTAATTCGACCCAATTAACCGAAAACCCGAGAAAAAACCCGAACCACACCCTCAATTTTATTTAATTTTATTTCCGCATTATATGGTGACACCGGTAAAAAAAAATTCTGGGTCCGCCCCTGCTCTCACGTGCAAGATTTATTCAACCACACTATATGTAGACACGTATGCATGGAGTACGTACGTGTGAAGGATAGATTAAGTTAGAGATGTTAGGAGAGTGGAAACTGTCTCATAGACCGGCCGCATGAGGAGGAGGGCTGGAGGGATGATCACCCGATACTGATCGAGGTGTCCGGGAGGATAGATTGAGTCTTAGCATGAATGGATTGATTACGACTTCTTGCGGATACAATCTCTGATATGAGTTCTTAGATTAGAGTAGAAGGAATACATACAAGGTTAGATGGGTAGGAATATACGTAGGATAGAATCCTAGGTCATGACTAGAGCAAGTGTCAATACCAACTAGTAAAATCTGCTAATAAATAATCAAATTTTGTTGGTAATTCGGTTTACCAATAAGATTATCTGTCAAAAAAAGATCTGTTGGTAAATACGTTTACCAGCGATCCCCTTGGTAATTTTGATAGCGAAAAACCTTATAGTCATTAGTAATTTACCATGAGAAATGTTGTTGTTGATAATATTTATCTATTAGTAATTTGGCTAGCCAAGACCTAACATATTCGTATTTTACTAACAGAAAGATCGTTGGTAAGTAAAAGCGTATTGGTGAATTTGTGTATCTCAGCCTGATGTTAAATTTATATTAGCCCGTTTGCAAATTATACATACACAAAAGATTTGGTTAAAATAAGCCAAACCAAATTGCAATTGTTAACAAAACAAAATTTAAGAATTTTAAATTACAATTAGTTTTTCAACCACAAAATAACAGGTAGATTCAAATATTCTCAATATAGAACTGCCTTAATTGGAAATCACAAATAATACACGTTATACAAGTATCAACGAAGTGTATCTTCTTTTTTGATGGCCACAAAAAATATAACTAATTACCAATCATCATCTTTTATATTTGAATATATAATAATAATAACAATAAAATTTAATATATATTAAAAAATAGGATTATGATATATTTTATATATCGTTTTTCTATATTTTAATTTCTCTTTTCTCAATCATTAGTGTTATAATTTTATATAGTAAATTTTGAAAAATAATATAATAAAAAAAGTCTCCGACTCCCCACTTTTAAAATAAGGTAAGAGGAATATAGCATGGTTTCAAAATATTAGTTAACAAGGAATTATAAACCCACTTGTTGCGGTGGATGTTATTTACCAAATGTGATAGGTTTTAATAATAAGAGATAAAATATAAAATATTTGTCTATTTACTACTACTACTACTACTACTACTACTACTAATAATAATAATAATAATAATAATAATAATAATAATAATATTATTATTATTATTATTATTATTATTATTATTATTATTATTATAGTATTAGTAATAACAATAGTATTAATAATAATACTAAAACTAATAATAGTATAATAATAATAATAATAATAATAATAATAATAATAATAATAATAACAATAATAATAATAATAACTACTATAATAATACAACAACACTTTTTATATATTCCTTTTCAAATAGGTTCTTTTCGAAGTGGTCGTTAGTAAGCAATAACATAATAATAATAATAATAATAATAATAATAATAATAATAATAATAATAATAATAATTTTAATTTTAATTTTAATCATAATAATAAGAAAAATGATATATCCTATTACTTTTTCCTCCTGCTCACCAAATGATTACATTTGGATTTCGCTAATTATCTTTCCTTATCTGCTTCATTGATTTTTACACATGTATTAATCTAATGAGTGGGAGGATGAAGTAGGAGGGTATATCACCCCTCTAATAATAATAGTAATAATAATAATAACAATAATGATGATAATAATAATATAATAACAATGATATAATAATAGTACAAAAGCCTCTATTCAAAGCACTAAAAAACAAAAATAATTCAAAACACAAAGACCAATTTTCCTCTCAAATAAATATATTTAAATAATATATAATGTCGGTAGGAAATTTTGTTCATAAGAGAAAGTGTGCAAGTAGATTATTCGAATTTTCTAATAATTTGTGTCATATATTTATTATACGAAAAATTTATTTTAAATTATTGTTTTTTATTGGAGATTATATTTATTAAATTTAATTTTATATAATAATTATATTTTAATTAACTTTGATTTAATTTTCTTTTATTATGGGATGTAGTTTTTTATTAGGATTTAGTTCACAAAAATGTATCCAACTTGTCACCTTTTGCTATTATATGTACTGTAATTTCAAACTTACCATTTGATGTACTGAACTTGTCAATCTTACCATTTTATGTATCTAACCTGCTATAGCAAGTTAGGTGCTGATGTGGCAACGGTTCAATTGAGGTGGCGATGACATGGCGGTGATTTAGTAGCTGACGTGGTATTCCCTTTTCAAAAAATAATTCAAAAACATAATAATAAAAATAATAATAATAAGAATAATAATGATAATAATAATAATAGAGTTGTATTCAATATAGTCCATCTTTTTTGTATAGTCCTGAGAGACAAATCTCAGCCACACGATCAACAAAGCATTTTCCGGCGATCCCACCGTCGGATGATCGTGATTTTTGGTGAGGGTGATCGGTTTTGATTCCTCTACAAGACTATGGAGCCTGATCATCCTCACGATCCTCCATTAACGAGAAATCGAGCAAACTCCGGCCACCATGGCCGCCGCTGCAAAATCCGACCACCACGGCCGGAGTTAATGGTGGTGGCGCACATGGTTCAACTCGGTTTGATGAGAGGAGTCCAGATCTGGTCTCGGGTTCGTCGTTCGATGCTTCAAAAAAAGATCCGGCGTTTTATTTCTCAGATCCGGCGCCGACGAGGCTAAATTCGTCGGCTGCCGGAGTTGTTTAGGGTAGGCATGGTGGTGGTTCAACTCGGTTTGATGAGAGGAGTTCAGATCTGGTCTCTGATTCTTCGTTTGATGCTTCAAAAAAAGATCTGGTCGTCGGTGGTGGTGGTGGTGGCCGACAGTGTGCAATCACATGTGATTGTGCTTCAATCACATGTGATTGTGTAGCCGGAGGTGATGGTCAGTGGTGGTGGTTGGCGGTGTGCAATCACATGTGATTGTGGCTTCAATCACATGTGATTGCGGCGGCCGGAGGTGGTGGTCGGCGGCTGTGGTGGTGTCCGGAGGTGATGGTCGATGGTGGTGGTTGGCGGTGTGCAATCACATGTGATTGTGGCTTCAATCACATGTGATTGAGTCGCCGGAGGTGATGGTCGGTGTTGGTGGTTGACGGTGTGCAATCACATGTGATTGCGGGGGCCGGAGGTGGTGGTCGACGGCTGTGGTGGTGGACGGAGGTGGTGGTCGGTGGTGGTGGTTGACGGTAATCACATGTGATTGTGCTTCAATCACATGTGATTGGGGTGGCCGGAGGTGGTGGTCGGCGGCAGTGGTGGTGTCCCGAGGTGCTGTTAGGCATTTGTCTTTTTTTTAATCTTGTGGCTGAGATTTGGCCCTCAGGACTACACAAAAACTTTGGACTATATTGAACATTTCACAATAATAATAATATTAATATTCTTGGAAATCAAAAGTGCCGATTACAGTTTCCTATTTGCATCATTAATCCACTTTTCAGTTCATGAATCACTTTCCAAAATCTTGGTTTTCATTTTTTACAAATAACTCAAAATTAATCATATTTTCCATGATTCCGATTGAGATTTCGAATGGTTATTACTTGCATTCAACCCCAATGTTTGATGGTTGTAGTCTTATGATTTTTTCAGTTCATCAGAGAGATCAACTTTCCAAAATCTAAATCGAATGGTTCCTAACTTCTTGCTTCAGATCTGGTAAGTAGCTTTGATTGAGGATTTTTGTTCAGTTTTGGTTCGCTTCATAGATTCATCGAGTTTTCATCTGTTATAGGGCTTTCTGTGATTCGCTTCGATTTTAGGGTTTTCATCTGTTCGATTTTGGGGTTTTCGTCTCTTTTAAGGTTTTCAAACACAAGGATGGTGAAATCGGTTATAGCATTTTCATATGTTTTACATTCAAACACATAGATGCTTTGTTCGATTCATCTGTTTTTGTTTGGTTTTTTCATCTTTTTCTTCATCTGGGTTTCATCTTCTACAAGAATCTTCATGTTTTTCATCTTCTTATTATCTTCGTGAAACCATAAATCTCGTGTTTCTGGGTTTCATCTTGATTCTATATGTTCTTTTGTTTATGGGTTTCAAATCTTCTTATTATTTGTTCTTTTCCAGGATATGAATCTACATTTTGATTTTGATTTGGATTTTCAAGTTGCTTTTCTTTTTGTTCGATTTTAGGTTTTCTTGTTTTCTTTCTTGTTCTAGGCTTAAGAAATCAAATGTGCTTTCATCAGGGGTTTGCTATTACATTAGGGACTTACGGGTTTTCTTGTTTAGGATATGAACATGTATTGGATATGAAGATGAATATTCTTACGAAGAAGATATGCTTTGTGAAGATGAAGATGAAGATGAAGGTCTAAATAATAATAAAGTGTTAAATATAAGATATCATTTAATTAATGATGTGGTAATTCAGGATTATAAAAAGTAAATAAAAAACGATAAAATTACCTGATACATGCTGAAAAGGCTACTTTGTACATAAATTCGTAACTTTCAAAAACTATAGTATATTAAATTGTAAGTTTGTAAGTTTGATACATACAATAGAAAAAGGTGTCAACTTGAATACATTTGTATGTACTAAACCCTTCTTATTATTGGTGTTTGTACAATTTGCAAGAAAATGATATACTACTTAAATTTAAGAGGTTGTGACATCTTAAAGAGATGGAGGTTAAATCTTCTAATATATAAAAGATTAATTAGGAAAAAATTATTAAATGATCTGAACCGTTTATTTTAAAAAAAGATTTAATCTTGATCATTCGTTTATTTCAAATTATAAAATCATTTTGACTTTTTAGAGTCAACATATTAAAATTCATATAAAAGTAATTAAGACTATAATGTTATCCAAATTCAAACATCACTATTTAATATCTTTATAATAATATGTGTTTAATCAATTTTAAATATAAATAAATAATCGACCTGTAACTTAAACCTTTATTCGGAACAAGCATTATGATATACGATTAAATTTAAGATTTTATCGTTTAATTGTCTTTTGCACAATATGAATTTGAGTAAACTTGCATAAAGATAAGAGATAATTATATTTATTAAATCTTCTATACAGTCAAAGTATTTATACTTATACAAGCAATTTATTTACTATATAATTTTTTAATCTTATCCTACTAAATTAATCCTTACTATAATTTGAACGTAAATACTTCACATATTATAGGTATTTTTACTTATTTATATTTTTAAAATTATTATACATAATAAATTCAAATTTTACTAAAATTACGAATGATATTCTTATCATAATTATAATTTTGTATCACTTTAAACAATTTCTTACGTTGTAATTAAGTAAATATATGTCCAGATTATAAGTATTTTTCAAAATAAATAAAAGAATAACTTTTATCAGTTATTAAAGAATCTTAATTTTCATTTAGTTCAAAATAAATAAAAGAATATATTAAATCCTAAGCTACATCAATAGTAAAAAAAGTACACACATTCAAATTGTTTGTCCTTATCTATGTTTATTATACATATACTATAAATTTATCATAATAAAATTATAAATAATTCTTAATAATTGTTTTGGGTTGAGCTTTTTTTTCCCTCATACAACACAATCATATATTTAATTAAACGAATAAAAAAATTATTTCAAATAAATAATTATGATTACTTGTGTTGTTTACACGGGTATCTGAACTAGTATTTTTATATATTATTAACATATAAATGAAAAATGAATAACTAAATAGTTGTTTAGCATAAAGGAGAAATAGGTGTGCGTATGTTATAGTTTTTTATCTTATTACTATTTTTTAATTTTTATAGTCATATTTATATAAAAGCAGTCTTCATCTAAGAATAGAGGCTAAGTATGATAATTATTGTGGTCGCGTGAAAATTTAAAAGGCGGAGACTAAATTTCTAGAGCAAAACGTATCCAAATTCTTGTTTTCTACATTTTAAGAATAAATATAACAAAGCAGAGGTTTATTTAAATTGAATATTATTTGGAAGTTTGACTTTCAAAATTGAGATTTATAATTTTAAGAATAAATATAACAAAGCAGAGGTTTATTTAAATTGAATATTATTTGGAAGTTTGACTTTCAAAATTGAGATTTATAATCAGAATTATTTTGACATTATAAGTGTTGGCAGTGGCTGATTGAAGTAGTAGGAGGATGTGGGGGCAAGGACACTAATGAATTGATCACACATAAAAGGAGTTTATTTACTTTACAATCACAGCAACAATTCCTCTAATCCAACGAATTACAATTTTTGTGTCTATTTTTATAATCCAAACAAAGAAAAAAGATTGCACGTAACCCTGACCATGAAGGAACCCAATTTCCTATTCCTATGATTAGAAAAGAACAAGAAAACCTCAAAATTTAACCAAGAAATATGGATGAAATCATAAACCCAAACATACATATTGAAAAGAAATCCTCAAAGAACAAGAAAGAAGAATGAGGAAACATCAAGTCGATGAAACAGGAAACGCAAAAAATAGATGTCAGTAGTGATGATGGCGATAGCGATGATGATGGTTAGGCAAAGAATTTGATCACTGAATATATATTTCTTCTAAATCATACTACTCCTTTGCACGAATATTTTTTTAACATCACTTGATCACCGACTTAAAATTCTAAGGACTTACTCCTCTTACGGGCAAAGAATTTGTCTCACTTGCATGCTTTATGCTTTCCTTAAGTGGTTAGACATTTCTGAGTCATTTTTTGGCCCATCAAGTAATGCTCTTGCACAACTTCCATCTACCAAGAGGGTACCTGACAAATCATACAGTACCTCAGAAAAGCCGATCTAATACCCGAATGAGACTTATAATTGTGTATAGTTTAAACCCGAATTCAAATGTAGCCTTAATTTCCTTCCAACTCTCCATAAGTCATATTGTGATCCTGTAACCTATTTCTAAAAAGAACAAGTAGAATGAAATGTCTGAATACAAAACAATTCTCATACAAACTGCTCCCAAAAAATTTTAATGTCTCGTCACTATGATAGAACAGTAAACACCTACATGCGATGATGGTGAAGGTTGGAATAGATGTCTAACGCGATGTACATGTGTTCAACTTTGACTGTGATATCGAGTTTCATTGTGCTACACCAAAGAGCCTAACTGGTGGTGTTCGAGATTCCTGAGTACAATTCTGGCAAAAATTTTGGCTTCCAGAGGTGCACTGGCAGCAGCTGCTGCAGCTCTTAGAACGCGAGGAGCTCCTGCATTTTGCAAGAGGCCCACATGGTGGATAGCATGTCGCCCTCCTGGAAAAGTGAACTGAAAGATTTTGGGACAAAATAATCTGTAAGAAGAAAACTTTTGTTTATTATTAGTATTTTTATCATCACAAAATTTAGAGAGACTTTAACCTGCAGAAGGGCAAATGAAGCACATGCTTTGAGTACTGAAGATGGATTCCTTAACATGGATACAAATCTTCCAATTTCAGCTCCACTGAAGATGTTATAATAAGCATCAAAACTGACCCAAACGAACTTTTTTTCAGAATTTTAGAGAAAAAGAGCAAACCTGCATCTTAGGTGGCCTGCTTCATGAATGAAAGCTGATTCTGAAACTTGTGCCAGCACTACAGGAGCTGAAGATATAGCAGCAGAAGAAAATGTTTGTGGATCAAAAAACGAACGCACAAAAGTCTCAATCTGCTTCAAGCCTGTTTTCCTGGCCCCTTTTAAGTTATCACTCTTTGAAGTGCTTTGTGATGAGCTTCCTATCAAAGCCAATTCATCCATTCTATTGAAAACCAACAAGCCTCATTACAATTTTCTTCTGATTTCCATTTTCATTTAATACTCTACAATAAACGTTAAATTAGTAAAGACGGTAAAGGATAAGGTACCTGCCATCAAACATGTATGATAGAGCCAGAGCAGCCATGAAACGTGCCATTGTTGACATAGATGAAGAACAAAGATGAACTAGAGTTGGTACTCCCCCATCTTCAACAATTCGAAGAGCATTTCCTGGGTTGAAAGCAAGATTCCAAAGAGCTCCAGCAGCAGTTTCATGCACATCTTGATACTATGATTAACCTCAAACCTCCATTAGTAAGTAATAAAGGTATACAGATTTAAACTATAGAGGAATAAAACATAAACATAAAGTGCATTTATAAGGATGGAGAAAGAGAGAGACTAGCTCACTTCTATCTCACATTGAGCTAGGGCTATGAGCGATGCAACACCCCCTTCTCGTCCAATTGCAATACTGATAATGATGAAGCAATGGGTAATTATGCATTGTGATACAATATTAAACAAAAATGTGTAAAATTCAAAATTTATTCTGCATAACACAAGATGAGTAAGAAAGAAACAGCAAAAAATATCAAGAAAATCTGAGTTCTTATTTAGTTTTCTGAACATACAGCATGAGGATCATGTAACTGTTAGCGGATGAATGTCGCCAAATCTTAATAATTCAAGGTTCAATCATTCCTATCTAAATATCCAGAAATTTAATCGGCACATAAACATATTATCTTAACATGAATCATACCTATTGGCTTCTGAAACTGATAGTCCCCAGAGAGCACCAGCTGCTCTCTCTTGAAGACCAGAAGACGCATCCGAACACGAACGCGCAAGAGCAACCTAATAAACCACATGAGGTAAAGGCCTTAGGACATGATAGCTTTACTAAAAGTGCTTAAATAGATCCATATTTCACATGCTGACAAAGTGACAAGAGACTTTTTATAAACTAGATCAACACTGGTTCTCAAGAGTTTGGACCTAAATGAAGTAATGAATCTAGGAATGGGGTATAAATAAGTTAGAACAGACCATCTTCCCTTGATTTTTGTCATTTTTACATTTTTTTTAGATGTGCCACTAAACACTTTTGTCAACGCATGTGCCTAGTCAAATATTGCATTTGTGTTGCTTCACAAACAAGGTCAGTCAAAGTCCATCATGCACTTCAAAAAATATGTCTTCATGGGTCACTATTTGGATCTCAAAGCTCCTTCAGACGAAAGAACTAGGTGAGATAATTACAGCCAATCCATTTGAGCAAACTGGTCATTATATCTCATTAGGCTAGTATTTTCTAGTCAACATTAGTGAAGAATATTTATTGACAAAAAAAATCTTCTGCAGCCAAGTAAAAGGCCTGTCTAGAACTCAAAAGGCAATTAAAAAACTCTGTGCCAAACACAAATTGAGAATGTTAGTCGTGCAAATGTGGTCTAGGATCTTTATCTGAGATCACATTTGACAGCCTCGATTTTAATGTTGACAAGATCACTTTTGAATTAATGACTTGCACTTCAAACTTTTGTAATTTTCAGATTATTAGTATATAGCTAAATAAAAAGTTGATATAACAATGAAGCTTGAATTCCAACTTCAGGAAGCTCACTAAAAAGAGGACAAGCGAAGTAACTTCCAGTCAAAGACAAATACAGAGAATCACATGTGTTTTGAAGAAAATGAGTAAGTTCAGGTTATGTGGATTATTCACAAGTCATATATAGTGAAATGACTTAAAATAGAATAAGTAGTATCTTTTATTATAAAATTTGCTAAAATCATTTGGAACTGAAAAAGAAGATGGTTGACTAGTGAACAATACCAAGGTTGATTGGGGTGGCTTAGATGGAAGACCGTAGAATGCCAATGGCCAAATTAGGCGTTTAGAGTTCACAGTCGACCTAGAGCCATATGGTGGTCGACTTAGCCTGCTATCGCATAGTCCTCCCTTTTGCCTTCTCAATACTCATTGTGTTCAGGTATTTTGGTTGAAAACTTTTTAAAGAAAAAAAGAATATATGTTTAGGAGATTTGCCATATAACTTGAGAACAATTTATGGGTATTAACACTTGCTTTCAAGTTTGATTCCGGATCTCTTGAGTGTATTCAGTGTATCATTTATGTTATGTATGATCTTGTTGTAGGGTCTGAAATTTTATGTGTAAATATATCAATTTATTTTGGCAGAACAGATAAGTTTAAAACATAGAGGTTGAACCAACAGATTTTGGTTTAAATTTTACTTTAAATGTTTAAATGTGTCTGAAACAATCAACAAAATAATGGGAAAGACGCATGTTGTAAGTTGGTAATGATAAAATATTTACAGAAAAAATAAAAAGTATTGGGGGGAGCTAAAGGTACATGGGTCAGATAAAGTGCCGGACTAAGAAACTATCTGTTTGGACTTGAAAGTAAATTTTAAACTCGGGTAGATGCAACAAAGGGCTTCTTGCCCAGCGGTATTAGGTGTTGGAAAGGTGTTTCCTATGGTTATGGGTTCTAGTCCTGCTGTGGACAAAAGGTGTAGGTTTAGGGTGTGTGTATGATCTGTTGTTCAAATAAAACTTGGGTAGAAGCACGAGGTACCCATTTAATCAACATGACCGACATATGGGCCGGCCTCCCCTCGTTTATTATGGCATTATGCAAATTAGGGGTGTATTCAACCATCATCATCAAATAGAAATCTGATTACAATTAAGATAATGTTATGCTCTTGTTTTTTTTTGGGGTTAGTAACCCTAGTGGGGAAAATCAAGTCATGAATGACGATTTAGCACCAAAGTCGGATTTAAGGAACAACATAGTCTTTTTAAAATTACTTGTATGCAGACAATAAGGATTAGAGAGAAGTTCATGCTCGATTAGTTTGACAAACACCTAAATAGGTGATTCAGGTGGGGCTTAGAGTTAAGAGAGGTCTGATTGTTTGCTAAATTTAAATATATATTAAAGAAAGCCAGAATTATCACAAGAGCATATTTTATATGTTGAGAACCAAAGTAATGACGCCTATATCACTAGGAGAGTGTTGTGTGTATATGAATGTGTTATTTAAGTATCATCCTGCATTCTTAGTATGTTGTAGGTCGTATCGAGACTTGGTTAAAATATAAGTACAGCGTGTTTAGCCTGCACGGATTTGCCAAGGGGAGTATACTATCCTCGTATATTTCAGAATTGGATTGTGATGTCTGAATAAATATTACATATAATTGATTACGACAGATATTTATATGGTTTAAAGGGGTAGAAATATGACATAAGGGTTTTGGAATGTAATCTGTGTATATGTGAACTGTTTATGCAAGGGACGCATACTTGAGTTAGCAAATGAATGTGTAAATAAAGTGATAGAACTTTAATGTGTGTACATGGGGTGTATTTCATAAACAGAAGCTGATGAGAGAATTTCTCATATAAACATCTACAACATAGAAGAGTATATTGTGAGATCAAAAGTAAAGTTAGACCTAATTGATTATGTCAGATTATTACTTGACCTGTATAATACATGTATATTTGGTCAATAGAACATGAATGTGATGATAAATACATTTATAATGTGACAGAACCATAATGTGTATGTGTGTACTTGAGTGGTTAAAAGATCACATAATAACTTTTGGAATAAACCCAGGTAACATGAAAAGTATAATGTTAATAATGGACCAATACAGATTTAATATGAATATGGGTCGGGTCAGAATGGTTATGACAGATAAAATTCAACTAGTGTAGTAAGAAGTAAATTCTTGTGAGATGGGTCTATGTGCACGAATGTATACGGGTATATTGACAGAATATAAGGAAACATATACGTCGAATTGTTGAATACACAAAAAATCTAAAGAATTATGGACAGAAGGTGATCTAAAGAAGTAAATTCTTAGAGATGGGTCTATGTGCACTAAAATCCTACCTGAAGCCCTAGTTTACTTTAAGTTGATCTCAATATAATTAATCCTAGGCATCACACATAGTGCTACTTAGAAGTGTAGACCTTTGTAGTGATACAAATCAAATTGACAAACTTGTATAAAACCAAAAAAAGTCAAGAATATACATGATAACGTCTATTTTATACATATATTTCATATCTGTTATCCCCTATTTATGACCCTTTTATGGCAAATAAAACCTAACTATATCTATAACAGTAAAAACGTAAGAAATCAAGAGATAGTAAGTTGCTACAACCATTGATTGAGAGAAGGGTCATAAGGAGTGTAGTGAAGTGATAAAGACACGATAACTCCCACGGTTGGAGATGTAGGATCTGCCATGTCACAACAACTAATAATCTCTCTCCAGGCCTAATCTCAGTACCCTACCCCTCACGAGTATTTATAATTAATTCTAACTTGGCTAACAAGAAACATTGATTAAAGGATATCCATATTAACAAGAAGCCTAATTAATCAATTATAAATGATAACTAAACCCCTTGAAAATTCGCAAACTGCTTGGAACCCCGGATTATTTTCAGGTGTTTCATATCATGTACCCATCTAAGAGACTAAATGAACAGCATGTATGACCATAGAGCTATTTGAGGTTAATGGATGAAAGGCTCATAAGTCATACCAAGGCTTCAACACCACCAGCTGAAGCGATTGCTTCACGATTTCTATCATCAAACGACAAATTCCACAATGCACCAGCTGCTTCTTGCCTATACAAAAGGCAAAGCTCTCATTCAAGATAAACGCATAATACGAACATTTTTTCCATGTAAAGGATGGAAGGCTCATACCAGGGCACATTGTTTAATTTATATGTTTGACACCCCTACTATACAAGACAATGTAGTGACTACTATTAATAAATGGAAAATGTTGCATTATCTCAAGTCATCTGAAAAGGTTCTTTTATTCCAGGATAGAGGGGCTATACCTCGTTTTCTGAAAATTCATGTGTACGTTAGAAGCGACAGAAACTCATATTTGTAATGTGGTACCTAACACCATCATGTAGAGAGCGAGTCAGCTGAATGAGTGCTTCAACAGCTCCTGCTTCTTGTCCAATAGCAGCATTGTTGGAGTTGCTATCTCCATGAGCAGCCAAATTAGCCAATGCACGAGCCGCCTACAAGAACACTTAATCAAGACTAAAATTTCCATACTTGTATGTGTGTAAGGCATAAATATTAGGAACTAAAATGACATTAACGCTCAAATACATCTAAGATGACACTATATGTCATCAAAAATCCAAAATAACTCGTACCCAACATATCAACATTGTTGAATGTTAAAGCGCATACAGGTCAGTGTTACCTGCTCTTGCACCCCCTCGTGCTTACAGTTGCAAGCAAGCATTACTAAAGCATGAACGCCACCAACAGCTGCAACTTCCCTGCTACACTTGTCATCAGCCGCTAAATTTGCCAGTGCACCAGCTGCTCGTTCCTGGAAAAAAGACAAATCAAAAAGCCACATTTAGGATTTAATTATCTCTAAAAACAGTAGGAAAGCTGTTAAAGTGTGACATGTAATTAAAGCCACAAACCAGTACTCCATCGCCATCGTTAGACCATTTAAAAATCAAATCAACTAATGCTTTTATAACACCAGCTTCAGCAATAGCTGCCTGAAAATAGGATTACTTATTGTTAGTGATATGACATCTAACTTTATGTGTTCATCAATCAGTTAAACAAGGTACAACTTTGTGCTCTTCGCCAACAGAAAGATTCCAAAGCCCCCCAGCAGCCTCTTCAGCTACCAATCTGTTCAAAGATCTTGCCAAGTTTGCAAGAACAGGGATGCCTCCATCTTCTGCAACAGCTTTTGCGACACTAGTGTTCACCGACAAGTTTGCTATAGCCTATAAATGTTAAGCAGATAAATTAATGTATAAAAAATCTGAATGTACGGATTTTAGAACCGTAACACCACTATGTTGAAGAGAATATTTCAAAGTTTGTTCGATGTAAATCTGTATGCACAAAAGATGTTAACATTAATGAAAGAAATATATATAAACCAGCGTAATTTGGGAGCTAATTAAGCTGCTCAAAACACACCAACTCTAAGCCCCTTCGCCTAATAACAACATTAGACCTGATCCAATAATTGATCAGCCAAGATGTCAATGATATTGAATATGTTGACTAAAAGATAAAAGTTTGCCAACCATTAAAAACCAGGGTATATTTCAGTGACTCTAATTATATGACACGAGATATTACCCTATTTAGGTATACAAACCAAATTCTGACAATTTTTCACTAAAACTGGATATGGGACTCTTTCTAAACTCATGAAAATCTGTCCTTTTATGTCCAAAATTTAGATTGTAATCTCTTCTCCATCAGCATATTTACACATGAACATAGTTGAGTTGCTAGACTTTCCACACTGTCTTATATCATGATTAGAACTTACGAGAGACAATGCCCAATGCTAATAAAAACACTTGGGTCTTTGTGTGTCAAATGCTTGTTTTCTCTCGAGTAAAGAAAAGGTCACGTGTTTTCAATCTGAGATGAGTCAATTATGATGTAGCATTAACCAGTAGAATTTCCAAGCTTCGTATATATTCAAAAGATATTCTATCACTGTTAATAGATCAGAAATCTTTCTCCATGAAATCTGCCAGTTATCCAAAAATATTCGTGCATATTGTCAGCTTATTCCATATAGGAGCTCAAAACCTTTTGCTTTGATCCATAGTAATGTCTAGGATCTGATCATAGTCAAAATCCTAATGGTAACTACATGTGATCTGTACCTACTAGAGAGGTGCATAAAGGGGATCTCTTACCTTGTAAGACATAACAGTAGTGGGGAACAACTCCTCGTGAAGCCAAAAGGTAGAGTAGAATGAATTTGTTAACATTTACATAAACCACCATACATTGTTTGTGTTCAATTGGTGATATCTTTCTTCTCTCAATGTCTTCATATTACATGCAATCAGTTACATTGTTTCGGATGCACATTTTAGAAAACGAATGATATCAAGATAACATATTCACCCCCACCCCCCACCCCTTTTTCTAGTTATCTTTCAAATAGCATATTAAACTTGTGAAGTACTTATGTATCTAAATATTCAAATTCATTGGCATGCACACTTTGACAGGTCACTCATATTATTTATAGTTTCTCTTTCACACATGTACAACGAAGGATAGACGGATTATACCCAGGGGTGACAGGTTAGTTTGCTTGTGGAGCTTAATCACTTGGTCCTTAGAGATATTCTAAGAAGATCATTTAGAAGATGCCCAGGATTGGAATTATAGTATAGATCAGTATAGTTTAGAACTCTTTTGAGGTCATAAAAGCAAAGATCCTCTGGTACTTTTTATGTTTATTAATTATTATGATTTTTGTGTAATGAATTTATGGAATCTTACTGTTACTTAGCCATCTCAAAATGATTCAAAATTTAATTACACCAGAAAGATTTACCTTTGTGGCTTCTGATTGGAGACCCTCCCTCCACGATCTTGCAAGGTTTAAAAGAAGACGTATGCCACCATCTTTCACTACTGCCTTGGCCCTACCCTCATCAATGCTGGCATTCTCATCATCAATAACCACAAAGGTTGCAAGCCCAGTGGCAGCCCTTTCTTGAATATCCTCTTGACAACTCTGCAAAAAACTGAGCAACAAAGCCACACCTTGACTGACCCAGAAATTATCCAAACCCTCTGGATTACTCTCAGCAATGCGTAGAAGGGAATGGGAAAGAATCCATTCTAACCATGTAACAATTTCATCCAAATTTTTATCTTTATTTTTTGAGTGCTTTCTCCAGTATGAGAATATATCCCTATCTTTCTGTGCAGTAGTAGTATTGACAAATAGAGTAGATATTTCTTTAAATATATCATTGAAGAATGCAAGTAACAGTTTGTCTTTATAATTGTTATCAGCAACAAAGCTTCTGTCTTGTTCTAATGATGGGCAATTTAAAGCACATAACACTTTTAAACTTTTTAGTGATGATAGAAACCTTACTATAACACTAGGAACAATATTGGTTCTTGAAACATCAAGACCTTCTAAGTTGGGCAGGTTGCCCCAGTTTTTGGTGGCATAAACCCACTTTACATTTGTGGTTCCTGCCACAGAGAGGAAACGAACAGACATAATATTGCCTAACGCAGTCTCATCGATGTGAAGACAGTCGATAAAGCCAATTTCAGACAGGTTAGGGCAGTGATTAGCTAAGGCATTTATGGCATCTCCATTGATTTCCCTGATTCCAGAGAGCCGGAGCTTGGTTAGGTTTGGGCAGCATAAAGCTATTGATTTAACCGCATCACTACTAATTCTTTCACAGAAATCAGGCCCGAGTTGCAGGCTTTCAAGACACTCATGTCGTGCAGCAATTGCTGACAGTGTTGAATCTGTAAACTTCCTACAGTAATCACCACTAATTTCACGTAAACTTGTAGCTTGAAGGTTAATAATTGCTTCAGCAGATTCAGATCCACGAAACTGAAGCTTTTGAAGATTAGAACATCGTGGAGCAAGTAAAGATGATGTGTTCCAATCAAATTTGTGAGCACGGAGATCCAATGTTTGCCATAAACAGGAAGAAGTGCTAAGAGCTCTCCAATTTTTACAAGTTGATGATAAACTAGCACGATCACGAGAATTCAAACAAGTGAATACCTGAATTAAGGTATCATCAGGTAACAGAGTCCAGTCCACCATTTGTTCTTCACCCAGTGTCAGATAATCTGTGTCCCCTGTTTCAGGATACCTAATTAAATCCAGCTCATCTCCTTCCCTCCTCACCTTCCTTCGAATAATTCTTGTACTCATAATCCCAAGAAAGGAACGGTAATCCACTTAACACAGATCCTCCCAAAAGCATAAAAATAATTCACCTTTCCAACGTCAAAATCCCAGCTTTCTAGACGATGCAATCAAAGATGTGAACATGTTTACATTAAAAAACAAGTACCATTTAACATCAAACCCATGATGATTCGAACCATATAGAAATCTGGCAAGTACCTAATAAATTAACACCTACAAATCTCAAAACCCAACATAAGTAGTAAGAGAGAATTGCCCTTCCAGCAAACGCAAGAACCCTAGTCTCAACCAGACTACGTACACACAAGCACACGGAGTAGAGTCGTAGAAGTGGTAGATTCACATCACGGGTAACATATAAAAGTCTTCGGCGTCATAATGAGTGACAGTGAATTGAGTCATTGAGGTGGACAAATTGAGGTACTCCTGGTCGTATGAAAGAAGACACGCAAAAGCCCCCGAGCACCGCCTTTGCACCACTCCCTGGCTGTGCTGCAAGTTGCGACGCCGTGTGTTTGTTAATTGAGTGCCTAGGCGAAGAGGTTGGTGCAAGTTGCGATGCTCTGGCAGTATATGGTTGCTTTGACAGCAAAAGTCGAAGACAATACAGAATGAAAGAAATTTAATTCAGCGTGTTTTATTAAAAATGAAAAAGTTATTAAAAAAACTATGTGGATATTTGAACCATCAAACTCGACTGATATACCCATGATATTCGGATACATGATATATTTTTTTAATTGTAAAATTATATAATACATCCAAAGAATTTTAGTATAATATCAATCCAAGTGTGAAACTCTGTTCCGACATTGTGAAGGCATAATCATAGTATTATATGAGTGATGTTTATAATATTAAGTGCTTAAAAGACAATTTTAATTAGTCGGTTATATATTTGAATATTTGAAATTGTAAGTTAAATTTATTAAAAATCAAATGATAATGACATCAATCTAAGTATGCTCACATAAATAATAAGATTCTAGTATATAATAGATTTTATCTATGTATACGAAAAAATTTTAAATATAATTTATTATTTACTTAAATATAACTGAAAACACAAGATAACATTTAATTCAAACATATAAATTTTATCGTAATTCGTCAAAATTTATTAAAATAATAGAATATTTTCAATTCTTTTTCATTAAAATACCAAATCAGTTATTATATTGACTATATGATGTAGAAAATGAATATAAAAAATGAATATAATGTCCAAAATATCTACACGTTGTTTTAGATGAATAAAACGATTAAAATATATTAATTTAAAAAATGTCATATTATGATTGAATTTATATCAAAATATAGATAAAAATAAGACATACACATAAATATAATTATTTTTTCTTTAAACAAAATGTATTACAAGTTATTAAACAGATTTTACAAACAATAAATAATTATTTACACTAATATAAAGTTTTTATAGATACCCCTCACATATTTTATACAACCCTCTCACAATTAAATTGAATTTAAATATAATAGTAGATTTCTCTCATTATCCACCAATCGGAGCATACTTTTATCCATATCACAATTACATGTCATCAATAACATCATATTTTTTGTCACATCATATTTTCTCTGTGACTCTGTTAATATATATATTATATAATATATATATATATATATATATATATATATATATATATATATATATATATACTAGCTTGCTTTAGTGTCTTTTTCTAATATTGTTGTAACACCGATTTTCACGCGCTTAAAATTAGGAAAAATTTAAGTTTTTACATTTAAAACGCAATAGCGGAAGTAAACGTCATTTACCAAAAATATTATAAGTGTTAACTGACTCGGCAGTTATAATACAACAAAAGAATACGCCAAGTTCAACAGTCAGGCGTTACCAACTAAACCGACAAACTACCGACCATCGGATCACATATATATACAACAAACAGTGTTCCGCAAAAGATATTTACAACAACCACCAACAGGTTCCCACCTCACACAGGCCAACTACTTCACACCTGCAAAAAGGGAAATCAGGCACCGTTAGCTACAACTAGCTAGTGAGTACAGATTTACATATAAACATCAACAAGCAGGTCATCACAACACGGGACAGCACAAAAGGCAATCCTAACACACAGCGTCGCGCCAACGAGTCAGTAAGAATCATATCTCGCAGGGTGGGAAGCCCGGGACTCAAACTGAGGACCATCACCTACAACTATCCGCAATGGTGGGGGAGCGAAGAGCAGTCCACCAAACGCGTTACGAAGCTCGAAGCTCATCAACACGGATCTCAACGAAAGCTAAGATCCCAACTCACGTTAAGGAGCGGCGGTTTGCAAGACCACCCCGGTGTGCTGCACACCGAGTACCGTTGATCCCCGTTATTCCATCAAAGGGATCCAGCCTTCGGGAAAAAAGCTGACCTTAATCATGTCATCAACAGTCCGGACAAATACAACACACAACAACAACCCGTAGTAAGTCCAACGATACGCATGCGATTCATAACCAACGAGTAAAGAAACTTAGCATGGCAACAGTACATGGTAACATGGCATAACATACCTCATATACGCACGTGTGCGAGATCGACAACATATTTCAACAAATAACAGACAACGCTACTTACCGAGACTCATGGGAAACCGGTACTCACCTCGAGATTACAAGAGGCAGATATGAAATCAGGAATCCCAATAACACACAGAGTAGCCCGAATCACCTAACACATCACGTGTAGGTTCAGTCAACGTCTAAAAGTACTATCATTGCTTCTATGTAAACGTACAATGAACAACAAACAACAAGTAACCTGGAACAGCTCCTACGGTCGCAGAGGATGCGTCCTATGGCCGCAGGACACCTTCCAGACACCTCCTACAGCCGCAGGAATGTATCCTACGCCCGCAAGGGTTCCTTCCCAACGAAACCATACCCTACGGCCGTAAGTACCATACCCTACGCCCGCAGGAGTGATTCTTTGGGTGCCAACGGTCGTAGGTTATGTACCCACGTCCGTAGGCTTCTTTCCTTCACCCGTAGGTGGTAAACCACACAAAACACATTACTACGGCCGCAGAGAACCCTGCCTATGGCCGCATAGACTATGACAACCCCCTACGGCCGTAGAGAGTATTTCCTGCGCTCGTAGGAACTTCTGTTACAGCAGGCTTCGTCCTGTTCGAACTCAGACCTGCAACTTCGACGTTTTTTGACCTTTTATCGACCAAAACTCATCTTTAAATGTTTCTACATGTTATTTAACATCAATACAACATGTCTACACGATTCTTGACTCAAAACTATCATCGATTGGATCAATTTAACCTTTAAAACACCATTTCCTAGTAACAAGCCCATATCTAGGGTTCTTAACAAGAAAACACTTATAAGAGTGATGATTACCAGCTGTAGGAACAAGTTGATGCTACCAGAACCAACAACTTAATGTCCCTCCTTGATTTCCTCTTCAAACAAACTCCAAAGACTTGTGTATATGACCTTGTACGTGTGTATGTATGTTGTATAATATGTTTGTGTGTGTTTGTACAAAGCAGGGGATAAGGAAAGGCCTTAGGCCGACTTAAGTGGGTACAATACCCCACTTGGGTATTTTATTCTCCTATTCAACTTGCAACACAACTTAGGTTTATCTGTTTCAACTAACGAAGATATTTTCGGAATCATTATCTGAAACCGTTCAATAAATTACCAACTCTATCTATTAACGACACATTTCCAACTTTAACCACATAACCACGTGTACAAACAGTTAACAATAATTTATCAACAAAACAACTTAAACAACTTGGTTAATGTTCACGTACAACTAAACCAACACAATGTATAACAAGTTACTACTAGGCCCTAAACTAGGGTGTTACAATTGTATTACTCAATCATATCTTATTAAATTATATAAATAACATGTTATATAAAAACCTAACATTCATCAAATGTTGGGCACTATTCATAGCTTATGAATAGTGTTTTTTTTTTACTTTTAGGTTACAATTTTTTTTTTTTTACTTTTTAACTAACTCATTCATGTATAGGGCTATTCATTTATAATTAATTTTTTATTTTTTACTTTGTTTTTTAAACTTCTAAGATACTATGTAAATGGGAGGTATGAATTTTAACTAATCATGCTACCAAAGAAGTCAAAAGATGTAATACTCGGATATTTCGTAATATAAAACGTAAAATCTTTTTTTTGACGTGTATAGCCTTCTAGAAATTTGAAAATGATAATCCTAATTTTCAAGTTTAATAATAAATTGTCGCTTGAGCCATAATGTCCATTCGATTTATGTTACATATATAACAACTACTTTTAGTTGATTTATTTCCTTATATATACTAGCATGTTACCCGCGCAATGCGGCGACGATAAATAATTCATACATGATAATATGTATGTTTTTATAACGTACGATATGATATTTACGCACTATGATAACATCGAATAATTCTCATTCACAACATTTTATTTTCTTTCCCCCTTTTCATTTTATTTATGTCTTTTTTATATATAAACTTTTTCGTTAATTTCTAAAATAACTCTTGAAAAAGCAATAAAATAAGCAAAAAAAAAACTCTACTTATAAAAAAGATATGAAAACATATCAATAACTGTGTGGATTGTGTTGATTTGAATGAGTCGTATTTTAAAAGATGTAATGATCCTTAAAATTATATTAATAATTTTTATATTGCTTAAATTTTAAGAGTTCAAGTAATAAAATATTAATTATATGATCAATGAAACTTTTTAACTTACTTCTACAAGTGCTTATAAATTCGAGTTACATATTATTAGGTTTATAGTTTTAATTTTACGAATTTTCTAATACTCAAATTAAAATATTTGTTATATGATATAATATCAAAATAATATTTCTATAGAGGTTTTTTATTTGATTTTTAATTTGTTTCATATCTTATAGGTTGAAATTTAATTTTCATGAACTTGACATTTCTAAACATTGTTTCTTATAGAAGGGTTTGTTATTAAAATAGTTTTTAAGATTAAATTTATTCAGTTGTTCCTTTTAGGTTTAAATGAGGGGTAAATTAGTAATTTTAATTTACTTAAAGTTTAAGAGTTATTTTTAAGAGAGAGAGAGTGTGTTAAATGTTTTATATAATAGTATAGATTAGTTAACCCCTCAGGCTTGCCCCGCTCTCGCAACACGGGGTTAAAAAACCTTGTTCAGAACAATTTCATATAAAGTATTATACAAATCAGTATATCGTTTAATCATTTTATATGTTAGGAAAGAGTCCCTTAATACGATGAATAAGAATTTTCTTAATGCATTATCTCCTTTTTTTTACTATATTCTTTGTCAAAATGGTTTGCAAGTATAATTATGATTTAGAAGATTTGGGTTAGTCGTCAAACTGTCTTTCTTAAGTCTTAACGATTTGCCAACTTAACAAACTAATTTTAACAAGCGCATAACATCAGTCATTAATTAATTTACAAGTTATAGAAAGTATATAACTTCTATATCTTAACTTGTGATTTTGTAAAAAAAAACATATATAGTTAGTATAATCTATTATTATAAGCATACTCGTTATCACGTCATCACCAACAAATAATTATCCACCATTGGTTTGAGTTAAGAAAAACAAACTCACGCGTTATGCCTCTTACTAACGTAACAAGCTCCACAATCACTAGCAGAATAGAGTAACAAGCATCATGGGATCGTGATGAAGCCATGACATGCTCGTTATGGCATAACTCCGGACACTCTGATCCTCCGTGGTTTAAACTATTTATGTGAATATTAAAATTTAACTTTTATTTTGTAAATTTATGTGTTTTAAAAGATGGCAAATTGCCAAAAAAAATAAAATAAATACCCATTTTTGCAAATAAATGTAACATGTATTTTTGTGGCATTTAAAGGACCGTAATATTAATTTTGCTATAAAAAAGTGTTAGGAAATTCCCACTATACAACAAGATAAAGACACTGTTGATGAAGCCCTAACTTATAATGTCACACACACAATCCAATTCACATGGGTTAAAGCAATCAAAATTTGAAAAACCATCACTCCTGTATAGCATCTAAAATGTTTTGAATCATAAACGAATTATGATTGCAAATAAATTGTGTCACGCGCAAAGGACAAAAGCCGGATGCAAAAGATCAAAAGTTGATTTTGTGGAACGCGGAGCACCATATTAAGGCATTGTCGTGCTTGTGCTTAAACAGTGTATCGGTTGTGCTTCATTAAAGCTGTCCAGAATTTTGTGAAACACGTGCGTGCGTGTTATAAAGGCACTGTCGTGTTTGTGACTAAGGATTTCACTCACAAATGCTTCCTTAAGCATGGCATGACTTGTGTGAAACAGGGTTGTGCACCCTGTAAAGGCACGGTCGTGCAGTTATGTGACATGTGAATTTTTAAGCTCTTAAGAGTGGCACTTTACCACTTATCTTTTCACCACCATCTGCGTAATTTGTCATTATGGAGAAGGATAGAAGTCCAAGAGATATAGTGAGAGAAATCGTCTCTCTATGTAATTCTAGAGAGAGAAATATTTTGTTTAAAAAAAGAATTTTGGAATCTTCATATGGATGTGAATCGAAGCTTATGGATTAAAGCCAACCGATAGGTAAAGCCTAGTGAAAAAAAGAGAGACTAAAACAAGTCAGTTATGTATAAAAAAAGTACAAGGTGTTTGACATTTGACATGTGCATCATTGGTGTGTCGCGTTCACGTGCGGACCGGATTTCACAACGGTACAAGTGCACTCTGTTGCATTTTTTTTTCAAATATCTGGTATGTCGCGTTTACGTGCGGACCGGATTTCACAACGGTACAAATGCACACGGCACGGCTGGGCAGAGGACCCATCGCGTGTAGTATAGTGCACTAGTAAGACCGATGATTTATATCGAACACGGGTACGATGATAGTTATTGCTACCCTCTATTCCAAACTGTTCTAGTTAGATAAATAGGTGAGGATATAAATAAAACTAAATACTAGGCAGGAAAAATAAATAAAGCAAGAAACAAAAGAAATTGTCAAGTCACGAATCCTCCAAATCAATATTAATAGTAGCATTAGCTAATCCGGTTATATAATGAATGAAATTATTAAGATGATTTATAAAGTTGATTCGGTACCAATCGTTTATCAATTCATAGCGATCTTAAGGTAACACTGATTTAATCCCTGTATTATTAAAACACTAGTTAGATAAAACCTCGCTTCCCGGGTGTTATCCCGTTTTACTTAAAAGTTCAGTATTTATCTCATAATGAAATAATAGACAAAGTAAATACCATCGTCGGTCAACATCCGGTAAGAAGATATATATTTAGGTATTAAGATAATATATCAGTTCAACACCTCAAGTGGGTCTATGAGCAAATGCATTTAAATACGAGTCTGTTTGAATATATATGTATAAGGATATATATATATCCTAAGCAAATGGTTTTTCAACATTTACAATGCCGAATACCTGCATGAACTGATAGTTTTATACAAAATAGTTAATTATAATGTTTCATTATTTCAGAAATACCAAGTCTTAAATAAAATCATCACAATATAATCCTACGCATAACGACTACATATTTATATCAATTCGGATTCATTGTAACGAAGCGAAAATAAAGGAAAGAGAATACCAGTTTGTATTATACAAGGCAGAAATGATACAAGGACAACATCCCGACTTGTACAAACTTGGTGGAACTCGTTTCCGAAGACAGAAAAACAACTACAGCTACTAAAACTACAAACCTACGCTACAAACTACATATTTACATGGATAAAAGGTGAGAAAACGTCCAGAGCAGCCCGAAGGCCCTCTGGAGTCGTCTTCTGAAGTGTGTTCAGGTGTTGTGAGGTGTGTTGAAGTGTTGTTTGAATGAAGGGGGCTTGGCTTGCTATTTATAGGCGTCAAAGTTAATTTCCGCACCACGTAAATAAGTGGTTCCGCGCCGCGGAACAGTGCCCGAGGGAATCTTATCGTCTGACAGCACGCGGCTCGATGTAACAGAATTATATTCCTTCGCGTGGCGGAAGTGGATAGGGTACGCGACGCGTAATTCCATTTTTCATAATTTTTTCGTCTTTTGCGCGTTGTTTTCTCGTTTTGACGCGTGTTATCCATTTTTCCGTTTTGTCTACCTAAAATAGCCTTGAATAAAATAAGAAAACATTTAAAGCTCATTTTGGCTATATTTTATTTATTTAAACCAAATATTGTCAGATATCAGATATATATTTTATGTATAATTCTGACAATATCAATCATCGAGTTGTAGGAAACAAGTTATTGCAACAACATTCAAATTGCCAATAATTTTCCTTATTGTTTTTATGTAGAAAAAGAAATTAAAATAAAGAAGACATGGAAGGAGGGAATGTTGGATTGCCATATAATTTACTCACTAAACAGTTACATCTTGAATTCCTCACTCACTAAGATCATCAGCATCCATCACACCCTTCACACAGCCACATCAGCGCCACATCATTCCCTCACAATTCCCTTATCTCATCACACAAACCCCGCATCCATCACAAAAAAATAAAATAAAAAATAAATAAAACCCCCCCCTCTCTCTCTCTCACAAATTTCCCTCACTCACACGATGATGGTCACGGTATGTGACCGTGAGGCCTCTTCACAAATATAGGCGATGGTGCTCACTTGCGTGAGGAGCTCTCACGAGCACCCTCACGGCTACGATGCGGATAGCCTAACTATATTTCTTATTTCATCTATTAATTTATATGTTTATTTTGACATATTGTGTATAGGATAAGTATAAGAATTTAATAGGAAAACCTCTTCATTTAAAGAAATTTGTGAGTGTTTAGTTGAAAACAAATGAATGATAGTGAATTGAATGCCTTGAATATTAGAGAATTTTATCATTACCACTAATATTGTTTGGTTCGTGAAGGTAATTATTATATGCGTGACGACAATGGTGTTGGTGGTACCAGGCGATAAACGGTGGTCGGGGCTATGGTAGTGTTGGTGGTAGCGATAATTAATGACAACTAGGGTGGTAGCAGCAATTGAGACTAGGGGTTGGTGGCAGAGGTAGCGGCGAAGGCAGGTAGTAAGTGGTTGTGGTGTGGTGGTTGAGATCAATGATGGAGGTGGCATCGGCCTTCGGCGAAATATGGTGGTGGCTATTAGTGATGGTGACAGCAGTGACGGTTAGTTGTAGATATATACACACTTAAATCGCCTTTCAAAAAAAAATAAAAATATACACTTAAATCCGTTGTCTCTGATTTAATTACTTATTGATAAGTAATTGATTACTTTTCAAGCAACCAAACACCATTAACTATTATCACGACAATTTCTTACTTTTTAAATCTCTAGTCACCACCCTCGAAGACTAGAAAGATTGTATATTTTCCTATTTAATAGATAAAGATTAAAGACAATAATTAGAATCAATAAATATGATAGAAAAAGAGAATTTATATATTGAACTAGTATACACTATACAGAGAATTTGTATATTGAACTAGTATACACTATATACTACACCGAACCGAGTATGAGGTTAAAAGATTGATTACTAAAGGGCTTGTAGCCCAGCGGTACTTGATGTTTTGGTTTCATAGAAAAATGTACCTTGTGTTAAAAGATTGATTGATTTTTTTTTAAAGAGAGTGGGTAAAGATTTTTCGAACACAATCGAATGGGAGATGATATTTTCACTTATAAAGTTGATTTATTCACTACAAACTCATGTTTCACTAACTTGTAGTACATGAATCTAGAATCAACTCCCCAATCGAATGATTAATCCGCAAAGATTCAGATACTCTCGCCATCGTCTTTTGGCTTTTATTTTTTCCAAGAAAACAAGATTCAGAGTTTTAGGATGAGAGGTTCTTCTTCTTCATCATCATCATCATTTTTCTCTCATCTTGCTTCCTCTGCTCTCAGAGCTAAACCACTGGGAATATCATCTGACGCCGTCCCCAAAAACTCCGGCGAAGGCCTTGTCCGCCGTCTTGGACCTTTTGACTTGATTCTTCTAGGCATTGGCGCTTCTATAGGTGCCGGTATCTTCGTCGTTACCGGCACTATCGCTCGTGATGCTGGTCCTGGTAAGTTTCATTTGACGATTAAAACGTTTTGCTAGCGAATTGATTATTAATGTTGCAATCGAGCATATGTGTTGGATTTATAGTTTGTTTCGCATGCTGGTTAATTATCCACTTTGTAACGAAAGAGTCGGTGCTCTTCTTGTTGCTTGATAAGACTGAAACCAAAAAAAAAAAAAAACGCCACTATATTGATAAATCTCGTATCCGATGTTTGAGGAGCGATAGTAACATCACTGATGGTTGTTACTTTTCTTGTCAGTTACACATCTTATATATGGTTAGGTTTATGATTGAATTTTTATGTGTATTCTGAGCTCTATCATTTGGATAATGTTTAGTGATTTATAGTGCATAGACAATTCTTGTAATTAGAATGGATCCCTCTCTTTGGACTCTAGAGAAAAGTGGTACACATGATAGACATTTTTTCACATTATGATTTCCTAATCAAAGTTGAATTACATTGATTTAGGGTTTAAATTCGAGTTCATCGAGACTTGTAGTGCAAATTGAACTGAGCATTTTTTGATTGACACATGGATTGCATTTTCTGTCAAGGGTCTGGTTATCTTTTGTGGTTCAACTAACAACAGATCAACACATCTGCTGCACGAGAAATCAGTAACTTGATAACAATTCTTCAACACATTTTATTTTGTTCGTTTTAATTATCGAAAAAGAGGATATTTAATTTCTGTTAGAAGTTATAACTTTTAGCTGTAGAAAACCAAACAGAGCATGTTAAGTTGCGTATGTAATTATGTATTTTGAAAATTAAACTAGCCCATATAAGAGTTCCTTTTGAAGGTGAGTAGACTAGTATACTAGTTAAACTGAGCAGGCTCGTTGCAGTTATTAGAACTTCTTTTTCGTTAAAAGTGAGCATGGTTGGTAACTTTAGTCCAGATCCTGAATAGATTTAATTAAACTAGCAAAATACATGTATCTTACTTTCTTTACTTTGAATTGTTTGCGCGCGCATGTGCAAGAATTTGAAGTTCTTACCTGTGAGCTCTAGCTACGTTGTGTATTAGGTTTCCTAGTTATATATCTTATCCCATATTCCAATGAGCTATACATTGGATATTTTAGCCATATGAAAATACATGATATTATTGACTATTATCGTTTATCTAATGTTGCCAGGATTTGTATGCTATAGTTTTGAAAATTTTCAAAGGATCTGCATCATGTGCCTGATATTTTAAGATTTTGAATTGCTCTGTGTATATTGATTATTAGTATGAGTTTATGCATCCCGAGTATTGCTAATGCATTTTATTATTGCAGGAGTTACCATTAGCTTTCTACTTGCAGGAGCATCATGTGTCCTGAACGCCCTATGTTATGCTGAGCTAGCCTCTCGTTTTCCAGCAGTTGTCGGGGGAGCATACTTGTATACATACACAGCTTTTAATGAGCTCACTGCTTTTCTCGTGTTTACACAAATGATGCTTGACTATCATATTGGTGCAGCTAGCATAGCCCGGAGCTTAGCGAGCTACATTGTTAATATACTAGAGCTCATACCCTCCGTCAAGGATAATATTCCAAATTGGGTTGGACATGGTGGTGATGATATTTTTGGGTTTCTATCTTTTAACATATTGGCTCCCATCCTTCTAGTACTCTTGACTGTAATCTTATGTCGCGGTGTTGGAGAATCTTCACTAGCTAATGCTATCATGACCATTACCAAGGTGATCCATCCCTCAAGTAGTTTTCAGTTGTATCCTTTAGGTGATCAAAAATATAACAGATGAAAGAAAGCATGTGCATTATCTTGATTGCAGTTGCCACTGTTAGAAACAGTAGCCTTAATGATGTTGCTTAAAGTAAATCCATTTTCTAAAAGTTCTCTAGCGGACAGCCTGTCATTGTTAATATCTAAAATAGAATGAGGAAAAAGTATATCTGAGATGTTATTAGTCATTAAGAATTGCTGGTAGACCAAATTTCATCTATCTTATTGAATGACCCTTTGTTGAATAAGGTAATTCTTGATAGTTTGCTGTTCTTCTGATAACTATTTAAGTATTTAGATAGAAAATGATATTAAGTATCAGGGTTTTCATTTCGAGAAACCAAGTTTAGTTGAGTCAATAGAGTCTCTGATTGATTGAATCGGTCTCAACAAGGGGGAATTCTTATCTAAAAGCTTATACAAGTAGCATAATTCTTTTTGCACCTCATGAACTTGCTTTATTGAATCAAATTACGTGCATTTAGTATACATTGCCATGCTTGCAGAATTATCATCTTCTTGTTATGGTTCATGACAGGTAATTATTGTTTTTGTGGTCATCATTGTTGGTGCTTTTGAGGTTGATGATTCAAACTGGTCACCTTTTGCTCCTAACGGTTTTAAATCCATGCTAACTGGAGCCACTGTAGCTTTTTTTGCTTATGTTGGATTTGATGCTGTTGCTAATTCAGCCGAAGAATCTAAAAGACCACAGGTATCATAAACTGGATCTTGCTTCTGTGGTTTTCTCTGATTCGATTATTTGAGTTTTCTTATCATACCTGATACCGGCTTCATCTTTCATTGTTACTTTTGTTCTCAGCGGGACCTACCAATAGGTATCATTGGGAGCCTTGTTGTTTGTATTGTATTGTACATTGGTGTTTGCTTAGTTATTACGGGGATGGTACCTTACAAATTTCTCGGTGAAGATGCTCCATTGGCTGAGGCATTCAAATCCAAAGGATTAAACACTGTATCATTCTTGATCAGTATTGGTGCGGTTGCAGGACTTACAACAACTTTACTGGTTGGCCTTTATGTTCAGGTATGCATTTTCCTATGATTGATGGTACCGGCCTTTTGATTTGCTTTATGTACATATTTGCATAAGCATTTAAATAACATTAATTTTCTTAGTCTCGCTTGTATCTTGGGCTTGGAAGGGATGGTTTGCTACCTGCAATATTTGCTAAGGTCCATCCAACACGCCACACTCCAATTCACTCTCAAATCTGGGTTGGAATTGTTGCCTGTATTTTGGCTGGGCTGTTAAATGTGACGGTGCTATCACATATTCTCTCAGTTGGATCACTGGTATGTCAGTTCCCACCTTACCAAGAATTCTGAATTTATAACTTAATTGATTTAGTGCTAAATCTTTCCTTTACATTAATTACCCATGATAATAGAATATTAACTTTGTTGTTGTTTTCTTTAAAATCCTAACAACCTTAAAAAAATGATTAAACCCAATCGATTTTTGATGTTAATGAAATTACTTTAGGCTGAAAATTTTGGAAAACCATGTCCAGTTGGTTTATCTAGTTAGGATTTGTATTTTGTAACTCCTACTTTTCAAGAAATAGAAGCTAAAATTTTTGTTTCCTGGTTAAGACATCTGTTACCTTCAAAACAACCATCAAGACTATACATCTGTCTTAATACCGCAACAAAAGCTAACAATAAACAATAAGAATTTGAAAACTAGAATTACACTTACTCTAGTTAGATCGGGTGTTACTGAAACACCTGTAGGATAAATCGCCATAGCCTATTATTTGTTGCTATCTAATATCTTGTACATGCCTATACCATGATATCAACATTGTGTCTTATAATTGACATTTACACTTCATCATTGCCAAATCCATGTACATCAGTGCCTCTTTATCTTCAATACATAACACACAAAGCTGTAAAGCATTGTGAGTCCATGAGTAAATAACACATAACATTGGCAAGTTAAACAGTTTCTAAAAACATATTATTGAAACACCCCCATTTAATAAAAAGTCCCAACTCCGTGTAAAGAGAGATGACCCCCAAATCTAGCAAGTCAAATAAGGAGCATGCTACCAACAGAAGTTAAGAAGACTCAACACTTAATTTTTTACTTCAAAAATGAATTATCATCACACACAAATTTCACCATAAAATTACATTGTCATAGTATTTTTCCTCAAGCTCAATAGATAGCATCACCTAATATTTCTTCATTTATGAAAATCTTAAAACACAGGTTGTTACATTATTCAAATTCCGATTATTTTGTCACAAAACTATTTCGTCAATATTAATTAAATTTACGATAATTACAATGCTCAATACACTTGTGGTGAAGTTAATTTTGCACAGTAGCTGGAGGAAGTTTCTGCTACTTCAAATATTTTAAATGGTACAGTAAACCACTTATGGCATCATTTAACTTCTGTGATTTTGTGAATGAGATAAAATGAAGTTTGAGAAATTTCAGTTTTGGTCCCTAATCTTTGAAAATTTATGGATCTTTCTTACTTTTGAAATTGTTTCACTTTTGAAATTGTTACACAATTTAGTTACATAACATACTTTTGTAATCTATTAAAAATTGTCGATAGTGAAATGAAGATGTCTATGTGTTTAAAACATTTCCTTTGCTTGCTCAGAACAAAGATGTTAATTGGTGCAGGCAGGTTATTCAGTTGTGGCAGCATGTGTGATGTCTCTTCGGTGGGATGATAAGGTTGAATCTCAAGTCTCAACCTTCTCAAAAAGGACAGAAGGCATCACATGCATCACTGTGGTTGCTTGTTCTGGATTTGCTGCTGGAATCCTTTACCGTTTTGGTGTTTCAACTCTTGCATATATTTTTCTTATTTTACCCATAGCTATTGCTATCCTTGCAGCTGCAGATCTTCAATTTAGGCAGGTAGGGAAGTCTATTTTATATGAATAGGTACAATACAATTAAATACAGCTAAAGCAATAAAGAGATTTCCCACTTTACCAGTTCCCCAAGGAAGTCTATATATGCTCTGATATATGCAACCTAAAGCATATATCCTAATATTATCATATAATGATGTATTTGTATAACTAAGTAAATGTCATGGAACAACAATTGCTAAGGCTATGCGTTGTACCCACCCTTTTCCCTTTCCTTACCCACTGTCACATCAGCTTCCCTCCCCCTTTCCCTTTCTTTATCCCTAACTAGTGTTGTACCTTCCCTTTTCCCTTTTCCCTTTCCCTATCCTTTTCACTTTTTTATTTTATTTTCAATTTAACAATTAATTATTTAACTAAATAATATTTTATTTAATAACTAAAAATATAAAATTAATTAAAACTAGTATTTCGAAATTTAAAAATAAAATCCATTAATAACTAAAATTCCGAAAATTACAAATAAAATCCTAAGATTTTTTATAAACTAGATTTTCAATTTAGGCGGGCCGCTTCTCTCGCAATGGCAACCATAATCCTCGTATTTTCTTCGAAAAAATTGTCGGATGTTGGTGAACCATTTGGGATATCCATAGATTTTTTATGGGTTAAATATGTTTTAGTCCCTAAACTTTAGATTTGAAAATGGTTTAACCCCTAAACTTTTTAAATGAATGATTTAATCCCTAAACTTTTTTAATGAATGTTTTAACCGCTAAACTTGTTATAATTCATCATTTTAGCCCCTTGACTTTCTACAACAAGTTACCAAACTTCTAATCTGCATTTTAATCGCTAAGTTTGGGGTGTAATCGGATCAATCTGAATCAAACCTAGTCAAACTCTAACTCGACACTGCCTCTAAAACTTAAGCTGGTGAAGATTGAAAACCGATTGGTTAGTGGTAGTTAACCGCTGTTCGACAATCTACAAATCCACGAGTCACCATCTCATGGATTCCCAAAGAAACTAGAAAACAAAAATAGAGATAGAGGAAGTTGAAGATGTGCAATCATCAAACTAATGCAACTATACGAGTGAGAGTTTGACTAGGTTTGGTTCAGCTTGATTCGATTACACCCCCAAGCTTAGTGATTAAAATGCTCTTTAAAAGCTTGGTAACTTGCTGTAGAAGGTCAAGTGGCTAAAACGATGAATTGTAACAAGTTTAAGGGTTAAAACATTCATTAAAAAAGTTTAGGGATTAAATCGTTCATTTAAAAAGTTTAGGGGTTAAACCATTTTTAAACCTAAACTTTAGGGGTTAAAATATATTTTACCCATTTTTTATAAACTAAATTGTGTAAAAAGAAAGAATAGAAGAAATGGTGAATATTTGATTAAAATGGTGTTATATATATTGTGTGTATATGGAATGAATTAAAAAAAATAAAAAGCCGAACGGCTATTTTTTTTAAAAAGAACTGTTGGAAAGGGGGGAGGGTGGGGTGTGGGGTGGGCTGCTTTCCTCGCGAGTATATAAACCCGGACAAACAAACCCGTGGGGAACCCGCCAAAGGCGTAATGGTGTTCCTTTGGTACCCGCATGCAACCCATGAGGAACCCGCATGTCACGGGTTGACCATAACGCCTAGCCTAAGTAGGTTTGGACAGAAAACCTCAAATGTTTCATCTAACCACCCTAGAGATAAACAGAGGAGACCTGCATGAGTCAGCTATGATAAGAATCAATATGACAAATTGCCTAGTTAGATGTAAAAGCTTGTTCAATTGGTCTTTTCACAAAATTTTGATTGTATTCCTTGTTTTTTTGTTACCTTCCTGCAGGTCTATAGCGTTCCACCTGGCTTCTCTTGCCCGTGGGTTCCAATAGTGCCTACTGTTTGCATCTTCTTCAATATGTTCCTTTTTGCTCAGGTTTGTTTTTGATCAATTTATATGCCGAGAATTCTAAAAAATCGAGTGTTTGTGTGTGCATCCAACATTGGGTTCAATTGATTGGGATAATATAGTTTAGTCAGCTACAATGGTCGACTGCTGAAAACTTTTTTCCCAAGTCTAAATGTTGATTTTAGATAGGTTCCGTTATCCCTGAAAACCTTAAAGTCAGAATTTGAGAACAATATATGATAAACGCATAAATATGAAATATCTTGTTCCCTTTTCGTTCTCTTAATCTGAACTATGAGAGTGATTTCAAGCCCACCACTTTTTCCCAAATATAAAAAGTGGTCATTAGTTGTTGTACAAAGTGATTATTACATGTTATAACAGAATTTAAGCTTCAGTTATCATTTTTTTAGACATTGTTGAATCATTTGATTAATTATACAATTATACATCATGATTTTAACTTATTTTGAACTTCCATATGCAGCTTCACTATGAAGCATGGGTGAGATTTGTCGTCCTCAGCATTGTTGCAGTGTTTGTATATGCATTTTATGGGCAATATAATGCGAATCCTGTAAGTGATGACACCATTTATTACCATAGAGCACCAGAAGCTGAAGTTGAATAACTTTTATTATGCATAGTGGGGGGAGACGTCTAATCATACCTTCGTAGATAGTACAACCCTGTTGAGCTATTGAGCATTCAATCATGCACATATTGTTGTAGTCTTACTGTGATAATCAAAGGGTATTAAGGGTGTGTTTGCTTTGGAGGTTTGCACAGAAAGTGATAATGGTGTTTGTTTGAATGAAATAGGTTTGTAAACGCCGATAGAAATGATAGTTTATGACGGGTTTTATAAGACATTTAACATTTATCTCATACAACACAGGCTCAAATTTTACTGTTTCTTTCACACATTCCTCCCCCCTCACTCTCTCCTGAGTGTGGATGCACACATAAACCCCTATTTATTGGTGTTTATTTTATATTAACTGCTTTATACATAATAATTAATGCTTTAAAAAAAATATACATGAATGAGTAAATTACAAATTGCATCTGTTGGTTTGTTTTAAGCAAATTATACCCATAACAACTTGTGTCATTGGAGTGGGCGGCTTTGGTTGTGTGGATAAATTCCCCATCGCGCCATGGCGGAAGATGAAACCACTCTTTGGTGGTGTGGTTTAATGTTTGACGTGACAGAATCCACGTTGTGGTACTCGTATGAAGGAGAATTTCATAGGTTTTTTTAATGCAAGGTCTATCTATTGTGTTATTAAATAGTTACTATTTTCATATATTTTGATTTAAAATACTCTAAAATATAATTTAATTAAAAAATGAAGAAAAAATAGAGTAGGGGTAGTTTAGTCATTTTGTTAACAAGAAAAAATAGGTTATCTCAAAGTAGAAAGTGATCCGTTAAAGGATTAACCAAAACGCTAAATTTCTAGCATTCGTTATGGATTAAGGATTACTATATATGTAATTTACTTGAAGAATATTGGTGAAATTGACTTTTGATTTTGCCGTGGTTTTATAATATAAACCATTTAATGTTTCTTAGACATTTTCAATAATCAGAAAAGGACCATTAATATACTTCATCGGATTACCAAAATATGTAATAAAAAGCAATTTGTCTTGTGTCATGTTTGCATACAATAGTAAGAATATATCCGCTTATTCTTTACAAAATGTAAGGCTGCATGTCAAAAATTTAGGAGAATATTTCCCCTTATAAATACCCTATATTTTCTCAACATGAATTGTGGGTACGTAAATTCACAAGTTTAACGAACATCGAAGAAATCCCTAAAAACCAGAGAGAAACAAAAGTAAAGGTCAAAAACCAAAGAGCAGATTAAAGAAGGGGAATGGAATTATGTTGATAGAACGTTTTAGCAATGAAAACAAGAAGACATTAAAAGAATGGAGGATGCAAGGGATGGAGATTTTAGGGTACCTTTAATCTCCTCCCTCTTCTTCGTTTTGGTACTCGCCGGTGGTATTTTCTTAACGTTTTATGTTTTTGCTCCCGACATCTCCCAACCATGGTTTCCGGTAATCGCATTAATATTGATCGGATCTCCATGGGTGTTTTGGTTGTTGACCTATATGTATACCTGCTGCAAGGGTTGTTGTCATGGTGGATTGCCGAATTATGCTCATGATCATCATAATTCAAGGCGTGGGGTTCATTCTCACCCTGTTACCCCACGTTGTAGTACTGCTGTCTCGAACCAAACCAAGGCCTTGAGTAGGACCAGGTCCAAGGATGATGGTTCACCACTTGAGCCAGCTGGTTCGACCAATGTTGGTGCACGACGTGTGCACTTTGGGGAGGTGGTGGTGGTGGAAAGTGATGGGAGCAAGGTTGTTCATGAGATGGACTCGTGGACGAATTCAATTAAGCCGGTTGAAATGCCATTGAATCCATCTTGACATGTATATAGGTTGTGTTTTTTGTTGGTTAATTTCCTTTTGATCATATGTATCAATTTGATGTAGGCTTATGTTGATAGAAATTTGATGTCGTTTTCAAATTTGATTTAGAAAAGATAATGATAGAATTATGGCTTCTAAATTAAGGCGTGTGATAGTCTTGGTCCTTCTGCATATTTGTTTTTGTTTTGTTTTTAAATTATGCATTAATTAACTAGTATCTTACAAAAGAATGTACTTAATTTAAGGGAATATGTATATTCAATAATGAATAAGTTTTGTATACAAAATATCTTTGCTATACACAAGAACTTACACATATATACCCAACAATAGTTAGTATAACGTTATATTATGAACAACATAGTATGGGAACAAACAGAATCCTACAAAACTAATAAGTCTCAAAAGAAAATATATCTTAATTAATGGTCTGCTTCTACTAAGCAACAAGGGGGCCGGTTATTGGCATCTTTCATTTTTAGAGACCAACGTTATATTTGGAATATTACAAAAAGATTTATATAATAATGCGTATAATACAATGCTTTATTAAAGCGAAATAAGAAAACCTAAAAGGACTCATATGTTGTGAATACCAAGGGAACCCAGTTTTAATAATAATCTTCAAATAAGTGCTATAAAAGAAAGAACCCAACGTTTCAGCATTTGGAAAAAGGTAGGTCGATCGAGAAATGGAGAAGGTGAAGCTTTTCGGGTCATGGTCAAGCCCGTTTGTCAAACGGATAGTTTGGGCATTGAAACTAAAAAACATCGAGTATGAGATGATATATGAAGATCTTGCTAATAAGAGTCCTGAACTCTTAAAGTATAACCCGATTCATAAGAAGGTACCAGTGCTAGTGCACAATGAAATACCCATATGTGAATCGCTTGTGATTCTCGAGTACATTGATGAGTCCTGGAAAGGTGTGAATCCCTTGTTACCTCAAGATCCTCTAGACAAAGCCAATGCGCGTTTTTGGGCGAAATTCAACGATGAACAGGTACACATATGTAACCAAAGTCTATTCTTATTGCATACAATCTTTAAAATCTTAATGATTTAGGTTATTGTTATAGCAAAAGTGTTTTCCATAATTATAAAACACATTAATAGCTGTGTATCTCTACATAAGAAGTATTTCCATCACTCAATTGTACGTAGGTTATACCATCGTTCTATGGTTATTATATGAAGCAAGGAAAGGATCAAGAGGAAGCCAAAGAAACAATACTGGTCCATCTAAAACGTCTAGAAGAACTGCTAAATGGAAAGCAATTCTTTAGCGGAGAAAGTTTCGGATTCTTGGATCTTGCTATTGGGTGGCTCAGTGACACTTCTCGTCCTTTAGAGGTCATAACTGGTTTAAACCTGATCGACGAAGACTCGTTTCCAAACTTATGCGCGTGGAGGGAAAAATTTCTCCAAGTCCCTGTAGTTAAGGGAAGTTGGCCTGATCAGGAAACTCTAATAGTCAAGTTTCGAGAACTCAAAGAAAATAAAGGCAAATAGCTTCCTACAAAGTGACGCTCACTCTATATACACTAATAGTTAATTAGTTTGGTCTTAATTGTGTGTTAAATAAATGGAACATCCATACGTTTATTGTGTTTTGTAAGATTTATCGATGTTTCATATTATATTTATTATACAAGAAAGTGAAGATTTATCGATATGTCTATCATGCATGAAGAACGTTGTATTCTTAGCAAGTTGATTTCTACTATCTAAAGTGTTTATGACTGGAGTCAAAACAACTGAAACCTTGTTAATCCATTCCGATTAACTGGAAACAAAATAACAATACGAACAGCACCATCAATTTTAATTAATTTTATTTTTGTCATTATATGGTACTACCAGTTAAATCATTGATCCACCCATTGCTTACATGTGCAACTCTAGATTAAATTAACTACTCAATAAACTTATATACTCTTCATGACCTTTACTGACTTGTCTTGAGAGACTTTCAGTAAAGCCTATAATGCGTTTATTCATCTAAACATGAAAATCGAGTTTAATGAATGTTCTCACGTACAATCATTCATTAGCCCTTCTATTTGCTAGGTTTTACTGGAATAAAAACTATGAAGATTAAAACTCAAACAACTAGGTTTTATAAAACAAGTTCTTATTGTTCTTGCAAAAATCATACAACAATAGTAATGATGAGCAGAAGTGTTTTAATATACAAACCTTCAAACATGTAAAACCCCCGAAACCTAATTCAGTAATATCTCAAATACTAAAGTTAGAACAATTAACTAGATTGCTCAATAATATTCATCCGTAATGATGTCCACGAGCTCTTTATAACCAAATTTTACAAACCTCGAACAAATCCTAAGGCGGGTTGTTAAACATATACTATGAAAATTAAATATTGGGACCCTAAGAAGGCCTCCCTATGTTCAACAATTAAAGAGGGGAAGAGAGAAAAAAGTAAAAAATTATGAGTTCTACTGATCCCTATTTTTAATGTTTGAAAATGCTTAAGGTTTTCCTCAAAAACCAATGTAGTATCAAATACAAACTAGGATTTATACCAAAGTTCAAATCCTTTAATTCTTTGAATAACCATATATATATAGAGAGAAAAGTTCATGCGAGAACTGTTGTTAGCGCGAGAACCGCGAGAACTAATCTGAGACGTTCAATTCCCTCTACTTCAATGTCATTGCCCACATATGAATTCCTCACATGCACCCTGCCACACTCCATCCCCTCCACGCTCTTCATCCATGAACTTCCCATATCTAAGGAACGGTTGAGATTGGTTCTCGCGGTTCTCGCGTTAACAACGGTTCTCGCAAGAACTTTTGTTTATATATATATATATATATATATATATATATATATATATATATATATATATATAATAGTTACTCTTATTTGTACAACAAATAAATTCTTATTTAATTATAAGTTAAATACTAACTCATATCTAACTTACGATAACTTTTACCTTAATGATTACTCTTCAATTGTGGTTGCATTTCAATTGTGGTTGCATTACTGTTCGATTTATAGAAACTCACACACCCTTGACGATCTGTTCTTGAGTTATTTTAAGGAGGGAAAATGAATGATTGTTAAGAAAAGACTAGTGGGATACACGCGCAATGTAACGATGACGATCAAATGGTAAATATTTGTAGTGACGAGGACAGAAGAGACAATGATACTTGCGAATGATGCATGAATGTTACAATAAATTTGAAATAATTTAAGTAGTATTATTCTTAGATTTATGTTATATGAAAGTTTTTAGTTAATAGTGCTTTAATATTGTTTACACACTTTTACTTAAAAACAATAGAGATGGTATAAATAATACTAATATTATATGTTGAACTTGAGATATTAAGTACTATTTAAATCTTATACTGTGGTCATGTTAGTCAATAATAGAATATTAACAATAATAGTTAGTGACTGCAGGTTTGCATTTAAATGTAATTTAACATTAAAGTAAAGAACATCTTAGAAGAATGGACGAAGATCTTGAAAAGTTAATAAAGAAAGAAAATCAATAACAGTAGTTGGAAAAAAAATGATAAATATAAATTAATAAAACCGATTATTTTTTTAAACGCGAAGCCGGGATTTTTAAATTTTATTTAAACCAAATCAATCCTCAAATAGAGATAATTTGTCCAGGAAATAATTTACATTCCCACAAAACAAGTATAATAATAGCATCTTGTATGTAATTTCGTGAGTTACAAAATTATATTATATAAGGATTCTTTTAAATGAGAGTTTTTTTTTGGGATAAATACAATCTTTTATTCTCCACAATAGCTATACAACCCCAGGGGTCATTCTCGGTAAAAGATACAAATATTCAACAATTGCAAGAAACGAGCTACCAAGGCACATACATGATGAATGACTGATAATTCAGCTCCGAACGATTAGATGCAGTTGAGAACTCCCCACCAGTAAGATAATAGAGCAATTTGATATAACATAATTGATCATAATTGAGTTTCACAACACAGTTGGTTTGGGAGAGGGGGGGGGGGGGGGGGGGTTCCACATATGTGAAATCGTCTCGAGACATCATCTTGTAAAAGAGCTTGAAACAATAGTTTGCCATAACTAGTTAGAGGACAGCCCCAACGTGTCGCACTATGTGAGTACCAAGAAGAACCATTCAACGAGGACATGGAGAGGTACTCTCGAAAACACGTACATTCCTAACCTTCCAAATATGCCATGTGAATGGAACTATGAACCTAGAGCTTTTCCTTTGGAGACGATAAAACCTCTTGCACCATAATGCTAAAGAGACATTAACCATATAGATACGAAGAGTAAATGTAAAACCAAATCAAACAACTTTAGTCAATGGGCATCTAAAAAGCATGTGACCACCCTTCTTTGGTGCTGCATTATAATTTGGACACAACTAAGATGAATCACATTGACAACAGATAAGGTTATCTCGTGATAGTAAGTGTATTTTGACATGGTTTACCAATAAAACAATATCAAAATGCAGTTTTAAGAGAAGCAATATATATGTTAGGCAACCAGATTCCCATGCTAAAAAAATTAAACTGATCAACTAATAAATTAAATTATTGGTTAATAAGTTTTAGATGAGAAATGATGTTAGATATAAAAATAACGAGGTTTTATTATAATTTTTCTAACAAGTGGTGTTTATAACAAAGAAAAAGCATTTGCTTTTCAAAAAAAAAAAACAAAGAAAAAGCTTTAATAATAACAGAGGGATTACAATAACCATCCGTGATTAATCCTCCCTAATTTTTCCTGTAATTAATTTTCCCTAATAAAGACAAACCAACAATTAAGTAGTGAAAATTTTCCGATCATGATACTAACGCACCAGAGTGTACAAACACCAGCTGCCTTTGGCCCCCCACCCCCACTTCCGATCTACACCCCTCCATCCTCAATGCAACTTCATTGATTTTCTTTTCTAGGGTTTCTATTCTCCAATACTAATTCATTCATACCCTTAAACTTATTTACAACTGAATCAACGCCATATATATATATTATATGGTTTTGATTTGTGGAAACCTCGTCAAGATTTGATTAATGCTGTGCAATTCTTGAAATAAAATGGATCCAAAGCCTTCCCTACGATCGGGAAGGTTCACCGCAAATCGCCAGAATTCTTCCCCTTCCTCCTTGTTATCCAAGACACTCTCCGATGCAAGTACCCAAAGTTTATCTTCCATTCTAAACAATCCACATGATTCCGATGGCTCCTGGGTCGGTTGGTGGTCGTCTTCAGCTGCTGTACAAATCCCTGAATTCGCTCCTCCTTCCGCCAACAAAACCCCTGGTTTGGAAATAACTCGATCCGATTTCACATCGTATTTATCCTCGATCTCTGACCATCATAGCCGTTTTGAAGACATCAGGAACCATTCCAACAAGGAGAGTAGGGACGAGGATGCTGTTGATCACCATGAGAGGGCAGGGGAAGCCCTCGTCGCCTGTTTGCGGGAAGTTCCGGCATTGTATTTCAAAGAGGATTTTGCACTCGAAGATGGAGGAACCTTCAGGGCTGCCTGCCCCTTTTCTACAGTCGCCGAGAACACCGTGTTACAAGAAAAGTTGTCGCAGTACTTGGATGTGGTTGAGCTTCATTTGGTTAAGGAGATCTCGCTGCGTTCGAATTCGTTTTTTGAGGCACAGGGTCAGTTAGAAGATTTAAATGTGAAGATTGTCGAAGGATGTAGTCGGATCCGGGAATTGAAGGAGACAATTAGGCTTTTGGATGTAGATTTAGTTGACTCAGCTCGTCAAATTCAAGATTTGAATCTTACCAGGAGCGATTTGTTGGCGCTGCAGGAGAAGCTTAGGCTTATATTATACGTTAACCAATCTCTTGCTGCTCTTAAGTTGGTATTTCTTCTGTTTCTTTTTCTGGTGCTCTGTGTGCGCATGCTTATTTGGAAATCTGTGTGCTTTAACCCATTAAATTGACTACATTGTTATCTCACTAGCATTTGACTACTGTTCTAGTTAGTTATCCTTTTCAGGTTGCTCTATGATCTATGGAATTCTGTACTCGTATTTAAGTTAAACTATTAGAGTATTAGAAAATATATATTAAAAGTATATCTAGATTATAGTAGAAATAGATGTTAACAAGAACTAGGAAACACAAGAGAACCGCGACATTACTTGCTTGTGGCCCTGACTCCACTTCAACTATCCTTTTATCTGATCAAGTAATGGAAAAGAAAAAAAGAAGAAAGAAAGGAACAGGCAAAAGTTGCTAACACCTCTAACTTACATCATATAAAAAGAATCGGGGAGTGACTATGAATGTTTATAGTAAAAGTGATTATGATTATGATTTTCTGATTATTTATAATTAGACTGATATGATTTGGAGAAGTTATTGCATAAATTGATTAATGATATAAAAAGAGCTATGTACATATCCCTAGCTTTTAAGCCAGTGATTATCTGATTATTGGACTCTTTAACTCGCAACAATCACTACACAAAATTGTCAAAATGACAAAAGTACTTTTAAACACCTATGTGAAATCAGAAGCATATAAACAGAATCACTTGGATTAAAACCAGTAGTTTGTTCTAGCATGGAGTTTTTGCTTTATTAGAACCTGTTTTAATCTTTATAATGCACATGCAACACACATGTAGAAATATCCCTAGGCATACACCAAGGTTTCTCCTTCTAATTGCTTGAGTGAATAATACAGTAGTATGTAGAGTTGAGAACATGAATAAATGGAAGAGACTATGAAAAGCTTTTGGCGGATGAACTTAGACGTACAATTAAATTAATTAATAGACTAACCATGTGAAAATTTAAGAATTTAGACGTGTAAGTATACACTTAGCTTGCATGACCACCAATATATTGTGCCAATATCAACCAGTTTCCACAAAAGTATCAAAGTTCTGTATAAGCTATTATCTTCCACAGTTCCACTAAATTCATGCTATATCCATTTGATATTTTACCTCATGTTTTTTTAATTTTACTTTACAAGGTCTTTTGTTGACAACTGAGTATTTTAAGAGGTTTTATCTAGGTCATTAGTTATTGACATAAAGGATATTTGGGCTGGTGGAAACTTAGAGCATATGGGATCAATTGTGAGACATTTAAATTGATTCCTTTCTTAGCTGTTTATTTATTGTTCATCAGAAACTTTGATGCTTGTGCCTATGACTGGAATGTAATTTTCTTGTTGGTTTGTTTTATAGCTTGTCGCATCTGCTGATTGTGCTGGAGCTTTAGACGTCACTGATGATTTGAAGCACTTTCTGGTATATTAATATAATACTGTCTTACACTTGATCACATACTTGTTATTTGTAGCTAACAGCTCTAGTTAATTGCTCTGTTGGGTGGAATGTTTGTGTTAATACTTGAAATATTAAAATGAAATGAAGCTTACTTTTGTAATCAGACGCTCTAAATCTTATAAGCATTGAAAAATTACTAGCATGGTACCCGCGCAATGCTGCAGCGGCGAATAGTAATTTCTGAAATAGTCTTCCTTTTAAGTGAAGTAGGGGAGGGAATGTTAATTGTATTATAATTTTGTACAGATCATGCTGTTGGTTGGTTACAAGTACATGCTTCAGTATACCTAATATGTCAACATTGCTACTAACAATTCAGCAGATTACAAGCTTACATTCTAGCAGATCTAACTTGATGCACAAACCTTTTTATAACTCTAAAATGTAGGTCAGCGTGGGGTGTGGTTCTAATTCTAACTATTAACCTTGTATCTTTTATATTTGATCAACTCGTTAACAGTATCCCAAATTTCTATTGCAAATAAGTGGATTTTCATCTATGCGTGCTTTCACATTATCTAGTTGTGATTGAAGGAATGTGTAGCTTTCTAGCACCTAGCTTTGGAAACGACATTCTTTTGTGGCTGCCAGGAGGGGCAGTGATCTGCAGCAGCTAGGTTTTGCCTATGTAAACCTTGTCTTCAAATGTTTAGGGTTTAGTTGTATGCTTTGTAGTGAGGCAAAACCCTTTATGAATAGAGGTGGGTGTGTGGGTCATACTCATATATAATACATACAGGAATTCCTATATGACGGACTTAAGGAGAAACCTAATGGAGAGGTGACGGAGAAAAAGATTATAAACTGTCAGAATGATTGGATTTTTTTGTGTGGGAGTGGGCCCTATATAGGAGCATATTGATGGATTCTATAATGTGTAAGAGTCTTAGGGTCAATCCACCTATATATAGTTGTAGATTTTTAAGCGTATGCCAAGTTTAGGAGAACGGTCTTGTTATTGTTTTAATAGGTCAAATCCAATCAAAGATTCTGCTCATAAGCTTCAGGTCGTGGATAATCCATCAGTCCATGAGGCAACTGTAGTTCAATCCTATCAAGTCTTGGTCTTTAGATCTTTATCGAATCTGCAAACAATGTGATGATATAGATGTCATCTTCTTTACCTATTTCACATTGGCGGTTAACTTTGTGCATGCTTTGGCTGACTCACAAAGTTGGTCTTCACTGCCTTGTAATTTTAAAGTCATAATATATTTTATATATTTAATTCTCTTTAATTACAGGCTGGTGGTCAACTGACCGGCTTACATTGTTTTCGACACCTCGAGGATCATGTAGCTGCTGCAATAGATTCTGTAAATAGGTTAGTACATCTGTCCGTATGCGTATATGTGTATTTGTTTGTTTTTTAGGTGCTATGCATCTTAGTATTTCATAATACACATATGTATCCTATAGTTGTGCTTAATCATATCCATTATTGAGAATTTTACCTATGTGTTTGAGGTATGTTTAATACATTACATATATACTGGATTTCTGGGAAAATACAATCAGTTGATTGCCGATGTGATGAATCCTTCTATCTAAGAATTTGATGAAAGATCCAATTTGTTATGCAGCCATTTGTCGAAGTTTATCACTAACAAATATATTACTAAAACATAAAAAAGCTGTGTATGAGAAATTGAACTTACAAAGAGAAACTTCAGTATGCTTAATGAGCGTACAAGCAACATGTTCAATATAGTTTTTTCTTATGAACTACTGTACTCAACAGACTTCTATTATAATCATTTATTTATGTTCAAGATCAGTCATTATGACATATATAGCTCTGTTGTGACTTATAGTGTTTATACCTGTAGCATTCTTTCAGCAGAGTTTTTGCGTGTATCTATTAACGATGCTGGAGATAAAGATGCGGTCATATTATCCAAAGCAAACTCAAGGATGGCCTCATTGGGAAATGGAGAAGATAATGAAGTACGGATATGCTAGTTATGTTTATTGCTGATTTTGTGATGCAAGTCTGAGACTAATAACATTAATTTTGTGACACAGCTACACTTGCATCAAGAAGATACCTCTAGTTTTCATGATCGACTTCTACCTCTAATCATAGGCTTACTTAGAACTGTGAGTATCTTTATATATTTACTATATTTGAGATATCTAGAAAGTAATGGTGGCATTTACAATTTTATATACTGCATGATATTTTACCTTTGCCTTTATACCAAGAAAACTAGCTCAAGAGAATATCTGAGATAATTAGGGGTTAACTACTCAAATTAATATCAAAGTTCAAAGCGTTATCTGGATCCAAATAAATAACCATAGATGCTAACAGTCCTTGATATTCTGAAGTTCTTTTTGATAAATTTTAATCATATGACAACATGCTATACTGTCTCTTGGTCCAACCATTTCAGATTTCTATTTTTCCATAGTTTATATAAGAGGGTTATATTGCAGATTATATTTCCAAGAATATTATGTAACTCTTATTTGGATGATTTGTTCAAGCTTTTTGGGTACCGTAACTGCCATTAAACCTAATAAAGTTTATCATTTGAGAGACATTGGCATTGACACATGTATCTTGGTATTTTCCAGGCAAAACTCCCAACCGTTTTGAGAATATATCGTGATACAGTGACATCTGACATGAAAACTGCTATCAAGTCAGTTGTTGCAGAGATGCTTCCAGTTCTTCTTGCCAGACCCTTGGATTCCGATTTCAAGTCAGGCGATCGAATTGTCGATGCAGATGGTGAATACAACTTCTATGTGTTCAAAATCAATCCCTTATGTGTTTAAACTAATTACACATTTTCAAATGAAGTTAACAAAGACAATATTTATCCGCTTATAGACAAACAGAGGAGAATTGTCCATGAGATAGATCTCTTGAATCTCCTTTGAGACCTCATTGGAGTTCGTTGTCTGTATGCGTAGATTACTCAAAACACCAAAAGACAAGAAAAACTATAGATTTTGCTTATATATTACGTATTGCTGCAGGTGGAGGCTCATCACTTGCAAGTAAGTTAAGAAGCCTGTCTTCTGAAAGCTTCGTTCAACTCCTTGGCACTATTTTCAAAATTGTACAGGTAATGTATACCTTATTGATTTCTTGTGTGTGCCCTTACTTTATTTAAGAATAAACTGAATTTTTAAAACTATGCAACTCTTATTGACGAGTTTGCTTATTATGTAATAAACCATTGTCACTTATTTGGAGGTGCTCGAGAACTAAATCTTATTTTTTATTTTTTGTCAAAGCTGGAGAACTAGTTAGAAGTAAGTTTTCTATAGTAATCATGATACAATAAATTGATCAGATTGTTAAAGATAACTTAGAAGCACTGCTACTTACTAGGAATATATTAAGAGAACAGGCAATATTTGCAATCTTTTTCTGTTCCTTCCTTATAGGAATTAAGTTTGTTAATTCTCTCAAAGTGGCTTTTTTTTAAAGGTTTTTGTTTGCATATTGATTTCAGTATTTCACCCCTTACTTTGATTCATACAAATTGTTTTCAAAAAGAGAACGTATAATTAAATGACTGGCCTTAGATAATCCCTACAAAAGACGAGGGTATGAACGTAACTGCATTTTCCTTATAGAAACATAATACCTTCATCCAAGCCAAGACTACTTATCAACTTTCCCTTTGGTACTCATGTTAAGAAGTTTATGATTGGAGACTTTGCCTTTTATTTTGATATACTCTGACCTAAATAAGTGTATTAATAAAATGTAACTTGATTTATATTCTACTAGTGAATGCAGGCACACTTACTTCGGGCTGCTGAAGTTAAAAAGGCCATTGAGTGGATAATGTCGAATCTTGATGGTCATTATGCTGCTGATTCAGTTGCTGCTGCAATTGCTCATGGTGCTTTGAATGCAGAAATAGCTTCAGTGGGTGATGGTCAGTCTGGGTCCTTTCCTCTTTCGACCCAAAGGAACGTTATCAAGGTTTCTCCAACCCAACCAAAATGGAATGATGCCACTAGTTCTTCAAATATGTCAAAAAATTTCAGGTGATCAGTTTCCATTGATATGTTTTTGTGAGGTTAACCCAATCCGAATCCGTTCCGAGTTCCGACATGTAACTCAACCTGCCTGCTCTAACATTGGCAATGTTATCTTGAACAGAGCTGATGTATTGAGAGAAAACACAGAAGCAGTGTTTGCTGCTTGTGATGCAGCTCATGGAAGATGGGCAAAGCTGCTTGGTGTCCGTGCTCTTCTCCACCCAAGGCTGAGGCTACAAGATTTTCTACATATATATAATGTGTCTCAAGAATTTGTTGCTGCAACGGAGAAGGTACCTTTTCAGTTTCAGGTTTAGAATAAATATTTATTCCCATTTATAGTCCATATAATGTGAACACTTTTGGTAACATAAGCAGATTGGTGGAAGGTTAGGATATAGCATTCGTGGAACATTGCAGTCTCAGGCCAAAGCTTTCGTTGATTTCCAGCATGAATCTCGGGTTCTTTTTGGTTTTTATATTATGTAACTTGCTGATATCCTCATTCCATTGGTTATGGACAATCTTTTCTAAAAGAAATAAATATTATTGTAGATGACAAAACTGAGAGCAGTGCTTGATCAAGAAACATGGGTTGAAGTAGATGTTCCTAATGAATTCCAGGCGATTGTGGATTCACTTTTTAGCGTGGATTCTACAGTTGGTGGTGACTCGAATGATGACCATTCTGAGACAATTGCTAATAGCTATAATGATGTGGTTTCTAGCAGTGCAGAACAGCTACCACAGTCTGTTGATGGTATTGTAGATAACAGTGGACAGGTGCATATTTTCTTGTTTGAGAATCGATAGAATGAAGCTGACGTCGTATCCTTTTTCTTCTTTTTGTTATTTTTCTGAAGAGATTCTTATGTCTGTGTTGTAGGTTAACAGCATTAAAACAAAGAATGAACATGGAAAAGCTTCTGCACATTTAATTTCCTTCAGAGGTGTAGGGTACCACATGGTAAACAGGTTAGTAATCTTCTACAACGCCACCATGCGTTTATTAATGTGTTTCACAAGTAAAGGGATCTCTAGATTGTGTTCGACTTCTTTTTGCACCATGTACTCCATTTGTAGGCAGTTGTGTGAATGATGTATCATTGTAGTGATTGAGATCTTCTTGTTTGTCAGTGGCTTAATCTTGCTGAAGATGTTATCAGAGTACATTGATATGAATACTGTTTTGCCAGCACTTTCCTCCGAGGTTATTCACCGTGTACTTGAAATGTTGAAATTTTTCAACACAAGGGCTTGTCAGCTTGTTCTTGGTGCTGGTGCCATGCAGGTATTTATACTGTTACTGTGGCATAGTGGTAGATATCTGAACTAGACTGTTGCCATGTACATTTCTTTAATACACTGTTTTTATGGAACTAGATATGTGCCCACTTAAACTCTTCTTTTCGAAGGCACTTCTATTTGTTGTAGAACATGATTTGTAATCCTGTTTAATGGGCATGGCAGGTCTCTGGTTTAAAATCTATTACATCAAAACATTTGGCCTTGGCGAGTCAGGTTGTCAGTTTTGTGCATGCTACTATCCCTGGTAGGCGCTGTTTGCTTCTATCGCTGTTTCAGTTAATTGTTCTGGATATTATCATGAATGTTTATCTTCATACAAAATGGCTAGTTGGGTGCATATTTATTATTTAAAGGTGTTATATTGTATAAAAGTCTTCTTCAGTGAGAGTATACTGTCTCAAGTTTTGCAATTAACTTGTTCATTTGTATGTATCTAAGAAATTAGGAGGATTCTTTTCCTGAAAGTGCCAGAGACACGAAAAGGATTGCTGTTATCAGAAATCGAACGAGTGTTGCAGGTATTGTCTATGATCGTATGGACATGCCATAAACATTAAACGCTTTTTAATTTCATTGTTTTTATCTTTTGGAAATGTATTTAGGATTATAAAGTGCATCGGGATGAGATACATACAAAGCTAGTGCAAATAATGAGGGAAAGGTTGTTAGTTCATCTTCGCGGATTGCCACAAATTATTGAAACATGGAACCGAGTAGATGAAACCGATGTACAACCCAGTCAGTTTGCTCGATCACTCACAAAGGTAATCGACTGTAAATTTTAGTATATTTATAGGGTGATGGCTGTAGTTTGTAATTTACAAGTATACAATATATCCTCTGTTATTCCCTTTCCCTTAATACCTATTAACTTGCAGCCTATAACCCATGAGGCTGGTAATGTTTTGTGATGCCATGTCTTTGTCACAGTTTAAAATTTATGGGCAGAAAATTGCTTCTATGGCCATTCTTTTGTTGGTACCCTTTTGTTCCCTAACAAGGACAGCAATTCCCATTTTGTATCTTCCTAAGGATGTACTCTAAGCCTGATCCAATGTGTCTGTCAATCTGTCATAGCTCATTTCAGAAGGCTCATAAGGGTCGGAAAATTTGGTCTGAACCAACAAAATTTGTTATAAATCAGATATAGGAATATTTTACATTTTTACTTGTGAGGTTAATGCCTCAAATGTATAGACAAAACCAGTACTAGACCACAACCAAACCAGTCACAAAGTGATTTAAATTTATGTTTTTGGTTTCATTATGTTGTAATTTGCTGTTTGGGTCTGGTCAGGCAACTGGATGTATAAACCTACCTACCTAACGAGTCTTGATCTGTACATGGTCACAAATATCATTATTATCTAATCTGTATTCTATACAATAACACAATTATCAGGAAAGAGTGACCTGCTGTATGAAATTCGTCATGAATAGACACACCATGTCTTCTAAAAACCAGGGTCCTTTTCTGATCTAATCCATATTCTGTACAATAACACAATTATCACGAAGAGTGACCTTCTGTAGGAAATTCGTCATGAACAGACACCATGTCTTCTAAAACCAGGGTCCTTTTGTGATCGAAGCACCTACCGGAAATATAATAGTTTTATCATCAAGTTGAGTCAAACCCTAGAAACATTCTTTAAATTGTTACTCATGTTATTTTGTATGTCTACATACATATTTTGGGAGCCTTCTATTACCAAATGTACTAACAAGGTGCAACTATAAAATGCTTGCTGGTCAACGGTGTTACTAAATATTATTCTTCAGGAGATATTAACATGGGATTGTGACATAATTTCTTGTTATTCTTTATTATCTTCAAAACATCTGTTGCTACATCTAGTTATGACCTTGCTATGCATGTATTGGCCTTTTTTACTAAATGGATTTGTTTGTGCATTGATTTTCAGGAAGTTGGATATCTTCAACGTGTGCTATCTCGGACTTTGCATGAAGCGGATGTTCAAGAAATATTCAAGTGAGCTCTCTTTTCAGAATAAATAATAAAGTAATTAATTAAATCGTGCTATGAAGTAAATAATTCTCTTGGTTTATGCATATTATTCGGAAATGCTGTTCCCTAATATACCCAATGCTCTGTTGACTCTCTTATGTGGCTGAATAACTATTTAACAAAAAAATATTAGGATCTTTATTTCACATAAGATTTCTGGTGTCATATCTAAAGGCTTCTGTTTGATCCTTTTTTGAATTTTGTTTGTATATCATATCCTCCCTATATGTTAAAAAATGATTTGACTCATCTCAGATTCTCATCCGTTATTAGAATTACATTTGATGTGTATCCCTTTTGCAGAGAAGTGACCATCATCTTTGACATACAAATCTCTGATGCATTTTCAAATGTGGATATTAGCACCCCACAAGCGAAAGCCAGGTGCATAAATTTTATACATGATGTTTACTATGTAGAAGAATCTTTATTATATCTTTTTGTAGATCATCATACTTCAGTATTAAAGGATTTACCCTTCTAATTTACATCAATACTTATTATTGAATGTTTCTATAAACTTTGTAGAGTGATTAATAGGTTCATAGATATAATATGTTATGTATTATATTAATTTGATTATATGACCTTATTAGTAATGTTAACATATTGTCTATTACGTTTAGAGGTAGCAGTTTCGATCCATTTACCTTAATATGGGTGTTTTTGGTTTATTTCGTGTTTTTGGTTTATTTCGCCCAAAGTGTATTGAAATGCTTACAACCTTCTCATTTGTCTTATCAAGAAGTTTATATGTTAGTAATATAGTCCTTGAGTTCATGTTTAATGTGTTGGATATTTACGAAATATGTTTTTTACGAAGTGCTGGCGTGTTAGACTCAAACTGACCCGAGCCACATTGAGATATTGCTTGATTGACCATGTAAATCAACACGTTTGACCCACCCATATTTAATTTGGTTGACTGTTATTAGCTATATCTTTATTTGTCAATAATATATCTTGTTACGTGTGTGCTACTTATAACATCTTTTTCATAGAACATGAATTTGATATCAACGTTTGTGGCAGGCTCAATTGTGATATTCAGCACATTCTTGGCTGCATTAGATCATTGCCTTCTGCCAAGTTAATTGATTCTGGGACTCCCATTGCGGGACAACTTGAGTCCTTAGTTCAAAAAATATCAGCTGAAGCAGATCAATAGCATATGCTTGCTTTAATCATTTCATTCACCCTTCACAAAGACCAAGCATATCTCAATTGTGAAGAGTAACCACCCATCATTATGCAAATGAGTTTAGGTAAGAATATCTTCTATTTACACATTTTTACTTCTACAAATCAGTGCCTTCTTTACACTTCTCTAGTACCAATTTTGGGACAGTTCACTATACATGCATCTTATTTGCCGATAATGGGTCAAAATTCAAAATGTCTTCAGGTTCCTTAAACATTATAAAATATTTTGTCGGCAACTTTCAACATACCTGACCCATTTATAAAGCTATTTTCTTAAAAGTTTTTCTACCTGTTGAGTATCCCACCGCTATTGACTGCATACAATCCTAATTCTAAGAGTCAGAAGTAAATGATTAGAAACTGGGAACTGATGTTTGAATATAACTATGATTCTGATATCACATTATTGTGTTGGGATTCCAGGTTGTTGATGTTGCAAATTTCAGTACAAATTTTGTGAAGACAGACAGAGAGAGAGAGAGAGACTACTTTTTGTAGTAGAAGAATGGCTACGGGAATGTATAATTTAATGGTATAGAATTATAGATGATGTAAGAAACAGGTTGTTTGATTTTGTTGGTGTTTTTGTTTTTCTTAAGAGCCCAAGCCCAGGTATTCCATTGGGCCGCTACAATCATATGTATGGGTTTGAACAGAAACAATTAAAGAGGTTTTTCTTTTCAAGATTTGACACAAAAAATGAAGTCATGAATATAAATCCATTTTCAGTCCCACATTCTCTCCTGTAAAAATAAAATTAAAATTAAAAAAAGAGACCAACATTGGTTCATATCTCGAGTGTGATGGAGTATCATGGCCATCTAAAAAGAGACCAACATTGGGTCAAACTATAAACTACTGCAGCATATATTCAGAGACAAGTAAACAATGTGTGTTTTTTTCTTTTGTAAAATCTAGTTGGCTTTTTCTTAACCTATAACAAAATTATGCATGAATATAACTACAAATGGTAATCTCAGTCTATTCATTCTAAAATAGGTTGATATGAAGTATGGTTGTTTCATTATAAAAAAGATTTGAAGAGTAAACCAAATCAAATGAGTTAAATATGTATCGACTATAAAATCATCTGAACACGCAACTTGTTATAATAATCTTTTATTATATATAAAAGACTAATTAGAAAAAAATTATTAGATTATCCAAATTTTTTATTTAATAAAAGATTTAATCTTAATCGTTTATTTTTTTAAATCTAAAATTTTGATTTTGATTTTTTAGAGTCAAACCAATGTTATTAACCAATGTGAATTAAGATAAATATAACATTTAATCAAATCAATGTTGAATAACAGATCTTACTGACAAATGAAATCATCTTTAACAATTACAATTACATGCACTAATAAAAACTTATCCATAGCTATTTTTCAAAAAAATTACAAAGATTATACTATCCATAAAAAATTATACTTACATTAATGAAAACAAAGATTTTCTTAATATCATCCATAACTATTTTTCAAACTTACGTACATTAATCTAATATTATCTATAATTTTTTTAAATGACATTATTTAAACTTTAATTTACTCATCTCTAACTATTTAATATCTCTAATTCTAAAGCATTTAAGAAAATAAATAGATATAATTGGAATAAAAAATAAAGATGATGATATCATAATCATATTTTTTAACATATATTAAATATTAAATATTAAAGATTAAGATTACAAATAAACTAACATTATTTATCATCCTTTTAAATTTTTTTGTCATATAATTATTTATTATTAGTTTTACTATCTATCTTATTTAAATATTCCGTGTATAATTTACTCTAGTAATATTGTTATTTTGTTAATCATATCGGTCACAAATATTTATCTTGTGATATAATTAAAAGAGTAACATCTATAAATTTATTGAATGATTCTAATTCTCCATCTAATAAGATATATATAATTGCTTGATTTTAACCATCCCATTCATTGAAATTTGAAATACTAATTTTTATTTTTATCGGTTTAAACTGAATCTAAATTATATTTGCTTAAACATTAAAATATCATATTTGCTTACCTTAATATAAATATATCATTTAACTTTTATAACATTTTAAAATTTCATATATAACCAATTCATAATTTATCATTTTAAAGTATTTTTAATTATAACCGATAAAAACATGACTTTATTAGATCAATTGTAACAATAATGATCGATAACTTATTTAAAATATAATCATGTATATTTGTATCATGATACTACATCCGCCCTCAATCTCGAATAATCTCTTCCACCGTTGTACTAGCCCCTAAGTATTGACGTTATATGTTAACATTTTTTAAATTCTTACTTTTCATGTTTTATTCAATATCCTTTTATTAATGTTTGTTATTTATTATTTTTTAAACTATACTATTATATACAAAATATAGAGAAATGTTCAATATAGTCCATACTTAATCCATAGTCCCGAGAGACTAATCTTAGCCTTTGGATCAGCCCCATCGATGATCCAGATTGAATTTTAAAATTTTGGACGGAATGATATTTTCGTAATTAACATGTGATTGTATATTGAATCACATGTGATTGAATAATAAAATTTCAGAGCTATCTTTTCTTATAAACTTTATTGAACACAATTGAAAAAATAATTATTAACAAGCATCCAAATCCAAACAAATTTTAGTTGTTTTAACAGAATTTTTTGCCGCGACTCGAGCAAAATGATTGCAATGGGACCACTTAAGTTAATACAATAATGTTTTTTCCCTGAAAGGACTAAACTTGCATATGAATAGAAGTGAAGGGTTCATTATTGAAAGTTAGAACTCGCAGCTTTAGTGGTGTCGGTGTGGTGACGAAAGTAACAAGAGCGACGGTGGAAAGCAAGAAAGCATCAGCAGAAGCGATGTCGCTTTCGTCTCTCGTAAGCAATTTCTCCATCAATGAATATTTATCTCTAACAGCTGTAGCAACTCCCATCCTTCACCGACTCCATCTATCTCTACTTCAAAAATCTTCTCCACTCGATTCATATCTGTTGCATTTCATTTCTCAGGTCCAATTTCATTTGCTAACTTCATTGATTATCTGTTCGTTTTGGTTCTAATGTTGTTTGTGCTGCATGCATGACGATAAAGTCTTGAATTTTACAGTGTAGTTATCTTTGAAGCGTTGTGCTCTCCTCAATTGTATATGCATAGTTGCCTTTACCAATTTGTTTATCTCAAGTGTTTATAGCAAACATAGGTCACCGGAGTCGAATACTTTATTCCTCCTTTATATACTTCAGTTTCATGTGGATTTGTCACAAGAAGGGAATTTGAATTTTGTGATTTCCACCAGGTGCTCACGCTTACGGACTCTACTTATGGTTTCTGGCTGAGATTGATTGTTGAGTTTGCAATTGGTTGATTGCGAGCAAAGGGCAATGGAACCTGGAGAAATCGGGGTAACTATTAGTCTATTAGTAATTTGTAACAACTTTTTTTGCTGTATAGCAGAAAATTAGCTATTCTTTTCTTTCTTTTCGTCCATTGCTGCAAATGAAAATTGCTCTTTCATTAGAACAATGGAAAAAAGTATCTATGAACATGTAATTCTGATTTTGTGGGTAAATGATTATATTGGTTGTAACTCACTAACTTGCAATATGGTATTGAGTTTAGCTTCAATTTACAGTTGTTATGTTTTGACTTTGCAGGGGAAGTCTTTGAAGAACGGTGGGAGTCTGGTTTGTCAGATATGTGGTGATAATGTTGGCAGCACAGACAAAGGAGAAGTGTTTGTTGCCTGTGATGCATGCACATTCCCAGTTTGCAGGCCGTGCTATGAATACGAGCGTAAGGATGGCAATCAGTCTTGCCCTCAATGCAAAGCGAGATACAAGCGACAAAAAGGTTTTGATTTACTTAGAAGCGACCCTATTCCTATCCCTTTGCTATTTTTCTACATAGTTTAGGGATATGTGATTATCTGCAACACAAAACCTGTAGTATCTGTAGAAACAACCTATGATGTTTTATGCTTCCCCACTTTGCCAATATTTGTAAGTGTACCTACAGTGAAATACATCTTTGCTTTTCAAAAAACAAAAGGTCACATGGACAGTCTGCAATTATTATGGATGCTGAATAACCTCTTTTCTGTGCATCTTTATTGGAAACACATGAACTCCTTCATGACTTTTTACTTGCTCTTCCTCTAATTTTTGAAGTATTGAATTGTAAAAGTGCCCCAAGGCTTCCATCTCAAAAGAAATTGGAAGCATTAGATGATATGATTTGATGTATGAACTATCGTTTAACCTGTGCGGGTTTGTGCTTTTTAGCCCTCTGAAAGACTATCAAGGCTAGCACATGCACAATTTAATCAATCATGGCATGAGTAATTGAATGAGTATGACTGTATGAGCTTGTGTCCTTATGGAGCTCTGGATACAGCGTAAAAATGTTTTTTTGGCCTCCATGCCAAAAATAACCAACACTAAGTGGATTTCTCCTTTGGATCATAAATGTTGAATTTACATTTATTGTCTAACATATGTTATTTTGTATGGCTTATGTGAGCTTGTTGATTTTCTTAAATATAGGAAGCCCTGCTATTTTTGGAGATGAAGAGGACGTTGATGCTAATAAGGACAGTAGTGCTGATTTTCAGTTAACAGAAACTGAAACTGAAAATGAGAAGCAGAAAATAGCACAGCGTATGTTGAGCTGGCACATGACATATGGACGAGGGGAGGATACTAATGCTCCAAATTATGACAAAGAATCCCCCCATAACCACATACCTTTTCTAGCCAGTACACAAGAGGTTGAATACTTAATCTACACATGTATTTTTCCAGTGTTATAATGGTTTAGCAGCAAGTATAATATCTAATTCTGGTTGCTATTAGGTTTCTGGTGAGTTCTCTGCAGCATCTCCTGAACGTCTTTCAATGGCCTCTCCTCGTGGGGGAAGAACACATTCCCTCCCCTACCATGGAGATGTTAATCAATCCTGTATGTTTTGTGATATCGTAATAAGACATGTTACTATCTTTTCCTTTAAATAAAATTCAGACCCATTTCTGATGGAAGTTTTCTGTTTGCAGCCAATATTAGGGTTGTGGACCCTGTGAGGGAGTTTGGAAGTGCAGGATTAGGAAATCTTGCCTGGAAAGAGAGAGTTGATGGATGGAGAATGAAGCAAGATAAGAATGTTGTTCCACTAACCACTAGCCATGCTGCTTCTGAAAGAGGTCAAGATATTGATGCCAGCACTGATGTGCTTGTTGATGACTCGTTGTTGTAAGTCTATTGTTCTCTGTTCTAAGAAAACATTTCATTTTACTTTGATGATATCTTGCTTCTTGTTGTGTTGGGGAAATTGGGAAGTGCTTATTCTATTTGCTTTATTTAATCATGTGAAGTTAGCCTAACCGTGTTTGTCTAATTCTCTCTTGGTGCTATTTAGATCGGGTGGTCTTCATGATATACCTTAATGGACTTTTATAATTGATTCATCTGATGCTGCAGAAATGATGAAGCCCGCCAGCCACTTTCAAGGAAGGTATCTATTTCATCATCCAGAATAAATCCATACAGGATGGTTATTGTACTTCGATTGGTGATTCTTTGCATCTTTCTGCACTACCGGATTACAAATCCCGTGACCAATGCATATCCCTTGTGGTTACTCTCTGTTATATGTGAGATATGGTTTGCAGTATCTTGGATATTGGATCAATTTCCCAAATGGCTACCAGTAAATCGTGAAACATATCTTGACAGACTAGCTCTTAGGTAATACACTTCCCCATCTAACTCATTATTTGATAATCAATCAAAAATATAAATAAAGGTGGAAATGAGAAATCTGGTCGTTATTGTGTTTTCCTCTCTAATACCAAATTATTGTAATAGGTATGACCGGGAAGGAGAACCTTCACAATTAGCTGCTGTTGACATTTTTGTTAGTACTGTGGATCCTTTAAAGGAACCTCCACTTGTCACAGCAAACACTGTTCTGTCTATACTTGCTGTTGACTATCCAGTTGACAAGGTCTCATGCTATCTATCGGATGATGGAGCTGCTATGTTGACATTTGAAGCTCTCACTGAAACATCAGAATTCGCAAGAAAATGGGTTCCTTTCTGCAAGAAATACAGCATTGAACCCCGAGCTCCTGAATGGTACTTCTCCCAGAAAATTGATTACCTTAAAGACAAAATTCAGCCAACGTTTGTCAAAGATCGACGAGCTATGAAGGTAAAACTACTCTTTCATGCAGTTAAATCTTGCATTCTTCTTACTCTTCTTCTGAATCAGTTGGTGTACTTTCTTCCCCTTTGTTGCAGAGAGAATATGAAGAGTTCAAAATTCGTATAAATGGCCTCGTCTCCAAGGCTCAAAAAGTTCCTGAAGAAGGCTGGCTCATGCAAGATGGTACACCCTGGCCTGGAAATAATACTAGGGATCATCCGGGAATGATCCAGGTAATTTAGCTTTCAATGTCATGGCATTAACGGGAACTCATTATTGGTTTAGCTGAAATGGTTCTGCAATGTATTTCTGTTCATACCTGAATTGTTTTATGCTTCTTAAGATATCTATTGCATATTTTTCCAGGTTTTCTTAGGTCAGAGTGGCGGGCTTGACATTGAGGGTAATGAACTGCCACGACTAGTCTATGTTTCCCGAGAAAAGCGTCCAGGATTTCAACATCACAAGAAAGCTGGTGCCATGAATGCACTTGTAGGTGATCTCTATATTTAAACCTTTAGGTTTCACATCGTTACGTAAATGACCAATATTTTTCAATATGGTTATTTATAGGTTCGTGTATCAGCAGTCCTTACCAACGGCCCTTTCATATTGAATCTTGATTGTGATCACTACATCAATAACAGCAAGGCTCTGAGGGAAGCTATGTGTTTTATGATGGATCCAAATCTTGGAAAATATGTTTGTTATGTTCAGTTTCCACAGCGATTTGATGGAATTGACAGGAATGATCGTTATGCTAACAGAAACACTGTGTTCTTTGATGTGAGTTCTTTAGATTCTTTTGATGCTGTTTTAAACTTCTTGATAACATGTTAAATAGCTTTTAGATCATTTCACTCTCATTTATATAACGCTTGTATTATTTCTTTTCTTAACAGATAAACTTGAGAGGTTTAGATGGCATTCAAGGTCCTGTTTATGTGGGTACTGGATGTGTCTTCAATAGAACAGCATTATACGGCTATGAGCCTCCTCTTAAGCCTAAGAAAAAGAAAGAAGATGGGTTGTTCTCTAGCTGCTTTGGTGCATCCCGGAAAAGAACTTTGCGATCAAGCAAGAAGGGGTCAGACAAAAAGAAACCTAGCAAGCAAACTGATCATACGGTGCCAATATTCAGCCTAGAGGATATAGAAGAGGGGGTTGAAGGTACAAATTTGCAGGATCTATTATTTTTATTTGTGTTTTAACATTGACTTCCATTTCTCGAGGACCGAATTGCCTTACCATGCTCTTTGTTGAGAGTTGGCCTTAAATCTTTACATGGTCTCAAAAGGGACCATGCCAACTTCCCAGTTAGCCCAAATTATCTCTTGCAACTAAGATCCTATCTCAGTCACTCAGAATTATGAAAGTTTAAGGACACAAAAATATGTTGTAAAGTCTATGTCAGAATGAACTTAGATTATGAATGCTCAACTAGTAGGCATTGACATGCCAATGAATTATAGTGTGGAATCGGAGAAGAATGAAAAGGAGAGAAATTTATCACCAAATGTATTAGCTTTTGTTTCTAATGATGTAGGATTAATGGAATCTGTAAGTCAATGTATTTTCATTCTGATTATCTGATACAAGGCTGTAAGACTATGCTGAGAACAATCAATGAAAATAGTTAATAAACAACAAGAGCAAAACAAAAGAAACAAAATATAATGTCTACTGGTCTATGCCCAAAGTTTTTTTAATGTAGATGCTAATGTGATACTGAACTTTAAACAATAGAATTGGTGGGGAGCTTCAATATGAAGAAGAGAGTTTGTTTTCTTTTTGTAGAACTGAGATCATATTTGGTTCTAAATGTTACTTAAAGCCGAGGATCAACAAAAGCAACAACCTCTTATAAGAAGGTTTTAGTCATGCCATTGAAACACGTGTCAATGTCTTTGTTGCCACAGTTCACTAACAATTTTGTATGCTATCTCTTTCATGAGATTTACTTTACGGAGTATATTTAAATTGCAAGGGTTTGCTTTGGGTAGTTCGACTTACGGCCAACCATCTATTAATAGTTTGTGTAGCCAAACATTGCATGACAGAGGTATATGTTGTTTAATTGTTGTTTGGAGTCATGCCTTGGCATTCCTTCAATTCTTTTCTTCTAATGGTTTTAGTGACTCTTAAAATCTATAACAATGCTTCATTATCACAAAAAAGATTGCAAACTCCTACACGTGATCCTTGCCCCACTTTTTTCAGCTTCTATGTTCTAATATTGTCTACTGTGCTAATTCAACATTGCTTTCTTCTTGGGATGTTCAATATTGATCACACATCTTACCAATGTTTATGTTTAAACGATGTAGTTGGTCACAAGCGATGGTTACATACTTACATGTGTCTATGATTTTTTTCATATATTCTCAATTCTATTTTATATCAGGAGCTGGGCTTGACGATGAAAAGTCATTGTTAATGTCACAAATGACCCTTGAGAAAAGATTTGGACAGTCAGCTGTTTTTGTTGCATCAACACTTATGGAAAATGGTGGTGTGCCACAATCTGCAGCGCCAGAGACTCTCCTGAAAGAGGCCATTCATGTTATCAGTTGTGGGTATGAAGACAAAACAGACTGGGGAAGCGAGGTTAGTTGGTTATATAAATTACTACTCCTGGTTGTTTCTTATTCAGCTAATGGTAGCTTATGTACGTATACAATTGTGCGTTAGAATCTAGCTATTGTCCCTGCTATTTTTAGGTTCGGTTAACAATGTTTGTTTTTCCAGAAATTTTTACTGAAATGGTTCATTTCCTGGACCTGAAAATTTGGTGATTTAAGCGTTTTTTCTCTTATCGCATCTTAATGTTACTAACCAAAACTATTTAACAACAATACATATTATACTAGGTGGAAGGATATTGAGACTTTCAGGTGTTTTCTCTTTCTTTCTTCGTTGATTTCAGCAGATATAAAACTGACAGTAGACCTAAATTATGTCATTGATGTGTAGAATTCACCTGTCCCTCCAATTTTTGTATAACGCAGTGCAATTGTGACATGTCTCTTGTCGTTCGGATATTATATAGAAACAATATAAAAGATAGTCTATGTTAATTAATATCCTAGCAAAATCGGTACATTTTTTCACTGTCATTATATCAATATTGTGAAGATACATTAAAAAACAAATTCAAATTGTGAGAACGATTAGTATGTGGTTTATGACTCCAATTGTTAGTTAGTAAAGTCTAAGGTGAAGTATGTATGAACATTTGAGTTTACCTGAGTAACGTGTGTGTCTGTGTGTGTGTGTATATACACAGATATATACTGAAAAAATGGGCATATACTTTTTTTAAGAAGTTTCTTCTGAAGTTGGTATCTAATAAGTTGAATAATCGCAGATAGGGTGGATCTATGGGTCGGTGACAGAAGATATTCTTACTGGATTCAAGATGCATGCACGTGGTTGGAGATCAATATACTGTATGCCAGATAGGCCAGCGTTTAAAGGTTCTGCTCCTATAAATCTATCAGATCGTTTAAACCAAGTGCTTCGATGGGCATTGGGGTCTGTTGAAATTCTTTTCAGCAGACATTGTCCTATGTGGTATGGTTATAGTGGAAGGCTTAAATGGCTTGAGCGCTTTGCATATATAAATACAACCATTTATCCCATCACTTCCATTCCTCTTGTTGTCTACTGTACTTTACCAGCTGTCTGCCTCCTTACTGGAAAGTTCATTATTCCCCAGGTTGGTTGGCTGGTCGGTTTCTTTACCTACTTACCTCATCTTTACCCTGTCTTTAAGCTCGTGTGTTTTGACATTTGCAGATTAGTAACCTTGCAAGTTTATGGTTTATCTCACTGTTTCTTTCCATCTTTGCGACTGGTATAATTGAAATGAGATGGAGTGGTGTAGGAATAGACGAATGGTGGAGAAACGAACAGTTTTGGGTGATTGGTGGTGTTTCTGCACATCTGTTTGCGGTTTTCCAAGGTTTGCTCAAAGTGCTTGCAGGTATAGACACCAACTTCACAGTCACATCAAAGGCATCAGACGAAGACGGTGATTTTGCTGAACTTTACATGTTCAAATGGACCACGCTTCTCATCCCACCAACAACACTCTTGATTGTAAACATGGTGGGTGTCGTTGCAGGAATCTCTTATGCCATCAACAGCGGCTACCAATCATGGGGTCCACTCTTTGGTAAGCTTTTCTTTGCGTTTTGGGTGATTGTACATCTTTACCCTTTTCTCAAGGGTCTTATGGGGAAACAAAATCGAATGCCCACAATTGTTGTCGTTTGGTCCATCCTTCTTGCTTCCATCTTCTCCCTGCTGTGGGTTAGAATTGACCCGTTTACTACCAGAGTTACTGGCCCAGATGTTCACTACTGTGGAATCAACTGTTAAGAGAAGCTAGTTTTTTAAGTTGATTTTTTCAACTTCTTCTGTGTATTTAAGCTGTTTGTGTTTTGAAACTTACCTTTTGAACATGGATGTTATTTCTTTTTCTTCCTTTTTATAGGTACATACTTGTAATTTCGTTAGTGTGAAGTTTTGTAAAGTGTGCGTATGTATATTTGTTGTTGTTTTCTTGTATGTTGTATATATATCACATGTGTAATAGGATTTGTGATAAAGTTGGATTAGCAACGGGTGCATGGCCATTGCTATCCGTCGGGAATTTACTAGTTCGTTTTTTATGAAATTTACGGATTTTGAGTTATACTACAGACGAGAAATTTGAATGATGAATTGAATGACTTGTCTCTGGGTTGATATTTGCAACTAATTTAAGTAGTGAATTCAAGATATTGGCAATTGCAGTGTCTTTTAGTAGTGAATTCAAGATATATGTGTTGTATCGTGGGATGGTGCTAATAAATTCAAGAAATAAAGAAAAGAAGCTCATTTTTCATAATTCCTTTTCAGTTTCAACCATTTTTTATTGATTTTTTTTATGTATATTCTAAATCCATTAAATCATTAAATATCTGAAATAATAATAATAATAATAATATTGAAACTTCGCAGAGAAAATTTACATATATTGTTATAGGCAAAAGTTCAAACGAGAACTGTTTTTCGTACGAGAACTGCGAGAACCAATCTGAGCCGTCCAATTCCCCCTCCTTTAATGTCATTGCCCACCCATGAATTTCTCACATGCACCCTGCCACACTTGATCCCCTCCGCGCTCTCCATCCATGAACTTCCCATATTCAAGGAACGGCTGAGATTGGTTCTCGTAGTTCTCGTACGAAAAACAGTTCTCGTTTGAACCGTCCCCTATTGTTATATATTTCGTGACGAATCTAAGATTTAAAACTACTAGAAGTCTAGAAAACTTAGTTAAAGTGACAAAATGAGCGGGTCATAGGACTAGTAGGTTAGTGCTATTTTGGATTATGGGTCGGTGTATTATATGAATCAAGTGTTTTATATAACTAGTTTCAATAGCTAGAACATATACTTTCATGTATTCATGTTTGCTTATATCCATCATTTTTTTAGCAAAATGTCTTAGTTTTGAATGGTTAAACATTCATCTTCATATATAAATATATTACCTAATGAAAAAACTTAATTAGTATACTAAAAAATATTAATATAACATAGGCTAATGCTTAATTTCTCAAATGAATCACAACTTCAAATATTAAAATGAAAAATAGTTAATAAATAATCAATAAAGAATTCAATACAATCTATTATCAAACAAATTAAAAATTAAGAAGAAACTTACTTTGATGCTTTACTTATGTCAATGGCTTTCACCTACAATATCACTTTTTCAGTTTTTTACAACTCTCGTTATGTAGTATGTATTGTATGATAATCAAGTCATTTCACTATGTCTCTCCACTCTGTCTCTTCACTCATCCTCTTTTAACATTCAATTGTGATTCAATCCTCCTTCACTCGTTCTCTTTTGAACATCTATTCTAGCCTCAAAGACTTAAAAAAAAGTCGACAGGGCACCGTACACCACCATCAAAGATTGTGGATTGCCGACTGGGTAACCGGCGACTACGCATGCAGTCCTTTCAACTAGTCTTTCCAAGTGGATTCGGGAAGACTTTACCGGTTAAAGGTTTGGGCCTTTGTTGTTCTATGTTTGAGTTTTATAACTTTGTTCTCTTTTTCTTTTTCTATTTTTTGTAGATTTTTTGAACATTTATTAATCATTTAATGAGGTTTTAACTCAATTAATGGGCTCAGTTTACTTCTTTTATGGAGGTCCAATAAAATTTATATGTACATGCTTTAAAAAAAGTTATAAATTAGTGGGGTCAATACAGTTTTACACCCTACAAAACATACATGTAGATTCGGTGTTGTATATATTGTATTGTTAAAGTTAACTTCATGAAGATAATAAGAACCAAACTAAATAAGGTCTGGATTAACCAGCTTTGAGGAGTAAATTTATATATTGTAAGCAACTCGAATAAGGTCAAAGTTAGTCGGGTTTCAGATCGGTATTTGTTATGGGTTGTTTGGGTGGAACCGAATACGATCTTTTCGATCATTTAGTAAATTTGGCTTTTACTATATGAGAAAATTAGAAATATGTTGATGTAACAAGTTTGATGGTTATGTTTGGTGACAGATAAACTCATAAGCATCTAATTAATTAATGAATGTTCTTATTAAGAGTTTATTATTTTGTGTATAAGTATAATTATATTACAGACAATGATCGCACAGCAACCTTTGTGAATTGTAGCATGTAAGTCTTATATGTTCATGCTTGAGTTAAGTGGTGATTTTGAAAATAGTGTTTTTAATCTTTTTGTTTGAACATGTATGTATAAGTGATAACTGAACACAAATTATGCAGTCCGACGCCTTCTAATTATAAATTTTAAATTCTTATGAACAATATAATCCGTATAAAAATAAGAAAAATATGATCAAAATAATAACCACAGTTTAAGATTAAAGATAGACTTAAAAACATATTGCTGCTTGATTATTAATACTGTCACTTTTAATTAAAATTCTCTATCTTTATGTTTTTCATGGTTTTTATATTTTTTTTAGAATAGTTTATTTGTCATTTTTATTACTATTATTGTTTTAACAAATCGTTATTCTTTTTTAATTTAAAATTAGAGTGAATTACTCAATTGGTACTTTTAAAATTAGAGTTATTTCATATTACGCCTTTTAAGTTAAAAAGTTGTAAATTAGTTCTTTATTTTAAAAAATTACATATTATTAGATCTTTAATACACACTCTTAGACCTTTATTTTGAAAATTACATACTATTAGTTCTTTATTTTAATCATCAAAAGATTAATAATGAGCGATTTCTAAAATAAATGACTAGAATTATAACTTTTTAGTTTAAAAGACCAAATATAAAATAATTTTAATTTTAAAAGTCTCTGTGTCTAATTGAAATAAGTTAAAAAATTATAATGATCGGCATTGGCGCCAAGTCTTGGAGCGGTTTGAGTGTGGGCGATCGGGTCAGCAACGTTTTCCATTTCTGTCGCTCTCCCTCTCCTTGTTTTTCTCTACATCCTTCAATTTCTTATAACCCGGAACCATTTCCTCATCACCTTTTCTCTTTAAACCCTAATATTTCCCTTTCTTTTTCATCCATCTAACTAACCAACATCATATCATATCGTCGTAAGTCATCTTCACCCGCTCGCTAATCATATTTTTAATCAATCCTTTTGTTTAATACACATATATCCATTTTTATATAATGAAATTTGTTCCTATCTGCTTGTGTTTACTTGTTTCTGTCTAAATTTTTTGATCCTGAGAGTATCATAATTATTCTTGAATCCTGATCTATATATGGATATTATTCATCGGTAATTATATTTTGTTAGTAAGTTAGGTTTTTACAACCCATTACATTATCTTATAGTTTACAGTATGATTCTGTTATTCAATGTTGCATAATCACTCTCATTCAAAGTTTGTTATTTGTGATTAGATCAAAGATTAGAAACAGGGAAGACAGAGACGATGATTGATCAAACATCTCACCCACGTGTTCAACAAAAGCTTTCTTGGGGAAGGCAGTCTCACTATGGAAATGTTTCAAATGGTGCATTTCAGTATCTGGTGCAGCCATCATCTAACACATCCATGGTTGTGCCTAAAACATCGCCTGCTATATGTGTTGAAGCACCAGCAGAGAAAGGTTTTTCAACATTCGCGATTGATTTTCTCATGGGTGGAGTATCTGCAGCCGTGTCAAAAACAGCTGCTGCTCCCATTGAACGTGTGAAGCTTTTGATCCAAAATCAAGATGAGATGATTAAAGCTGGTAGGTTGTCTCAACCATACAAAGGCATTGGTGATTGTTTTGGTCGAACCATCAAGGATGAAGGATTCGTTTCCTTGTGGAGAGGAAACACGGCTAATGTCATTCGTTACTTTCCAACTCAGGCTAGTACTGTTTCTTCTTTCTTTCTTTTTCTTACATAAAAGATGCGAAATTCTGCAGTATTTCATGTTAGATCTGATCATTCATATCTTGTTTTGAACTACAGGCCTTGAACTTTGCATTCAAAGATTACTTCAAGAGGCTTTTCAATTTCAAGAAAGACAAAGACGGGTATTGGAAATGGTTTGCTGGGAACCTGGCATCTGGTGGTGCAGCTGGTGCTTCCTCGCTTTTTTTTGTTTATTCACTGGATTATGCAAGAACCCGTTTGGCAAACGATGCTAAGGCTGCAAAGAAGGGTGGAGAGAGGCAGTTTAACGGTTTGATTGATGTCTACAAGAAGACACTAGCAACTGACGGTATTGCTGGTCTCTACCGTGGATTCAACATTTCATGTGTTGGAATCATTGTGTATCGTGGTCTCTACTTTGGATTATATGATTCTTTGAAGCCTGTCGTCCTTACTGGATCTTTGCAGGTACCTTATCCACTGACTTGTTGATTGAGGTTCTGTTTTCATTATCTTTGGTGATAATTTAATTAATACTGGAATGTTGTGAGGTGGTATTTTCAGGATAGTTTCTTTGCTAGCTTTGCACTTGGTTGGGTGATCACAAATGGTGCAGGACTTGCATCGTACCCGATAGACACTGTGCGCAGGAGAATGATGATGACATCAGGTGAGGCGGTGAAGTACAAGAGCTCCATGGATGCATTTACTCAGATTCTAAAGAAAGAGGGTGCCAAGTCTCTTTTCAAGGGTGCGGGTGCCAACATTCTTCGTGCTATTGCTGGTGCTGGTGTGCTTTCGGGTTACGACAAGCTTCAGTTGATCATATTTGGCAAGAAGTATGGATCTGGTGGTGCTTAAGCTAACACATCTACATATAACATATGGTATGTGATGAGAAGAAGCTTTTGCAGTTTAAAGGATTTTCTCAATTATCTCTGAAAATTAAGCATGCAAAAGGTTTAAATAAATGATTAGGTTTAGGAGAGAGAGAGATATGGTAGACATATGATGAATATCCTTTTGTAGATGGATATTTTATTGAATCTGAACTCACAATGCTCTTGCTAGAAGTCAAAAATTAATAGGTAAAATGTCAGTATTTCTTTTTGAATCTGAACTCACAAGTCACAACCTTTCTGTTGCTACCAATCGAGTTTTCAATCCTATTATATATAAATAACTACCGTGGCCTGGCAATTGTGCTCATACTACTATTTATTTATGGGGTTTTCTAAAGTACATAGGGTTTATAGTATATTATTATATTATATTTTACAAAACTCGTCGATATATCTTTCACAAATGGTTATCAACATGATACTTATGATGGAGCGATAAGAAGTAGTAGTTTTACTGAGATTAGAACTCATAGAAAATCAAATCAATTTATAATTGGAATCAGATATGCAGTATTTACTGACAAAATTATTCAGTTATTAGAAAAAAATTAATATAGTTATAATCTTGAATCCCAATCAACTAGAACAGAGTTAAAGCATTTCCAATTGTTCTCCCAATTCCAATTAGGAATTAGTTGGACTCCTTAGAAACATGCTTTCCAATCTATAATTTTGATTTATTTTCCTATATAATAACCCATAATTATATTTTGGTAACTAATATTTGCAACTTAGACAATTTAAAACATATTTTTTTGAGTAACTTTTTCTTTTTCCTTTGTTATTTTTTTTAATAACATTTAGGTTTTTATTATTATTTTTCTTTAATAATTGTTTCATAACAACATATTTTGATTTTTATTTTTTCAATAAAATTACTTTAAACAAAAGATCTCACTTTTTTTAATAATAATAGCCTTACTTTTATTTTCACTCTTTTTTTTATTTTTTTAAAACAAAGTTTTGGTTTTTATTTTTTCTTGATAATTATCTTATAAAAACATTTTTGATGTTTATTTGTTTCAGTAACATTAAGCATGTGTGATCTAAAAATATATATATTTAATACTTTAACTAAAAAAGTTTTGCCCGATCTTTATACATATCCATGAATTTTTTATTTAGGTTTCTTAAAAATCTAATCGTGTATGAAGATACAATGATATTCGTCTAAGTACATAAACGAATTTGTTTTAGTATACAATACTAAGGCAAACTATATTGAATTATTATAAAAATTAACAATTTTTTATACACCATACTCGAATAGACTCGAATAGTATGTATGAGTAAAATTTACGTTTCATAAACTTTTTATTATAATAACTTTTAATAATAATCAAGTATAAAACTGAATATACAATATGCGGCAAAATACGGTTTTCTTACTCTCGTTTGTATCTGTTTCTTGAAACTATTGCTATAGCTGATTTCGGAAGAAAATAGAGAGTGATTGAAAGCCAACTTGATACAAGTTTCACTTGTGTCATTCCTTCCTCTTTGTCATCTAAGACTCAAGATTTTTTATATTTGACGTGTTTCTAAAAAAAGTTAACACGACCAAAAGAATTATAAATAAGATTGCACGTGTCTAAACATTTGATCAGAAACAAAGTAAAAATAACACATATATCTAAACAAGACTTGTGACTAAAACAAGTCTTGTGACTGAACGTGGACATATTATAAGTTATTCGCATACATCTTACATTATATCCACGCAAATCGTTGGATTTGTGTAGTACAAACCCAAGGCATGAGCTACCGCCTACCAGTCAATCGAGTCATCAAAGTCGGAAATTTGGTATTCTTTTAGCCATGTTACCAGTCAATTTCTTAATCTGTTAAAGAATTCATTTTCTTAATGTTACCGATCAAGTTTTTTTTTTAGTACCAAAATATGAACCATATTTCCGGATACAATTGTTATCAAAGGAATCCCAATGAGCAATAAATATTGCCTTCTTGTAGCCCAACTTGGCCCCTCTTTTCACGTGTCCTCCCAAACCAAGAATCCAAATTGTCAACCACACACAAGGATCCCTGGTCTCTCACAATTTCCACCATCGGATCACAACCCCCCACACATCCAACGGTCACCAACATACCATCTTGGATCTCAAACAATACCATTTTCACACCAGATCAAAACCAACACTAAATCATGTCACTCTCTTACTCTCTTTCTTCTTTACCTGAAAACTTGAGCCTAAATCCAGTAGAGTGGGCTCAAACTCCAAAATCCACCAGAAAGAAGAAAAAAAGTTTGGATTTTGACAACAAATCTTCAGAAAAAAATCATGGGTTTTACAATGGGTTTGAATCTGTTGTTGTTGCTAGCCATGGTTGCCACTAATATCCTCTCACTCTACCACCTCTCCACCACCATTATTTCCACTAAACCCACCGCAAATCCTATCCCGCCAGTTCCCGATCACCTCCTCCGCCAGCTCCAGACCATACGCGCCACAATCAACCACCTTACGCGCCTGCAACCTAATCCCTCAGCTCATTCTACCGCTTCCGCCGTCCCATCTGACCTCCTTCTCTATACCCAACTCTCCCCAATCGCATCTGCCTGCCGTCACCACCCTGACCTCCTTCATCAGTACATGAATTACACCCCATTTTCCGTCTGCCCCCCACTGTCCTCCGCCGCCGCCGAACCATTGATCCTCCGTGGATGCCATCCTCTCCCCCGCCGGCGTTGCTTCTCCCCTACCCCCAGTAAACTACCAAATTCGCTTCCCACAAACCCTTTCTCTCCGGTGCCGGAGAATTCCATCTTGTGGAGCAATTACAAGTGTAAGAGCTTCGATTGTCTTAACCCGGATCTTGGTTTTGATTTAAAGAAAGAGAAGTTAAAGTTCTTGAGTTACAAAACCGATCTTGATCTCCCGATTTCTCAACTAACCGACATCGCGAAAAATGGCAAAAGCGTTCTCCGGTTGGCTTTAGACATCGGCGGTGGTACAGGCACATTCGCCGCTCAAATGAAACAAGAAAACGTGACGGTGATTACCACCACAATGAGCTTGGGTGCACCGTATAACGAAGCTGCTGCACTCAGGGGATTGGTGCCGTTACATGTGCCATTGCAGCAGAGGTTGCCTGTTTTCGATGGGGTTTTGGATCTGGTTCGATGTGGGCGTGCTGTAAACAGGTGGATACCAGTGCAAGCAATGGAATTTATGCTTTATGATATTGATAGAGTGTTGAGAGGTGGTGGGTATCTATGGGTTGATCATTTTTTCAGTAAAGGGGTGGATCTTGATAAGGTTTATGGGCCATTGATTGGGAAATTAGGGTATAAGAAGGTGAAATGGGCAGTTGGGAAGAAGATGGATGCAAGTGGTGTCAAGAATGGAGAGGTTTATTTGACTGCACTTTTGCAAAAACCAGTGTCAAGATGATGATTCTTTTCCTTCTTGAGGTACCATTGTTGTTTACAAGACATTGAATATTGATGATTACTAGAGTTTGAATTTTCATAGTTGGTCAAGTTTTGATAGATATCTGCCAATCTGTTAAAGATTCATCTGAGCAAATGTGAACTTTTACATGTGCAACTTTATCTAAGATTGAAATCGTAATCGACGTATTGTGTTTCTATAGCAGGTGCCAGATGCCAAGCGTGCAAATCGCGTACACAGGAGGTAATCAGTTCCTTGAAAGGAAAACCAGTTTGATTGATCTATGTTAGCTTCGAATTCATGGCAATTTCTTGCTGTCTTTATAAGCATCAATTTGTTTGTTTCAGTGTACGGGCCTTTTAAGTAAAGATGAAATATTACCAAATATTTGTAACATGCAAATACCTTCATTTTTGTAGCACACAGTACCCGCGTAAGTGATTATGTTTTTAAGTTTTACACCTTGTGGGCTTTTGCTGGATTAGTATTGACAAACTCAGTAGCTGGTTATAATAGATAAAATATCTAAATCTGTTTGATGATTCAGGGGGCTCTGATAGAATTGAACAATTTAGCAGTTGAATGATTATAAGGCTTTGTATGGGACTTGATTTAAAAAACAGATTGTTTGATGATTCATCTCAGTGACATAAAAGTATGATTTAGTGTTGGATAGTGTACATGAATGTTTGGTAGGCATTGTGAATTGAATGAACTGAGTAGCATATCAAAGGGGTGGGAGAAAGCCTCCAGTGTGACTGTGATAAGCCGAGATCGCCATGCCACATCCGGCGTGAGCCCCATGCTGGTAGACTTATAAAGCAGATTTTATCTCAAGCTGTCAAGTGACATTTGTGTACAAGCATTTGTTTTTCCTGGATAAGATATTTTTGCATATGATTGTGTGATTTCAAACACAATCAAGTACGCCCTTTTTAGGGGCTTTTACTGATCTTTCATATGTGAAAGAGATATGAAAGAGATAAACCCTTGTATTAGTGAAGTCGAATAATATTAATTTAAGAGTTAATTTTAATAATGGGTGGATCTAGGATTTGAAATGGGTGATAGCACTAGTTCGAAAAAAATTAAAATTTACACTACGAAATGGTAGCACCGTCTAAAAAAAATCGAAATTCACGTTATGCAGATAAATTTGATTGGTGCCCCCGCCGACTATGCCTTGGGTCCGCCCCCGAATAATCCTACTTGTGGTTTAGATCTAGTTTTATATTCCGTCCTTTAACTTTTAAAATTACAATCATGGTTTTATATTCGTTTCACATTAGTTCTTTAAACTAGTTTTCATAAAGTTTAACCGTATAAATGTGACATGTTTGTTCATCTTGTATAACTAATTGTAGGCGAGAGATATCTATTTGAAGAGACTGTGTATTTGGTAAACAAGGATGAATATGAAATTGACCAAATTACTTTTTTGACTAATGGTTAAACCTAATTAAAGTTAGTGTTAACAACAAAACGTGAAATAAAGTGACAATCACATTGACTATATTTGTAATGAAATAAAGTGACAATCACATTGACTATATTCGTAATTTTTAATATTACAAAACTAAAAGTAAAATTTCGCAACAACCACATAGATCATTTAATTAATTAAGTCTTAAGTTTTAAAATTATACTAAGCTTTTAATATATTTTAAACAAACCTATATATCCTCGATTTTATTAAAACCATATTCAAGTTTTCAATTCAATTAATAGAGTGTTACTTGGATAAAAAAAAAAGTCAGATATATAAATCATTTGTTTAATATGAATATACATCAAACAAAGACAATACACACTGGAATTAGATAATGAGCACTTGATGAACGCAAGTCAAACAAAACCTAAAACTAAATCTTGCAACAACGCACAAAACCTGAAATTAAATCTTGCAACAACTAGAGTCTAGAGGGGTTAAAAAAACCGAAAACCCAAAGAACCGACTCATTCATACGATCAGAAAACGAGAAAATTGATATCAAAGTTATTCGTGACCTGAAAATAAGGGTATCATTTGAATCACAGGGCGGATTCGGTTCTCCATATTTACTACCTGCAGGTACCACCCCTGTGAAATTGGATCAATAAAGAACTTATGTTTAAACAAAAAACCTAATGAACTAATCTGGATCATTGGATCATCAAAATCAATGGATGAGATTAAAGATGTCAAAACTGTAATTATCATGTATTAATTTAGAAGGAAAAGAGTAAACATGGAAAACCCCCTCCCCAACAACCTCAATTTTAAAATAAAAAAAAACCCAAAAACTTTAAATCGTCATAACTTTTTAAGTTTTGTGAATTTGAATAAAAAAATTATACTAATCTTTTAGTTTTTTTAATCTTCTTTCAAACAAGATCACTATTCCCATATTTTTCTAATTTTTTTTTATCATGAAACTTTTGTTTGCATTTGGGCAGAATGTAGTATTCTATACGGATTTTGCATTTTGGGTTTGAATGTGTAATTTTGCATTTTGGGCTGCATTTTCATTTGAATCATGTTGAATTTGCATTTTGCATTTCATAATTTTTGCATTTTAGAAACATCTAGATGACCTGCATGTTTATATTTTGCATTTTCGTTTTTTTGCATTTTGCATTTAGGTTTGAATGAACCCAGCATCTACGGATTTTGCATTTAGGTTTGAATGAACTCAGCTCAAAATACAAACTACGGATTTTGCATTTTGGGTTTGAATGAACTCAGCTCAAAATACAAACTTTGCATTTCAAAAAACTAAAAGTTTCAAAAATATATCAAGTGGGGTCTTGTTTGAAAGAGGACGAAAAACTGGATCTAATGATATATTTTTTTTGCTAAAATTCTTAAAAACGAATGAGTTATGATCATTTTACGATTGAAGGAGTTTTTTTTTTCTTTTTGGCCTTAATCGCTGTGTGTGATTTTTTTTTTAATTTTCCATTTTTACCCCTAAACAATATGACACGTGTCAACTCCAGGATGGTTCTTTAGGTTCTATGTTTAAAGAGGTTTTTTATAGAACCTTACCCCCACCCCTGTATAGCTTTGGTTTTATTAAGAAAAATGTATATACTTATAGTGCACAATAAAAAATTACCAATCTTAAGAAAATTCTAATCACATACCTTGTTTTCTTCGTTTACCACCCACTACAATTGATTGTTATCCCTTTCTTTGAAAACCTTGATCGAGCTATTGCGCTACTACATCAACAATCAACGTCTCCAATAAAACGATACTTCTAACTTATCGGCCGAGTAGATCATGACTGCCTATAAATTGTGTTTTTTAGATTGATTTCTTAACTTTATTTTAATTACAGCTCAATACTATCGAATAACTTGAAACATCTTTTAGTACAAGGTGTAAGAATGTAAGCAAATCTCCCGTAAAGAAGAGTGATATAAGAGCTAAACAGTATTTGACAAGTCAAGAGTTGATTAAACCTCTTAATATCACGCAAGATATCATTTAAAGCTCGAAAATTTGATCAACCCAAACAATGTGCGTTAGTTTGATCGATGCTTATGAGTAGTACTGACAAGATAGGCGAGTCTGGTAGCGGACAGGCAGGTCGAATTAAAACAGTATCCAACAGAACTTGACTTCAATCAAACAATCAAATTTCAATATTGTTTGCACCTTTTAATCTGCAAAAAGAATACCCTAACACCAAAATAAAATCTGTATGTGAAAATGTGAAATTTTGAATTGTCGAAGAAGTGTCGCAGCCGTAAAGGAGCATCGACCATGTGACCATACGTCTGTTTCCTGTTTTGAGCATCTAAGGACTGTATATGTGAGGGCTGAGGAGCAAAGCTCAATGAAGCCATAAAGAACCCTCTGCTTTTCTGTGCCGACCCGAAAGAAACGTCTCTTTTTTCCTCCCTGCCCAGATGGATCCGGCCATAGTGAAGATCTATTGTGTTCCAGCCCAATCTCACATGTTAACAAATCACTCTACAGCCCATATAAGCCAGCATGTTATTTTTTAGGTTCAGACTTCAGATGGACCCAAATTTTGAGTATGAGTTGGCTTGTTGAAGAGCCAGAAGAATTATTTTGAAATATAAAAGAGAATTTAGAAAAATGCAATATAACACCATCTCTTATAGTAAATACAACTACATATTCATTTCCTTATGTAAAAAGGCAGTTATCAAAAACTAAACCCTCAAACTTTCAGAGAAACGACTGACAAATATAAAAATACAAAATAATAATAAAAAAAGGTCGTCAAACATCATCTCCTCGACCTAAATATCCATTCAACTTCTATACCAGCTTTTTATAAAATCCAAAGGAGTCTGAGAATGCACTTGAAGCATGTGTACAAAACAGAAAAATGGTGGTGGTTTCTAAATTTATCTTGCTGTCTGCCTAATCTTGATCATTCGTTTCAGTGTTGCTAACCAGAAACTGCATTCATCCCAGTCACTTGTCGTAAGATCAACCTGCATCAATTCATACATTCTTCACTTAATTATTTTTTCCTTTTGGTCGTATGAGATGACAAAACAGGGCAAGTCAGCCCAGTTAGACAATGGTTCAAATGGGTTTGGCCTGAAACTAGTTAAATAATTAACCAGGCTTTGCCCATAATGTTTAAAGAGGAAAAAGTGTTTGCAAGTCAATCTGAGGTGACCTGTGTTACAAATGACCTGTGTGGACCTGTGTTTTAACTACAAAGGAAACAGGTCAAATGAGTTGAAAGAAAAAATAAATCATAGGTTTTAAAATATTAGTCTTTTATAATATTATTAATGCGTTAAATTATATATAAAGTTTATAAAAGTATATGGACAAAAAGGGTGTTCGTGGATCACCCCAACCTGTTTTTTGACCCAAACATGAAGATAACTGATATGCTGGTTATGAATAAAAAATAATATTAGTGCAATAATCATATAAAATTTCTAAATATACACACAATGTACTTCTATAGAAGACTGTACGCATTAAAAAATTTAACCCATGTGACACATTAAAGTGTTGAGACATTTAACTAGAATGTTTTGATTCAACACATGTCACCTATTTGCGACAATGCACAGCCCAAACAGATGTGTTCAAACGTAAGGGGTCAAAATTTGGCATCCAGTGGTGATAGGAAATAGACTAGTGAGTATATTAGAGGGACTAAAACAGTAAATAAGTAGAAAATAACATGTATTAATAGAGGAAAGAGTCGTGGGGGGAAGGTTAGGCAGAAATTAGTAAGGATTAGCTCATGGAGTTGGCTCATAGCTTTTAGCTACTGAGAGAGGGCTGTGCCCTGGATCAATCTTCCATTTATGGTTGATTGAGGTTTATTATCATTGTTATTTTATTGTAATCCTTCCTACTTCAATCGATTAATAGAAATTGTTCTATCTGTGGTTTACATTCTTCATCAAGTGGTTACCTGGATTTTTAGAGCAGTAGGAAAATCTCCACGATCCAAAGCCTGACAGAGTTGCACCAACTTTTCAGAAGCGTTTTTGGATATATCACCACTGTTTAGTTTCACGAACAATGCCCCTAATTTCTTTGAATTGTCATCAATTTCCCGCTTTTTAGCCGGAACAGCAGCATGTGCACCTCCCATTGCTTCTGATGTCTCCGTAAATAGTCTCATCAAAGTGCTAATAACTGGCCTATGATGAGCTGCAATACAAAAGACGTACATGATGTCTATCAACTACACCATTACCATATACCCAACACTTTAAAGCCATATAAGCAGACAGGCATTTACAGTATAAAAAGATAAGTAAAACTTATGTAACACGAAAAGGATTAGTAGAAAAATAAAATGAGATTACCAGGTACATTGGACACATCAGCGGTGTTTACTGTTGGTGGGGGAGCAGGAGGTGCAGCTGGGGGTGTAGGACTGGGTGGTTGCATTTGACCTGAAGTGGTTCTTTGCACTCCTGTGTGACTAGTACTCATAGGCATGAATCCCCTTACTTGTGGAGTAGGCCCCACATCCTGAGACATCTTTGGGCCAGGTGTAGGAACCATTGGAGATGGAACATGGCCAAGTGAACCAGGTAATGGTGGTCCAGCTTGGTAATTAGAGTTAGCATTCACCTGAGACTAGTCGTAAACAATGCGATTTTAATTGCAGAATTATTAAATTTTACTCCTTTGTCAAGTAGTACTAGAGGTGGTGTCAATTTTGGAACGGGTTCCATTGTCAAAAGGTCCTAATATCTATTTGAATAATAACTAGTGTACAAGTATTATATCATTCCAATCTACTTTCTTTTTAATAACATGTTTCAATGGGTTTTACCGAGGCTAGTATCTTTTTCATATCACATGTTCAACCTTTAAAAATCAATCATAAACAAATCAACCAATCATCAAGTAAATGTGTTAAAAGTGTCACCTCTACCAAAAGCAGAGAAAAAATATTTAAGACATACTTACAGGAGGATATAACTGAGAACCCAAGGTAGGGGGAGCCTGCTGGTATTGGTCAGCGTTTCTCATAATGGGAGGTGTAGTAGGAACAAATACTTTTGGTGCAGATTGAGTTGGTGGTTGTGGAGTGAAGCCAACCTGAAAGAACGCAGGTTAAGACCTTATTATCAAACAAAACAGCATCTCATAAGATACTGATCACATGGAATTTCACAATAAATCGAAAACTTTGAACCTCCAAACGAGGAATCATTATTGGGGTGGAAAAAGTCAGTGAAATTAAGTGATGGGAAAAAAATGTTAATTGAAATTTTGTACATACATACATACCGGTGGAATGAGAGGTGCAGGAGCTGGAATAAATGCGGTAGGCTGCTGTTGATGGTATTGAGTACCATATGAAGGTGGGGCAGGTGCTTGTTGATAATTTTGACGATTATAAGCGACATCATCCTGGCAAATAGCAATGCTATTAACAAAAGAAAACAAAGACGTGAAGGAAAAGGAAAATCTCCCTTCCTTTCCCAAATTCTTTAACATCTCCGAAAATTCTTACAAGGCTGCCATTTTCTCAAGTTAACTACACCGTCAGAAGTGGCCATTTTCACCACTTATTTATTAATAGGCTGTTTCAGTTTATATTCAATTCCTAATGGATCGAACCTTTAAAAAAATAATAATAAATTTTATAAAAAGAGATATAGGTCAAAAGTCACCCGGAAGTGTATATTTAATGCATAAAACCTCATATATATATATATATATATATATATATATATATATATATATATATATATTTGCTTTTCAGAAAAAAAACCAAAAATAAGATTGTTGCTGAAAACATATATTATTTTGACCCAGCTAAATAATTTGACTCGTTACTGAAGTCCCAACTAGAGGTGCACAAAAAAACCGAATATCCGATTTCGCGCAAATACTATCCGAAACCGGTTTTGGCCAAACCGGTTTTTTTTCAAACCAGATAGTATAACCGGATTGGGCTTCGTAGAGGAAACCGGATATTTTACCGGATAAAAAACCGGTTCAGAAAAAACCGGTTAAAAAACCGATAAAAAAAACCGGTCCAGAATTCAAAAAAGTTACCGTTTTTCTAGCCGTTTGAGGACTTTTCTAGCCGTTTTTTTGGACTTTTTTCCCCATTTTTTCACCTCCAAACACTATATATACATATGTTATGCATTAGATATCCATTGCACCAACTTCTCTCTAGAATCCATCTCAACTTCTCTCTAAAATTTTATTTTTTCACACTTTCTTCATGGCTACCAACACGGGTGAATCTTCGGTTGGTGGAAATCCCGAAGTGGTGAGGGTGATCGAACACAATCGAAATCCGGAAATTTGGGTACATTTCGATTTGTGTGAGATGTCAAATGGCTCGAAAAGGGCCCGGTGTAAACCTTGCCGTAAGTTTTTTGCACCGGAGGGTAACACGACGTTGAGGACACATATTACAAAATCATGCAAGGCTCTTCTTTCATATATATGTATTTTTATAATATATATTTAATGTTATGTATTTAAAAAAAAAAAAAAGTTGAAAAAAAAAATTAAAATGGGGGGGGGGGGGGAGTAGAGGCAGTCGGCATCTAAGGAGCAGGGGAGTAGAGGTATTGCAGGTAGGAGTAGGGCTAGTAAGAAATGAAGGAGTTCAGCAAATCGGTTTTTTTTTAAACCGGTTCAAATCCGATCCGTGTCCGGTTACATCGGTTACATCCGATTCATCTCCAAACCGGTTCAAATCCGATCCGGTTTTAAAAAAAACCGGTATAAACCGGTTCGGTTAATAACCGATCCGGATCGGTTAAAAACCGTTAATGTGCATGTCTAGTCCCAACCCACCCACCTTGCATATTTGGCCAGCTCTAACTACAGTATGTTTGCCACTAGCAGTATGTCTCCCCTTAGCTACAGCTCTAAGAATAGCATGTGATACGCGCATTATATAAATCTACGCCTTTGATTAAATATTCAGCCTGTACAGAAGGAAATGTGTGCAAGCATTAAAGATAATGGAGTAAACAAAAACCTGATAATAGTTTCGAGACGGTTCAACGACGGAATTCTGTTGGTTAACACCGTATGCAGCTGCTGTTGGTAACACGGAGTTGCCAGAATCCATAGACCCAGCTACCTCTTTCTCTGCAGAAAATAAGCGTCAGAACCATGGTATATAAACACATAAAAGAATACATTGAACTCAAAGCTGTACATGTAACAACTGCAAAAAAAAAACTAGTCAAATACAAACATATGCATAAGCATAAACCCACAAAACTATGATTTCTTCAGATTTGCTGATTTCTTAGCTCATACGTTAACTTAACTTTGAAAATAATGTTAGGTGCTAAACAATGTACCTGGTTCAAATGAAAGGGCAATTCGATCTCGCAAGATCACGAGTTCAGGGGACAAATCTTCAGTGCCCATTAGCTTCAAATATTCCATAGCTGTTGTTAGAAGTCCTTGACTTGCTAAAATTTCAGCATACTTCTCAACAAGTTTGCATAAAGAAGCACTGAATCTCTTCAGCCCCGTTGCTAAAGCAAGGACCACAGTTTTCTCCATTAAATCCTAACACAAGTATATATATAACAGAGTTAATAATAGTAATACCAATACGGCAAGAATAATAACTAACCTCTCTCAACATGACGCTTACCTGAAGAAGGTCAACATAGGACTTCCCCTCATGCTCACTTGTAACATTCTTTGACCAAATTTCCACCGTTTTATCAATATTCCCAGCACATATATAACAAAGGGTCGCGGCTAGTGTATTACCAGCTGCCATGAGTCTAGAAGCAAGGGTATCACATAGTAAAGTCCAATCCTCCCTCTGTGCAAACTGTGTCATACATACAGGCATTAAAAAACAGAAGCACGGTTGGCAGTATCACATAATGAATAATACTTACAGTGCAGAGGAGAGCAAGTGTCTCCTTCCAAGATTTTAAGGGTCTCGTATTTACTAGGCTAACAAGGTCATTATTCACCATTGCAGCAACTACCTGTCCGTCATAATTGCTAAATAAGACCACTGAATAGATTAAATAACGAAGAATTTTGGAAGATATATGCACCTTTAGGTATGGGGATCTATTCTTTCTAAGGTATTGATCACGTGTGGTCTCCCACAAAGAAGCACCACCAACTTGTGCAATGACTAAAGCATCTGCCATTTTATTTGCAGCTATACACTGCGCAACAGCACCTTTATAATCCCCAACGACCAAAGCACGTTGAACGGCATCATCGAATGAATAGTCAGTTACACCCTCTACTGACTCGCTTTCTTTTACAAATTCTTCCACACCAGCAACAGATCCTTCAATTCCAAAGTTGTTGACAGATGTCGTTGACACAGGTGTGTCGGCTTTAGGGCTTGGAAGATTGTTAAAGAAATCTTCCCCGTTATCACCTAGAAATCCTTCATTAACTACTTCAGTTTCTTTAAGATTGAGAGAATTCATATCATGAACAAAATCTTCTGCTGTTGTTTCATTTACTTCTGCTGGTAAAGTGAAGCCAAGATGGTTTAAGAGCTTTGTTCTTGCTGATTCATCATTTTCAAACATGACTTTCAAAAATCCCCAAGTCTCTCGGTCATCTTCAGACCTGCATGACAAAACCTAAATTCAGATTTATGGTGGTAATACAGCAGATGCAAATTATTATGTCTTACAAAAAAACATACTCAGATTCTTGATATTTTTGGTCACACAAAAGCCTCAGTGAGGATCGATCTCCACTCTTCATTGCAGCTTCAAATTCTGATGATGTACTCAGCAAATTAAGTTCAGCAACCAAGTCCCGCATATTAACCTGAAACATGATGTAGATAATGGGTAGAGGTGGCAAGATGGGCGGGTAACAAGGGTTGGGTAATTGGTCAACAGGTTCAAGTTTATAAAAGTCTTATAAAGGAATCAAAATGGGTCGCTTTATGTTGACCCGCTAACACTTCAGTGTCCATTTTTATGTTTTATATAATGAATGCATTAATTGTGATTACAATAACGACAATATATATCCTTAAGTAGCACATGGCAGTGACCTTTTGGCTATTTTTTATTTGACTCATTTGACCCGTTTAAGATCAAAACAGAAACCAACTAACGCAAATGGGTTGAAACTCCCACATTTAGATAATGGGTAATAAGTTCAGTGAAAGAGGATGGCAGTCTAAAGATTGATAGGAATACCTCTGAACGCCCAGATGAGGAACCACTCGAGTGAAATGAAACAAGTTTTCCACCAAAACCGAAAGTGACTCCAGCTTTTCGCTGGTACCATTTTGGGGCTTTCAAAGGTGCTGCAGAAAACCGCACATACATGAATAACCAGCAAAGAATGTATAAACACGAGAGTTCCCAAGTGGATAGCATGTACGAGTAAGACAAGTGTATCCTAGTACTCGATGCATTATACCTATTCCCACATGGTGCCTCGATTTTGAATTTGAAAAAGGAAGAGAGTTATAAACTGAAGTATACGAGCAAAGAAAAATAAATATAAAAAACTTGAATACTTTATAGAAAATTTGTTGATTTGAACATTTACAATACAACTAAACAAAATAAAATAGTACAGACTTAGGCCGAAACTGACCAGTAATTAACAAGCTCAGAACATTCTCTAAATTTATAATGCATAATACAAAAGCATCTTACTTGTGGTATAATCAAATTTACAATTATTAAAGCATGACAAACTAGTGTACAAACAGAATTTATTTTAGTTAAGTTAATTCAGAAAGAGGCATACAATTACTAGTCTACTACAATGATGAGTACAGACATTAAAACAATACAAATGCCACAACCTATTCAACTAAAGAAAGATATTACCTAAAAGAATAAATCTAATCTGATAGAGTAATATATTAATATAAAACACCAAACACATTTAAGAGTATATAATCAATTAGTAAAGTAATGGAAAAACTCTGGAAAAAGACAATGAGACCAAATAGGCAAATAGCCAACAAGAGTACACTTTGGAACATAAAGAAATATATTACCTGAAACAAGGTAACTCTCGCCAACACCATAACGAGCACAAGCCTGCAGACGGGGCATATATAAGCATCCGTTAAAATCAACTAGACAAGCACTATGGAAAAGGTCAATAGCTTTGTGATAGAATTGTAAAAACATAGAACATAATTACTTCAAACCAGAACCTATACAAAGATAAAATGACCGGACAATACCATATTCTACCAGTTCAAACAGAATAAGTGAGTGATAAAAAGCCTATAGATGGATACAAGTTAGCGAACCTCAATGTTATATATACCAATTTTTCCATCAAATGAAGATGCCGATATAATTCCTGGTATCTGTGGGTACCAGTGCACATCGAAATTCCAATTGGTTCCAGCTGGAAGTTCAGATACAATCTGCGTATAGATATTATTAAAATCAAAAGAAAAAGAGGTAAAAGATGTTCGAAGATTAAACTTGTTTGTCTCGAAAAGCTAACAAAGAGGTTGACAGACCTCAGCAGAATTAGTGTCCCAGCAAATAGTTCGGTTATCTTTGGCACAGGTAAGCAAATAAGAGCTATCGTTAGGACACCAAGACATCGCAACAACACCTGGTACGTTAATTTGTTAGAAAACACATGTTAAATAACAACAAAATTATTCAAAAGAAACTCCACATAGAATGATGTCTGAATATCAGTTTGTTACAATTTATTTGTAGTACTTGTTAACAATTACTAAAGCACCTACAAGATGGAGTGGAGGGAGCAAGGGAAACACTATAATCATCGCTCAAGTTATACATGTTAAAAATTATTGACGAGTGAGACAAGATCAACTTTCAAATGATTACAAGCATACCTTTAGTGTGACCTACCAACTCCCGCAGTGGGGACATTGTGTTTCGCATATCCCATATCTGCATGGTGAAAGTTGCTAAATTACATGAATAACACATTTACAGATAGACATTAAAAACAAATAAGTAAAATAATAAATCATTACCCTCAAAGAAGGTGAACTATCATCATCTGAAGCAACAATAAGTTGGGTGGCAAAATCTGGATGCCACTGCAAAACAGAGCACCGTCTTCTAACAGAATCTGAGAAACTGAAAATTGGAACATTCTTAGAGATTAGGTTAAAAGTTCCGTAAAAATCACATAGTCATAAGGCCAGATCCCAGATAATTACCTTATAATCGGTTTTTGCTTCCTAAGGTCCCAAACCACTAAAACAACAGACAAAATATGCCATTAAGTTTTTCTAAATAAACATTCGGTTAAAAATATATGGGTTGCCATTCGTACCAGTTGTTCCATTCAAAGAAGTGGATGCCAAGATAGGTTGAACCTTCTTATTCCATGATAAGAATGATATTTCACCTTGTGTAGCAGATCCACTGCCCTGCAGAGAGAGGTTTATTACTCCAAAGTCCAAACTCATAGTATAATACACAGCATGTGTCTTGGTAGTATATTTATCCAACCACCATGTTAAAGCACATTAAATATAAATACACATAACTGCATGTTCTTCATTTGACAACTCAATTACATTACCTTGAGAGGCGGAAAATGTGTAGGTTCTGCTGGTTTGGCAATATCCCATATGCAGATGTCACCTTCTTCAGCACCAGAAGCAAGATGATTTGGTGAAAGAAAACTAAATTCCAAACCACGAACCTGAAAAAAAAATGGTGTGGAACAGTCATGATAGGTTATCACTATATGCCAAGAGTAAAAGAGCCAATTATTAGCTATTACATTCCACAAACACAAAACAACTTACAGGCCCTTTGTGTCTTGATAGGCTTTGAACAAGAGAGTTTTCACTTTCCTCAGAGCTACAGACCATAAAATTAAAAAACTAATGAGATTTTTCAAATATTAATTTCAATGACATCCTGAATGCAAGATAAGCCATAACAGTACTGCCGATTTGCAAAGCAAAGGCACCATCATCTAAGATATAAATTTCTCACTTATAAAAGAAAAAAAGATTTTCCCACTTCACAAATAAAACTAGTTTAAATCTTCCTTTGAAAAAGGATCAGGAATGTGAACTTTTCTGTTGCATCTGTGCTTTGTAATAACTTGCATTGTTACATTACTTACATCTTACATCAAAACATCATCTACTAACCTAGAATGATGAAAAAAGACTATAAACAAAATACCCATTTCCAAGGAGCGTAAATAGCCCCCTTAAACAACACAGAAACAGTCTCGTCACTAAGCTAACTGCTAACGCGGATCAAATACAAAAACCAGCTAAATCCCAAAGATACAAATAGAAGACATTCCGCCTAAGATTAGAGAAAAGGCTTCCCAAGGTAGCGATTGAAGTATCAGTATTCAGTACCAGTCAGTAAAAATTTTGAGCATGGCTTAAGTTTAAAATATAAAAGTTAGAAAGAAAGATTAGAAAGAGTAACATAATTTTTCATTTATAAGTTAAGGACTACAGACAGCAATAATGATGTCGACATTGCTCTACAATCTAACCAGAATATTCAACATCGTGACATCGTCAACTCATTATAAACTTCAGTTGATTGTGGCTACCATACAAAATCCAATTAAATCTCTCGCATCTAGAAGCACGAAAAAATATACTCAAAACTGCAGGCTAAACCATTTTCATCAGTTATTCAATCTGAGCCCGCCCACCCGTTTGGCACTTATAAGTTATACTAAAGCTCCAAATCTTTTATCTGATCACACAAGCCATAGACATAATTTCACAAATGTAGTTCTCATATTCAACTTATATGGTCAAGACAAATGCCAAAATGACCAAAATAGCGTGATTCAACTAATTGCATATGCAGCACATCAACATCAAAACCACAATGCTCAAACTGATAGTGGAATTTTTCCTTGCACTCATACTGAACTCAAACAAGGATATACTGAGCTCCAAGCTGTGTAAAGTACCAGTTGCAGAAGTTTCCAAGTCAAGTAAAATGGAATTGCGATTTGAGGCTGATAATTATATTCGTTCAAGTTCGCAGAATTTGAGGCTGATAATTATGAGTTGCAACAATTATGAAATATATTAAAGTGGAATTGCGATTGGTCAGAACGTCAAAAAAAGAAGATCCTACAGGAATTGTAAAACCTTTGATCTCAATCCCCAGCCCAGTCAACATCTTTAGTGTTCAGTAGAAAGGTTGATGGAGTAAAACCCATGGAGAACAAATAAAACTGGGTCACAAATACGTAAAAACATACAAATATCGATAACGAAATGATTCAGCTTTCACCATATCACCGTAATTTAGAATGTAGCAATCATGAGGAGTAGAGTACCCGATTAGTAGCCGTGGGTTCCAGATACCAATGTTGCCATCGACCAGGCCACCAGCTACAAGACCAAGTGAGAATTCCTCTGAGACAGAGGACGGGGATTTACCCCAAGACAACCGATTAAACGGCTCGGAACTGGGTACAGCACCGACTAACGGAAGCTTACGATCGTCAGATTGAAAGTCAAGTTGAAAGATTTCTAGATTGGCAGAGGAACTAAACGACATATCAACGGCACCGGCCATAGTTCCGGCGGCAAGAAACGGCGCGTCGGGGGCAAACGCCACCGACGCCGATCTAACGACTTCCTTTATGCAGGGCGACGTATCCATTTTGATTGGATCGGAGTATGAACCGATCGTTGATCTGAAATCAGGGTTAGGGATGTGATCTGAAAAAAGGAAGGATAATTTTCGCGAGAGACAAATCTCTCTCCCCCCTCTCACTTCATTGCAGATTTTATTTTTCAGAAACAAGTGTATTAGTCGTGAAGCAACTTTTCTAATAAAATATCATTTATTTTAGTTTTAATTTAATTTCTAATAGTTAAATATAAATATAAATATTCGTGCAATACACGGATTGGTTTAAAAGATAAGAAATATTAAATGTTAATAAAAACATATTAAATAATAATAGAGCACGAATTAAATGAGAATTTTAAAAAAAATGACGACATACGGCATCAACTTTCTAACAAATGGTGGAAACATCGATGCGAGTAGAAGAGCACACTTACGGCAGAAACATGATAGCAGGATAAAAAGATACGTAATTGATTTCTTATATGAATTTTCAATCATTATTTTTACAATCAAGGGTAATAAAGTTAATTAAAACGTTATTGGTTATAATTAAAAAAGAAATTAAAATGATTAAAAATATTTTAGAATAATAAAACTAAAAATTTAATTTAAATGTGATATTTTGAAATATTATAAAGGGTAAATATGATATTTGTAAAATTAAGGTGGACAAATACAATTGTTATATGATTTAAAAAGAACATATATGAAATTATCTCTAATAAATTTAACTTTAAAAAGTCAAAATTAATTTTTTGATTTTAAGTTAATGAATTGTCAAGATTAAATATTTTTTAAAATCAATAGTCTGGATCGTCTAATAAATAAATAAATATAAATATATATATTGTAACACCGGTTTCACGAGCTTAAAATTTGAGTAAATTAAAACTTTATTTACACCAAAAGTTTGCAGCGGAATAAACCACTGATTACATATTAAGTATTGCTTATCAACTTGGCGATCACAAACAACGAATCAAGCCAAGTACCAAAATTAAGCCAGTGTTACCACTACGCACCGACCATCGTTATATAGTATCAGAGTTAATAAACTACTAGTGTTCCAAAAGATATATACAATAACACTACCCACAGCAACCCGCCTCGCCAGGCCATCTGATCGCTAACCTGCGAAAAGGGAAATATCACGAAACATTAGCTACACTAGCTAGTGAGTACAAGTATCACATAAGCACCAATAAGCATGCTATCACGTCACAATAAAACACACAATGCTAAGTTATCACGTAGCGGTGTGCCAACCTGTCAGCAGGATCATATCTTGCGGGGTTGCAAATCCCGCTCAACGAATCCAACTGAGAAAATCAGCAACACCAATCCATGCTGGAGGGGAAACGAAAAGCAACCCCCCGAGCACGTTGCGGAGCCACCTGGGCTCAATTAGGCCTTAGTTACAAACCAAGACCCCCCTGTTTTTTTTGTCGAGGAACGGCGGCCTGCAGAACCTTTACCCCAGAAAATCACTCGTGGGAACCGCTAATCCCTGAATAACACTCAAGGGACCCAGCCGCATCGGCGACTGACCTCAACCCCTGCGTCTGTCCGGACAGGAGATCATAAACACATTTGACCCATAGGGTCCACAGTACGCATGCGTATCACATATCACAATTTATATCACATGATATCACTTATAACACTGTATCACTATATCACGTAGCACACAACACAGGCACACAATAGCCCTACCTACTGAGTCTTATGGGAAACCGGTACTCACCTCGATATCACAAGAGGCAGATATGAATCCGAGAATCCCAAGAACACACTGAGTCGTCCGAATCACCTAACACATAAGGTTCAGGCTTGGTTATCACTTACACGTAACACACACAGGTTAGAATACAAGTTACATAAGCTGTCCACACTGAACAGCTTACTACGGCCGTAGTATACATGTCATACGGCCGTAGGACACATAACAACACCTTACTACGGCCGTAGGGTCAACCCACTACGCCCGCAGAGTTTCTTTCCAATGAATCATGTACTACGGCCGTAGGAACCTATTCCTACACCCGTAGTAGCTATTCTTTGGTGAACTACGACCGTAGGTTACGTACCTACACCCGTAGTCCATGTTTCATCGTCCGTAGACGGTAATCCACACAAAAACACATCCTACGGCCGCAGTAACCCTGCCTACGGCCGTAGTGTATACTCAAGGCTTACTACGGCCGTAGGGAATACCACCTACGCCCGTAGGAAGTCTACGAACAGTAGACCTTCGTCCCTGTTTTCGCACAGTTCTGTTAATACCCATTTTTAACACCAAAACTCGATTGAAAACAGATTCAAACGTTTATACATGTTGTTTGCCACCCTTAGGCACTTGTAAACACATTTGACACAAGTTCAATCCACAAACACACATAAACACCATCAATTTGGTGTTTCTTGAACACAAACACAAAAATAGGGTTCTTGATCAACATTCACTTACAAGGAAGAAGAAGAACCGTAGACAAGCTACTGATTTGATTCTGAAATCAACTGAACCATATCTTGATTACTTCTTCAAAATCTCCAACTTGAAAGGGTGTGTGTGTTTGCACGTATTTTGTATGTGTGAAGTGTGTGTTTGATTTCAACAGAGGATAAGAAGGAATAGGCCGACTTATGTGGCCTAAATTAAACTACGGGGTATTTTGTTCCCCTTTTCAACTCACAATTTGACACACGCCATCCCGTTTTAACCAACGAGGATATTTACGGAATCATTACGCGAAACCGTATAACACTACTTCACTTTTAGACACGTTTGACACTTTTCACATAGTCACATTAATTAACACGAGACACGTTAGTCACACAAAACACTTAATTAATTTCACTTAAAGTCACAGTACAAGCTCTAAAGCACAAGGTACAACCCTACACTGCTAGGCCCATTTACAGGGTGTTACAAATCTACCCCCCTTAAGAAGATTTCGTCCTCGGAATCTGATTACTCACGAAAAGGTGGGGATATCGAGCTCGCATGTCATCTTCAGTTTCCCAGGTCATATTCGAACCTAGGTTATATTTCCACTTCACAAGAACGAGCTTGATCACTTTCTTACGCAGCTTTTTAGTCTTTGAGCCGAGAATCTCAACAGGTTCCTCAACGAGGCGCTTTGAAGCATCAACTCTCAGCTCCTGCAGTGGCAGAATTTGACTCTCATCCACTTTACACTTGCGCAAGTAACACACGTTGAAGGTATTGTGAATACCCTCAAGTTCTGGAGGCAACTCTAGAGACACGGTTTGATCATTGACTCTGCGCAGGATCTTGAACGGTCCTATGAAACGCGGACTCAATTTGCCTTTACGGCCAAAGCGGATAACACCCTTCCACGGAGAGACTTTCAGGAACACCCGATCGCCCTCGTTAAACTCAACTGGCCGACGTCTCGAGTCAGCGTACACTTTCTGTCGATCACGAGCGGCTTTTAGCTTTTCACGTGCCACTCTCACTTTATCAGCTGTAATTTGTACTATCTCAGGTCCGGCGAACTGCTTCTCGCCAGGCTCTAGCCAACACGTGGGAGTGCGACAACGTCTCCCGTATAACATCTCGAATGGAGGCATCCCAATACTGGAATGGTATGAGTTGTTGTAAGCAAACTCAATCAACGGCAGATGTGAATCCCACGCTCCACCGAACTCAAGTACACATGCGCGAAGCATGTCCTCCAGGGTTTGAATAGTCCTTTCTGATTGGCCGTCTGTCTGAGGATGGTACGCCGTGCTCAGGTGAACACGAGTGCCAAGCTCACGCTGTAAACTCTGCCAAAAGTTCGAAGTAAACCGCGGATCGCGATCTGATACAATAGAACACGGCACTCCATGGCGTGACACCACTTCAGCAATATACAACTTGGCTAATTTATCCAACGAGGTAGACTCGCTGATAGCCAGAAAATGAGCACTTTTGGTCAAACGGTCAACTATGACCCAAACAGCATCGTGCCCTCTGAGCGTTTTCGGCAACTTTGTTACGAAATCCATCGTAATATTATCCCACTTCCACTCAGGAATTTCGAGTTGCTGAAGATTACCGTATGGTTTCTGGTGTTCAGTCTTCACTTGCGCACATATTTGACACTTTTCCACGTAGGAAGCAATGTCTCGCTTTAAAGTAGGCCACCAGTACAAAAATTTCAGATCATGGTACATTTTGGTACTGCCCGGATGTACAGACAGTCGAGACTGGTGAGCCTCTTGCAGAATCAATTCACGATTTCCCCCATAAAGAGGCACCCAAACACGAGACTGAAAAGTCTTTAGCCCACGGCTATCATCTGTAAGTATATCTTTTTGTTTTCGCATCACTTCGGCTGCAAGATTCTCGTCACGCAAGGCCACAGATTGTGCTTCCTTTAATTTCGCAAGAATATCAGGAATCACCACAAGCTTTATGAACTTCGCCTCAGCTGACGAGCTTTTGCGACTAAGAGCATCCGCCACCACATTGGCTTTACCAGGATGATAACGGATCTCACAGTCGTAATCTTTGATCAATTCGAGCCAACGCCGCTGTCTCATATTGAGCTCTTTCTGTGTAAACACGTATTGCAGACTCTTGTGATCCGTACAGACCACACACTTGGTACCGTACAGATAATGCCGCCACAGCTTCAGAGCAAACACAACAGCAGCTAGCTCAAGATCATGGGTCGGATAGTTACCTTCATGTGGCTTTAACTGTCGAGACGCATATGCTATCACTTTATCACGCTGCATTAACACGCAGCCAAGCCCCGAATAAGAAGCATCACAATAAACGACGAAGTCATCAGACCCGTCGGGCAAGGAAAGAATCGGAGCTTCACACAATAGCCGTTTCAAAGATTGAAACGCTTGTTCTTGCGCCTCAGACCACACAAAAGCAACGTCTTTCCGAGTAAGCTTAGTCAAGGGACCTGCAAGTTTAGAAAAATCACGGATAAATCGCCTATAATATCCAGCTAAGCCGAGAAAACTACGAACTTCAGAAGGAGTTCGGGGAACTCCCCAGTTCATCACCGCATCGACTTTCGCCGGATCCACTTTAACACCATCCCTGCAGATCACATGACCAAGGAAATGCACTTCACGAAGCCAGAACTCGCACTTTGAAAACTTTGCATAAAGCTTCTCTCGCTTGAGAGTTTCAAGAACTTGCCGTAAATGCAACTCGTGCTCGGCTTCACTTCGGGAATACACAAGAATATCATCGATAAACACAATTACGGATTTATCCAAGAAAGGACGACAAATCCGATTCATCATATCCATAAACACAGCAGGCGCGTTGGTTAAGCCGAACGGCATAACCAAAAACTCATAGTGGCCATATCGAGTGCGAAAAGCAGTTTTAGGAATATCACCTTCACTAACCCGCACCTGGTGGTAACCAGAACGAAGATCAATCTTAGAGAAGCAAGTTGCTCCCTGCAATTGATCGAACAAATCATCAATACGCGGAAGAGGGTATTTATTCTTTACTGTTCGCTTATTCAGCTCCCGGTAATCGATACACATACGCATAGTTCCATCCTTCTTCTTTACAAACAGCACAGGAGCTCCCCACGGGGATGAACTTGGACGAATGAAGCCCTTGTCAAGTAACTCCTGTAATTGGGTCATCATCTCTCGCACCTCTGAAGGAGCAAGACGGTATGGAGCTTTAGCTACAGGCGTAGCCCCTGGAACAAGGTCAATCTTATACTCTACATCTCTTACCGGCGGTAAACCCGGCAATTCGTCTGGAAACACCTCCGGATAATCTGACACTACCGTAATATCTTTGACCACTTTCTTTTCTAGCTTTGCATCAATCACGTGAGCTAGATAAAACTCGCAGCCTTTAGAAATCGATTTACGAGCTTTCATCACCGAAATAAGAGGAATATCAGACTCTCGACGTTCCCCTCGAGCTACAGCACAAGACCCATCGGGTAAAGGAATCTTCACCATCTTTTTCGAACACAGAATCTCCGCGTTCAGACCACTGAGCCAATCCATACCAACGACCGCATCAAAGCCCGCAATTGGCATGAGAAGAAAAGAGATAGGGAAACTATTCCCGTCTACATCAAGATTAACACAGGGAACACTATCCGTAACCGAAACTACCTTACCACTAGCAATTTCAACTTTAATCGGCTCAGGTAACACAGATATAGGCAATTGCAGTTTATCACGAAAAGCCACAGATATAAAAGAATGGGTAGCTCCAGAATCAAATAACACACAAGCTGGAACAGAATTTACGAGAAAAGTACCAGTAATCACGTCTCCAGCAGCTTTGGCTTCTTCAGTTGTCATCTGAAAAGCCCGACCCTTGGCGCGAGGAGCGCCATCTTTCTTAGGTTGAGCAGAAGACCCACCAGCTCCAGCTCCAGTATCACCCCTCTGTCTCTTCGGGCACTCTGTAATCCTGTGCCCCGGCTTTTGACACTTAAAACAAACATTCTCTTTGAACGAGCACTCTGTAGCTGCGTGCCCCTTCTCACCACATCTCATACATCTGGTAGTAGCCTTCGAGCAGTCACCAGAATGGTAAGTACGACACAAGGAACACCAAGGATTATCAAACCTCGGTTTCTTACTCGAATCCACTTTTCCACCAGCAACAGATTTCCCTTTTGAAGTACCAGCCTTTGAATACTGCTGAAACTTCCTCTTCTGGCCCTCCACAGTCTGATCACCCTTACACTGGCGACGATCACCATCAATCTGTCGGGCTATCTCAAACGCCCGATCCAAAGAAACTGCAACTCTCACGTGAGCTCGATCCTCTAGCGGCAACATATTCACAAACTTCCGCATTTTTGCCCTCTCATCAGTCACAAGGTGTGGTATAAACCTTACCTTATCAGTAAAGGCATGGATAAGGTCCTCCACCGGTTTGTCTCCCTTACGGAGAGCATTGAACTCGTTCTCCATCCTCTCAAGATCGTAATCAGTACAGTACTTGCTTTTCACTTTTTCGGCAAACTGCTCCCATGTCAGAGCAGCAACCACCTCTTTACTCAGCGTATCTTTCACAGTATCCCACCAATCCAGAGCTTTGCCTTTTAACATACGACCCGCATACTTGACACGGTTCTCAGCTTCACAATCACAGGACTCAAACACTTGATCCGTCTCGCGCAACCAACGGATAGTCTCTGAGGGATTATCACTACCTTCATACACCTTCGGCCCGCAAGACTTAAACTTCTTGTAAGAACACTGCTCACGTTGCTTGCCCTTAATAGCTTCCCTCAGTAGCTCCCTAGTCGAGCGAAGCTCCTCCTCTAGTAACAGAATATACGCCTCAGAATCTCTTCCCTGTCTCGAGCCCTGAGTGTCTCGCCAAGAAGACTCCTCCTGGGTTTCAACACGGTGATGTGAGGCTTCATCCTCCATCTCTTTCAGAGCTTCCTCAGTGTTAGCACGTCGTTCAGACATTCTACTCACTCACTTTCTATACACAAGGGGCGAACACGTTTATTACACTTAATCACAATTTACTAACACACAAGTTAGTTCACATTGAGCAATAAACACATAACGCTCACACTCAGCCCCAATTACCCCTCTAGGAACACTTAACGATGATCAAGCCCGAGTTTGAGATCGAATACTTTCACAAGTACCCGATTCCCTCAAACTAAGGCTCTGATACCTAATTGTAACACCGGTTTCACGAGCTTAAAATTTGAGTAAATTAAAACTTTATTTACACCAAAAGTTTGCAGCGGAATAAACCACTGATTACATATTAAGTATTGCTTATCAACTTGGCGATCACAAACAACGAATCAAGCCAAGTACCAAAATTAAGCCAGTGTTACCACTACGCACCGACCATCGTTATATAGTATCAGAGTTAATAAACTACTAGTGTTCCAAAAGATATATACAATAACACTACCCACAGCAACCCGCCTCGCCAGGCCATCTGATCACTAACCTGCGAAAAGGGAAATATCACGAAACATTAGCTACACTAGCTAGTGAGTACAAGTATCACATAAGCACCAATAAGCATGCTATCACGTCACAATAAAACACACAATGCTAAGTTATCACGTAGCGGTGTGCCAACCTGTCAGCAGGATCATATCTTGCGGGGTTGCAAATCCCGCTCAACGAATCCAACTGAGAAAATCAGCAACACCAATCCATGCTGGAGGGGAAACGAAAAGCAACCCCCCGAGCACGTTGCGGAGCCACCTGGGCTCAATTAGGCCTTAGTTACAAACCAAGACCCCCCTGTTTTTTTTGTCGAGGAACGGCGGCCTGCAGAACCTTTACCCCAGAAAATCACTCGTGGGAACCGCTAATCCCTGAATAACACTCAAGGGACCCAGCCGCATCGGCGACTGACCTCAACCCCTGCGTCTGTCCGGACAGGAGATCATAAACACATTTGACCCATAGGGTCCACAGTACGCATGCGTATCACATATCACAATTTATATCACATGATATCACTTATAACACTGTATCACTATATCACGTAGCACACAACACAGGCACACAATAGCCCTACCTACTGAGTCTTATGGGAAACCGGTACTCACCTCGATATCACAAGAGGCAGATATGAATCCGAGAATCCCAAGAACACACTGAGTCGTCCGAATCACCTAACACATAAGGTTCAGGCTTGGTTATCACTTACACGTAACACACACAGGTTAGAATACAAGTTACATAAGCTGTCCACACTGAACAGCTTACTACGGCCGTAGTATACATGTCATACGGCCGTAGGACACATAACAACACCTTACTACGGCCGTAGGGTCAACCCACTACGCCCGCAGAGTTTCTTTCCAATGAATCATGTACTACGGCCGTAGGAACCTATTCCTACACCCGTAGTAGCTATTCTTTGGTGAACTACGACCGTAGGTTACGTACCTACACCCGTAGTCCATGTTTCATCGTCCGTAGACGGTAATCCACACAAAAACACATCCTACGGCCGCAGTAACCCTGCCTACGGCCGTAGTGTATACTCAAGGCTTACTACGGCCGTAGGGAATACCACCTACGCCCGTAGGAAGTCTACGAACAGTAGACCTTCGTCCCTGTTTTCGCACAGTTCTGTTAATACCCATTTTTAACACCAAAACTCGATTGAAAACAGATTCAAACGTTTATACATGTTGTTTGCCACCCTTAGGCACTTGTAAACACATTTGACACAAGTTCAATCCACAAACACACATAAACACCATCAATTTGGTGTTTCTTGAACACAAACACAAAAATAGGGTTCTTGATCAACATTCACTTACAAGGAAGAAGAAGAACCGTAGACAAGCTACTGATTTGATTCTGAAATCAACTGAACCATATCTTGATTACTTCTTCAAAATCTCCAACTTGAAAGGGTGTGTGTGTTTGCACGTATTTTGTATGTGTGAAGTGTGTGTTTGATTTCAACAGAGGATAAGAAGGAATAGGCCGACTTATGTGGCCTAAATTAAACTACGGGGTATTTTGTTCCCCTTTTCAACTCACAATTTGACACACGCCATCCCGTTTTAACCAACGAGGATATTTACGGAATCATTACGCGAAACCGTATAACACTACTTCACTTTTAGACACGTTTGACACTTTTCACATAGTCACATTAATTAACACGAGACACGTTAGTCACACAAAACACTTAATTAATTTCACTTAAAGTCACAGTACAAGCTCTAAAGCACAAGGTACAACCCTACACTGCTAGGCCCATTTACAGGGTGTTACATATATATATATATATATATATATATATATATATATATATATATATATATATATATATATTAGAAGATATAGGGGAGTGTTATTACAAAAACAAATATTTAGGTGACAAATAGAAGAACAAATCCTAGTCATCAATTAGATGTTGATCTATTAGATCTAACGTTTGTAATCACCCGTCGCAATTCATTATTGAATTGTGAATTAAATGACGGCACAATTATAAATCATCCGATCAAATCAAATTAGGGGTCAAGATTGAGTATCATGTGTTTGTTGTTATTTATATATGATATGTATGAACAAATAAGATCAATAGTATATCCTCGTATTTTTATATTAATATTTCCAGCGACAGAATCCTCTAAAAAACAATTAAATCATCTCATATGATTTCTAGTGTTTTACCTTCACATTCAAGCAAGTCAAACATTTTTCACCGTATATAAACACTTTTTATACCAGGTCACCAGTAATCCACATTAACGTCCTTATACATCTTTGTTACATGTGGATAGATAGAATATATAGATTTGTATGTCTCGTCAAGAAGAATTAGTTTCGCGTCACACGAGTAAGACCCTACACTAATCCAAAACATGTATCAACAACCGAGGAACACTAACCAAGTCACTTGGCCTTTTACTCTCTTCTTCCTCCATTTTTTTATTTAATTACATCAAGATAAGTATCCACGCACAACATTTGTCTTTGTCTGGATTATAAAGGATCTTAACATCGAAGTCCTTCACTAGACCTAACCATATTCTCTGCCTCGTATTTATATTATTTTTGTTCATCTTAATATCTAAGACTTATTGATATAAGTAGATGGTGCAACTTACACTAGAAAAGTAATGTCCTCATATCTTCAAGGCATATACCAAAACCACCGACTCGAGATAATAAGTCCTACGGGATTTCGGTTACCTGGAAGCATAAGAAACAACCTTCCCCTGTCGCATAAGAACACACTTAAACCAAGGTATCATAATACATACCATATCCTTAACACCTTTAGTAAAACAAGAACAATTGTTTCACACATATTTTGCTAGGGCATGTCAAAGGCTTCTTGCTGTTGATCATTGCCTTACTTGAATACTATGATTTTCTTTCTTAATTTAGTTAAGGGTGTTGCAGTATTAGAGAAGTTATGAAAGGACTTGTAGTAGTAGTAAGGTTCTCACTTCATCATCGCCTCTATTTTTGATTGATCAACTTTATTTCCATCTTCATATGACCTAAGAATTTTACATCTCCAACCAATTTCAAATGTATATTAGCATAAAGTTTCTCCTATTGACAATTTCAAAATTCTTGATAATATTTGTAACATTCCAGAATGTCATCAATAAAGACAACAATTGATTCACCTAACACAGGTCGATAAATCCTGATTCACTATATCCATAAAAACTTCATATCATTAGTTAGCTCAAAAGGCACAACTATGATTCATAATGGACAAATTTGGTTTAAATAAGTTTTAGGGAGATCCTCCTCTTTCACCTTTGACAAATGGTAACGTGTGACTTGCAGTTGTTTTAAATTGATTACCAATCATAATTAATGGTTACCAATTCATTGATGGTAACTTAATGGCTACCATCCTTTTTTCACGAACATAATTGGTGTACATAGGGGAACTACTAGGGCATTTTTAGTAAATTCTGCAATTGCTTCATGAGATCTTGCAGTTTAATATGTAACAAAAGACAAGTAGTTTTAGCTATAGGATTGAGAACAAAACCAATTTGAAACTCTACATGCATATCTATGGAATATCATGCAAGTCTTCCAAGAATATGTCTAGATAATCTTTCATAACAAGAATATTGTCAAGATTTTTTATTTATTTTACTGCATCAAGCACATAGGACCAATAATGCTGGACAGTATGTGTAAGATATTTCTCCTCTTTCAAAACTGGACAAAAAAGTTTCTTCATGATTTCTTTTCAACAAGTGATCTTACAAAATAAGTTAATGAGGTTTATGACAAGTGAAGGCTGTAAAACCCTCTAATACCTCCTAGCACCATAATCACTCTAAAACTAGAACATATTTATAACCATAACATGTCTCACATAAAGTATTAAGAACTCTCTACTTTATATTACTAGACAATCACACTTAATAAAACTAACTTTACAATTGAGCGACAGATCATGCATGTATTTGCCAGTAGTGTACTCCCACAACCTCATTGGTTGACACTTTGAGACCACCTCATTGGTTTAAAAGGGAAACATCATATCGAACTTGGTTCATTTGGATATATGCTAACTCCATGTTCTCATGAATAAAATCATCAGATTTACTTTCTTTTAGAAGGGAAATCACCTGTAGAAAGAGGTGACATTCTTTGATTCACATGCATGATCTATGAACTTTTAAACATGTTTTTGGCATCTAAGTGGTTATTGGTTAGTGGTAAAGGGCTAGGAAATAGGAACGAGAGTCATCAATCCTCTATTTCCACTCAATTGGGGATTACGGCGAGTAATGACATTAATTACTCTACACTTGTTTTCCCACATCCCCTCTCATCCTACTATTTCTCTTCCTCTTCCTATTTGATTTATCTTTACACCAAGCAATGACAATGTAATGATAATAATAATACATGTTAGTATTTTCTATTTGTATTCTTGTTCCTTGAAACATACCAACTGTAAATATTGTGACGAATTGCATCCAAGAATAGTCACAAGACTCTAATCTGTTATTTGTCTAGCTGTTTTCCTCACGGACACATCCCTCTCTCAAGAACGGAAGTCTGTATGGACTATAATCTTGCATGTGGTACGTTTTTAATATATTCGGTCTACTTTTCCTGCACCATTTTGTATCATGATTACATTGATCCATTACTTGATTTGTACTAACTTTTTTACGAGGTGTGCATAAAATCTTGCACCTGATTCATTCCCCATTGAACTTCGTCACTCTCCAAAATGATAATCAGGTTGATTATATCGTTGGATTTCGTGTTCAGCAAGTCATACTTGAGATGCTTAGGATAATAGGATTTGTGCATCATATTCATAGGTTGTTAATACTATTTCATAGGTTCTTATAGCAACATCTAGTACTACTAAATATGGCAAACAACACACCATATGAATACATGTTCCATTTAGCAAAATTCGTGTATCGCTTAATTGCAATTTCATAAACTGACTTTTTTGCTCGCTATTTTGGTAATTAAGTGCATTTATTCGCTAGCAATCTATTCCCACAGTGGTTCATTGTTGTTTGCTTCTGAAGAACTACGATTCATGTCTTATTGAAGCACACACAAATGGTTGTTAAAAGAAGAAAGAATACACCACCACATCCCCACCTTAAAGCCAAGGTTCTATAGATTAATGTATCTGAAGTTATGTTTTCTTGATCTTGGTTGGGATTAATAGATTTACTTGATCACTGAGGTTTCCTATTGGTTGTCAAACACATACCTGGAGGCGTTTGTAAGTCTACTAGAGTAGTATCATGCGTCAATCCAAGTCCGTAATAATACACAACGCCTGAACAATCTTAATGTATTTGTAGCTATTACATTTCGTTAGTGTACCTTCATGAACTAGATATACAATTGATTACATTTGTAGCCACTTTTACATAATAAGTCTAGAAAAGTTGAACTTACTAGCATAGGTGTTAGATTTTAATTGCTATTGTGTCAAGAATTCTCCAACTCTTTGTCCAAAAATTTTCTAATAGGCATTTAATATGTTATCTTTGATTTGTACTCTTTACGTATAAATGAAGAGTTAGGTTCTACATTTCACACTTGTGTCTCAATGACTTTAATCATTTAAAGATGTGCTTTTTAAAATCCCTCCGCAACACAGGGTAACTCCTCGCTCAATAAAAATGTGAGAAGAATTGCACAAGCAACACACTAATAGTTTGCTATAACAACAATACAACGTATATTAACATGTAATGAATACCAAGAAGAAAACCGGTGGCGTAAAATGAAGTAGCTATAACATTGTATTGTAGAAAAGTTATAAAAGGTAGAGAAAACCTGTATTATATGGTAAAGTGATAATCTGCCATATTTACTAAATATTTGCCAAGAGCCTCTTCAATGATGCTAGAAAACAAATCTGACTGTTAAGCAAGCCAACCATCCTCTTCCCTGCTGCAAACAGCCAGAATCTGAACCATCCTTCCCCACGAAGTAATGATAATACAAAACGGTCAGGTCAGGCTGGACCGACCCGCGAACACTCTGGGTGATTTTTAAATGTGCGACCCATTTGATCTGTTTCATTTTAGCGTCTCCCCTACAGTGTATAAATAATAACATATTTCAGGCCAGGTCAATTTATTAGGGTAACAAGTATCTAGATACAATTGGTTTGATGTTTTAAACGTGTTACCCATTTAATCCATTCCATTTTAGCTAAGTATCTAACTTCTACCCATTTGACCCGATGGAGTTCAAATATAACCAACATTTGACCTACTTTCAAGTAAATGAGTTTGACCCGTTTGATCTGTTTCATTAGGGGGTTCTATATTACAAGTTTATCGTTAAGATGAGCAACCCCCCACCCCCACCCCCAAAAATAAAAAAATAAACAATTGCATAAGATGTACAACGCAAACACGACCTGCATAATATTAAATTTCACCACTTACTACTGTTAACCCTCGCATATACAGATATATCAAGAATCAGCCAGCTGCAAACGTGGTACTATATTCATAGACTGGAGTTCCTGAAAAGAATAAAGAAAGGGTTGATACTAATCCTTGGGAGAACACACAATAACCAAAGTAATGCATAACTCACAAAAATTGGATTCAGATTATAAAATGATATGTCAACTTAATCCATGAGGGACCACAAGAGTATATGATGTATCAAATAACGACCAAAAAAACGACAAACAGTGGAATAATTAAAGGAATCAAGACCACATAATCACGAGATATTTAAAGAAGATATTCTACAATCTTGGAAAAACTCCCAAGTTAAGAGTTCAAAATGTTTAACTAGTATGGAAACGTACCAAACAAACACATCTGATGACCATGGGTGGATTCACATCATTATAGGAGTGTTCATTGGGTTTCAAACAGGACCAAATTATTATACCAAACTAAACCATTATTCATATGGTCTGGTATAAAAACTCAAAACTAGAAAATGACTGATCTAAACCTATAAGAAAACTAAATTAAAACCGAAAAAGACAAGACTACAAACAATGTTAGACAATGTTATAACACAGCTAGATGTAACAGGGGCGAAATGGAAAGGGAGCATTCTTCTCAAGAGAAATTTATTTTACCTGGAATAAAAGTTTGCAAGCATATGGTAGTTTCATGGCAGAGATATTATCTCCATTCTTGCATGTAGAACACACTCTACTTTTTGTTTGATAATTAATGTACCCTAGCAACCCGCACTTTCTACAAACCTGCCAGATGCCAGATAAGAAAGAAGGATAATGCATGACGATTATGAAATCAGTTGGCAACAAATTTTTTCTGTTCAACATGTTTGTTAAATCCGAATTGGAGAACTTATATCTAATAATAGTAGTCCATAAGAGATCTTTTAACAATAAGATAAGAGTCATAGATCACTAAAATAATAAATAAGCATAAGTGAGAAACTTAAAATGAAAGAGTGAAAGACAGGCTCGAGATATGTCATGTACCTGAACCTCAAAAGGGTCACTAGAGATCATTAACCGCTCATAAATCAAATTACTAGTTCCATAAGCAATCAAACAATCTCGTTCCATTTCTCCCACTCGTAGACCTAGTAAATTTATCACAATTGTCAAGTATAATCGTTATATAATGTTATGTCAAAAGATAAGTTAAGAAGCATAGTTCTAACCTCCATTTCGGCTTCTCCCTTCTGTGGGCTGTCTGGTTATGAGTTGGCGGGGACCCATGCCTCGAGCATGCATCTTATCGAGGACCTGATTTTTGTAAAGAGCTCAATTAGACATTTTCAAGCAGTATCATTATAAATCATAACTGATGATAACAAAGCAATACGATAAGAGCGATGCACAAGACAGGATGCAACTACAAAACTGATTTGGGATTCCTATATACATATAGACTTCAGTTCCACCATATAATTTTTCTTATTAACATCAAATTGCAACAGTGATTTTGAATACTACCACTCTACCAGCAGGCAGCAGAGCATGATAAACTTTCAGACTTATTGGCTAGTACACATTCATTCATGTTAAAACAAAATAAAAACTAGACCAAATTAAACAACTGTCACTATAGAATAATACAAAATCTACAGAAACAGACGCGTAAATGTTCAGTATACAGACCGCTAAAATTTGATCATAGGATTTAATAATTACCATGTGCTTTAGTTTCTGGTAGTATATCGGCCCCATGAATATATATGCTTGTAATGGCGTACCAGTAATACCTGGCATATGATGATGAAATTTAAGATGTTTTCTCTCATGCAATATAAACGAGATACACTAGGGCTGTTCATATGTGTTTATGCCGTATATTTTTTTTCATTCACAGGAGCCAAAGACATATCAGTGCTGAAAGAACAGTAAATGGGACAAACTCAAGTTCTTGGACAGTCCTAATTTATTACCAACATAATGCGCAAAACAAAGATAAAAAACCTGAATACAGGAAGTCCTTCCCATTGTAGCAAAAGCCATGCTTCACAAGGGTTTCACTGTTTAAGAGATTATATAGTCATTTTGGAGATTAAGAGATAAAATATATATATAGGATCCTTAATGATATTTGCTTTGAGATGGAACTATGAACTATCTACTAGGAGAAAAATTGCACCTAATGTCTTCAACTTTGTGTGCATGACCACTTGGTTCCCCGAATGCACTGCCATAATGGAACTTGCCACAAGAAACTCCAGCTTTACTCCCTAGAAGCTCTATCATTTTCCCAACAGTCATTCGACTGACAATCAAATAGATGATAAAGGGTAAGTCAACACAAAAAAAAATTCTCAATTCTAATATATATGAAAAATAAAGAGACATCACTAATAGGCCCACACACGGGCCAAAACTCATGATCACTTAATTAAGTGTTCACCAGGAAGAATGATTAGAAAACAATAATGCTATCATTTCCTTAGAAAATAACATTCTTTTCTTAGTAATATTCAAGGAAAGGCAGCTATGCTATCCCATAGATAATTGTACCAAGTTTTTAAACATATATGCTCTAAAATAATAGGTTTACAAGGATCTAGGAGGTATGCTTAATTTGATTGAAGTATACTAGATTATTAAGGATCTGAGAAAGAAGCTTGCCTCTCAAAACAAAGCTAAGCTATTTTGTTATTCAATTGCTGTTTTAGTTCAAATAATCCATTGTATTTAGTTATTCTTTTGTATTAAATTTTATCCTAGCTTGTGGTGAATGAAATATTGTTGTATATGCACATTTTTCTGATGCTAATTAATAAGCAAATGTAAATCTTTCTACCTTGGGAACCCATGAGGATTCATAATCAAATCTGGGCATATGCCACGCTCAGAGAAAGGAAAATCCTCTTGCTGAATAATGGTCCCACAAACTCCTTTCTGTCCATGTCTGCTACTAAATTTGTCACCAACCTAAATAAGAAAAATATATATAACGTTAACTAAAGAGAAAGATGTTGAAAGTTATATGGTATTTCATATATCATCAAAATCATACACTCTTACCTCAGGCCTACGAGTATGGCGAATCATGAATTTCACACATAGATTGCCTTTCTTATCAGAGCATAAAGCTACTCTATCCACAACAGCCGTCTCCCCTTCTGCACCTTTGTAGGTTTGTTTACTTGTTCTATATTGACTGGATATAATAACAGAATGAGCTTTAACAATCATAAGGAGGACACAATGAATTCTAGTAGTACATCATAACCAACTCACTTCTGTGATGGATGTGACTTGATGGAAGCTTTTGGATCTATCGGGACCTCTTTCTGAAGATAAATGTCTTGATGTCTTATTATTTCACCAGGTGAAGCAAGTCCATCATTATCCAAAATCTAAACAGAATAGGATTGTGTTATTTAGCATATATGAATATAGATATTTCGGCAACGGTAGTAGTATATATATAAAAAAATCAAGTGCATGCACACAAAAACCTGAATTTTCTCGGGATCATGTTGGGATTTGCGAGGAGAAGAAAACTGGTCACATGCATTTTCATACTTCTGAAACATAGCTGACATCCTGATTTACAGGAAAAGCAACTTCAGTGACAGAATAATTGAAACTAATAGCAACGACTAATATGCTATTTGAATCAATGCTCATCTAAATTACTTTTTCATTACAATACAACGACCAAAACCACGATCCAAAGATGATTTATTCATGACTATGGCATCCTCAATGTCATAACCACTGTAACTCATAACTGCCACAGTTGCATTTTGCCCTGCTCCAAGCTTATCATAACCGACCTGAAAACGATTAACATTTCCTATTTATACACTGAGGATGCTAACCAACATATCGTGAAGAGAGAGAGAGAGATGAGAGAGATGAGAGAGAGAGAGAGGAGAAACCAGCTCAATTGTTCTTGTTGTCAATAGTGGCCGTTGAGGATAAACCAAAAGGTAGATCAATGTATCCATCCGACATAGCTTCATTTAAAGAAACTGGATTTGAGTGACTGACTACATATAAATATACATCCAATGCACAATGCATGTGCTCAACATAGAATAATAGATGGAGAGAATAAACTCAGAAACAATTAGGTTACTTGCAAAACTACATTAACTTTACATGTTTATACTTCATAAAACAGTTGCAGCAAGATACCCCAGAACTGATCTTAGAATTTCCAAGTTCATCAGCTTAACACCATACTTTGGTGGCAAACCAAGTAAAAATTATTAGTTTGCTAGATAAAATCCTACAATGGAATAATTTAATCATACAAAACATGTTCAAAAGAGTTGATGATTTCACACAACAAAATCATTTTTCTATCATTACATTATAAGAGTATATTATAGATCAACCGGAGTAATTACCTAATTTATTGAAGATAAAAAACAAACAGGTCACGTTAAAACACAGGATTTTTTTCTATGAGCCTTGAATCTACTTTTTTTTTAATCCTATCACAAACAACAGCGAGTAGCAACAAGTAGAGATGGTCTTTTAGGCAAACAGAAGTCAAAATTGTTATATCTTCTAGTCCAGGGACCAGATTATCCATTGTTAATGATACAGGTGATCTAACAGGTTTCTTCAATTAAGCTCTCTCTTTACTCAGGCTAAAGATTTTCCTTTTAAAATATACAAGGGCAAATGAACCGTTTTCCTTCAATCAAACTATACAAAACCTATGTGTCATCTTCCTTGTTATACAAACTTTCAGTAGTATCATTGTGAAACACAGAAAAGTTTAAAAGTAATCCATGGATTAACTGCATAGTCCGTGCAACCTGACAAAATGTTGTAGTGTCAGTAGTTTGTGGCCTGTGGCCTGTGGCCTGTGGCCTGTGGCCTGTAGCCTGTAGGGTGTTACTTTCTTGCATAATATTTCTTATGATGGGTACGATTTGCATTTATTAGAGGACCATTTTTTAAGAGCATTCTGAATCTTCAGATCCAAAATGCAAATGCAAGTCACAGCGATAAACCAAATCCAGTTGTGCACAAAGAAAGCATTCAGACATGGATTCAGCGTAATCTGAAGTTCTAAACTACAGCCGAAGGACAAAACAAAGCAAAACAAAACAAAGTTTGATGATTGAGGGACAAACTGCATGTCTAGTTCCAATTACATCTGCAGAACAAAACAAGATAAAAATATGACGATTAATGGACCAACTGTACAGTCTAGCCCTAGGAAGTAGAAAAAGCATACCTGGTTATAAGCAATATTACCCATTGCTTGCTTTCCCATAGCACACTAAAGAGGCAAAAAAGCAAAAGCGTGAACATGATACCAACTGCAATCAGAATGATTAAGATTCAAAATTTCACAAAGAAATAATTATATAAAGACCTGATAGGTATTTCTTGGGGACTGGTTATGGTGAGGAAAAGGAATTAGCCCGGCACAAACACCTAAAATTGTGAAAGGTTCTATTTCAATATGAGTCGTCTCACTGGTAGCCTCCCCTTCATATAAAGCAATCTATACAACACAAACTCAGTTAAGAATAGAAAATAACATAAAATCATTATTTTCAATGAGTTCAAAATTTGACAAACCAGAGCATTGTTCTCTTCATTGACATCAAGATACTCTATCAGTCCTTCCCGTAGAAAGCTGTCGAAATTGTGTACACCGTCCTTTAAAAAAGAGAGATGCTTAACAAAGTGTGGATGTGTTGGCAACCAATTTGTTAACAACTCGGTGTAAGTAATTTACCTTCAACTCTCTCATGTGATGATGCTTAATTCTAGATACACCATTGTCAGCAATTACAAGTGGCCGACAAACACGGCCACCATCTGAAGCAATATAAACACAACGCTGCCAGCCAACAAAGAGAATGACTCAATACTGGTTTTTGTCAAGCTAGTATTGCTAATACAGGTGGGAGTCGGCGTGATCAAATAAATAAATAAGAGAGAGAAAAAATTGCAATTAAAACACAATATCTCCTTGCCTTAGATTAGTAGACATAAGATTATTAGTTAGACAACAAGGAAGAATTTTCCACTCACTGTTTTAATAATACCAACATATATTCTTATAAATCGTTCACTATCATCATTCTAAAACAATTCAGTAGTAATAGAACTAATGCTCTATTTAATTATTTTCTTCTGGGGATGGAACGACATTAGCAAAAAACCCTAGTCTTTACATGCAACGTGTTATTGATGATAGCAAGTCCAAAAGGCTTACTTGTTTCTCATTGACATAGATGCTTACAAAATCACCTACTTTACCCGCCCTCCGTAGCTTTCTCATTCCATTAGCAAATAGCTATAAAATCATTCAAAAGAGTATGTATACATATCAAAGCAATGACCTAAAAACTTTGAGTAATTACAGCAGCAAGCAAATAATATGCATAGAACCTGTGGCCTTCTATGCTTGCCAAGAATAAGCCCATTTAATATGATGAGAAATGAATCTGGCGAATGAAGTTCTTCTCCAGAAAGTAGAGATAAGTCTTCAACTCCCAAGCAGTAACACTGACAAAACACAAAAACATAAAAGAATTAAATTCTAGACATGTTAGCAATTTTAGATTTATGAACTGAAGGATAAGGAGAAACAAATTGATGACTGGGATCAAAAGAGCAAAGAGCATTACATTGTGTGGAGTCAATCAATGTTTAACAATGTTTAGTGTAATTCTATTACAATAGTTAGGGCTTGAAAGTAAGGAAATACCAAGGAGATAATAGAGCCTTCCTCTTCATCGGTTGTGACATGCGTCATCAGAGCGAGATTTTTCACCAACCCACAAGCTTCACCTTCAGGAGTGTCACAGGGGCAAAGCATGCCCCACTGTCAAGGAATATTTCAACACAGAAAGATGCAGTGTTATTACCAAAACACGGAGATTAAGCACAATTTTATCAAACCCAACTTAAATAAAATAAAGGTGAAACAGAAGTTTAAGGTTAATATTTTGCCTACCTGGCTAGGTTGTAAAGCCCTAGGTCCACTAACTTTCCTCGATTTTTCAAACTGGGGTGAGATTTTTGTCATGGAGCCAAATGCTCCAATGAAGGATAGTCTTGTAACAATCTGTTAAAGTGCATTTCTAGTTTTAGTATATAATTCTATATTTCATTAAAAATAAAAAAACACTACCAGGGAATTAAAGCACCTGTGTGATGCCTTTCCTATGCATCTTAAATCGACTAACATCCCAGTTTCCAGTAGAGAGACTCCGCTCCAAGCCAACAGTTATATTTTCCTTCAATAGATGCTGAATAAGAAAACTAAGATCAGCAAACGACTAATGAACTAAATAATTAGATAATAGTTGCTCTTCCTTCCAATTAACAGGAAGGATTGTAAAGTTAGTCATACACACACATACATAAAGAGATACATTATATTATAGTTTCCGGCCTTTAGACAGAACGCATTCTCTATCCAGTATGTATCACATGGTAAAGATGTTTGCATTTCCTAACTATTCAGAAGGATATACCTGTGATATATCAAACTTGCTTGAACGGCTAGCCTTTGATAGTATCTTATCGACATTAAACTTTATCTGATCATTCATTGACTTGAATAGGTCCTGAAACATGAAGTTTAACCACATATAACTAAGGCTATTGATGTTGATAAAATAACAAAGAAGCAACCTTGACCATCTATGTTATAAGTGAAGTAAACAGCAAGCAAAAGTTGCTCTACTTAGCCTTAAAATTCATGGATCTAACAAAAATAAACATCCTCCATCTTTGAGCAAGCAGAGTTCTGTACAAATTTGGCATGCCGTATGGCCTAGGTTGTAAGAAATATCATCACCACTGGCCAAAAAAATTAGCTACTCACCTCAAATAACAGAGCTAATAACTGCCCTGAAAGCTCCAGCCGTTTATTACCTATATAATCCTGTAAACGCATTGAACTCACAATCAGTCAAGTAATAAACATGCACGCGTGCAGAGACCCACACATATGCACATGTGCGCGCGCCACATACATATGTAATTTGTATATGGCTTTGGGTGTGTGTATAGGTATACATATGCACACCATGTTTAACAAGTAAAAGGTCTTCTTGACCTACAATATCTTAAGTATATGTGTATGTGAATATATAAATATATGCACCTACAATCATACATACATATATATACACACACATCTACATACACACACGCAACATCAGTAAATGGTTATCTTGATTTACAAAGATTGTGCATGCAACGGGGGACCAATATCAGACACGAGTGACTTTATAATGGCTTTAAGAGGACAACCAAACAGAACTTAACAGCAAAATAGAGACCAGCATGGTTTCAAATGTGAAAAATATATGACAGAGTAATGACTTACTGAACAGCAACATGAGTGCTTCCTACATGGATACATAAACGAGGACATCTTAACCTCAAATTCAGCTGCAAAACTAATTTGAACTGTGCGCAAAGTACTCCTAAGTTTCATTACTTAACAAAATAGATGTATAATAACTATAAAGAGGAAACCAAACAGATGTAGGAGAACTAGGCTTTGACAAAAAAAACAAAGATTTGTCATGAAGAAAACCTAAAAAACAAATTATGGCTCTTACTACAAAGAATACACACACACACACACACATACATGTGTGTGTGTGTCTGAATGATGACAAATGTCAGATACTAGTGTAAGATCAGCATGAGCTCCAACCACTAGTATCCTCTACTTGCTTACTAAACGTAACATCTAGAAATAATATGAATATACAATGTCATATTTCTTACGAAGGTCAGCTCATGGTTGATTAGTCCTAAAGATCTCCGAAGGTGGCAAATCGGGAGTTAATTGATATTTGTAAGAGGAGAGGATGCATAAGCTCAAACTTACTTTGTCATCAATCGCATCCTCATTTAAAATTGCATCCATCATGCGTCTCAACATCACCACAACATACACGCATTTCAAATGAAAACTGTTTTCACGCACCTACAGAGAGATATACAGTTAGGAGGAGATATGTTAGAAATTCATATAGTTCATCTAAGTCTCGATTCAACTCACCGGAATATTGGGAATAAAAATATCCCGAAGAACACCCAAAGCTCCGTCATCCTAAATGAAGCACATCAGCTGATTGTTACACTATGATGCAAACTCTAATATACTTAAAATAAAGAAAAACTATAAGCATTCATAAAAAAAGAGTAGATAGATAGAGACACACCTTACCAAACCTGGACATCGACTTCTTACGCTGCATCCAAAACATGAATAATCAGAATAGTGCATAAATAAGTAACAAAATCCTCCCTGTATCCGTTATGAGATTCTGACCAAAGATTTAGAACATATGAAACCAAAAAATGGGTTTTATCATTCCACTTATCAGTTGCAACTCTCTCTCTCTCGCTAAGTAACAAAATCCTCCCTGTATCCGTTATGAGATTCTGACCAAAGATTTAGAACATATGAAACCAGAAAATGGGTTTTATCATTCCACTTATCAGTTGCAACTCTCTCTCTCTCTCTCGCGCCCTCCCTCCCTCCCGCCCTCCCTCCCTCTCTCTCTCTCTTACTTTGTAGTTTACAACAATAATAAGAAGTTAGAACCCAATGGCCAATTCCAACTTACAGAACAAACAATACTTTTGTATCAATCATACATTTTCTCTCTTATTCTTTCACCACCACCACCACCACCATAATAATAATAATAATAACTATTATTATTATTATATAAATAATATTATTTTTGAAAAGTTGGAAATTTACAAAAAATTCCTGCACATGTTAAGAATCAACTCTACCTTCTTTTCAAGGAACTCCAAAGCTTGTTGTTGCGTATAGACACCAATACTTGCACAATCCTGTAATTTGGAATAATAAATGTGATGTTCTGTATCCATTATATCCCATTATTACAATAGAGGATACTTGACAACCAATTACATGCACAAATAGATTATTTCAGCATCTGACACACTAGTGACGTCATGATTAATGGATCAAAAGGAATGAACTTTAAAACCTGTTTACGTTATGAACACATATAAGAATTATATTGGATTGTAGGTTCGTTGTGACCATAAGTGGCTAACTATATGTTAGATGCAACTCCATATATCTTTGGGCACAAGACAATGGCCAGCACTCATCACTTCTTTTGTGTGAATAATACATCTTAATCTTATTAATCACCAATACCAGAACGATCACACATATGTCAAAAACTGCCCTAATTACAAAAAGTGCATTCTAGTTCTGTGTAGTAATTAGAATTATTTTAATAAGAGATGAGAATGTAAAGATTAAAATGTTTAAATTTTGAATAATACTTGCTAAGATTTTTCAGATTATAAATCTAGAAAAGTCAAAGTACTCCCACGGAATGGAGTTACCTAAAATAAAAGATGCATTTGTCAATCTCTGTCAGTAAACACTTATTTACTTGATAAAACAAGCTACTCGTATGTAACGCAACCGAAACCCCAATAAAGCTAAAGATAAAATATTGAATTAATAGTAAAACTTTTTATTGAAAAAAAACATAGATATCTTTCTATGCATCATTAATATATGCAGAATCGCTCTACAACTTTTTATGGAATCAACAAACGTTAGCCTGTCATGTCTAAAGAAGTGAAAAAAACAAGGAGCGATATCAAAGACTTATTTTACAAATTTAATCTGCTTTACGCGTTAATATATCTTTTTTTTTGCAAGTGGTGTTGTGACGCATTTCATGTATTCACCTGAATAAAGAGCTTTTTGAGGCAGTATACAGATTAAGGTTTCTAAAACAGACTCCAGGAAGAGGACGACTGCACAATACATGAGGCCTAGAGATTGAAGTTTACATTGACACTAACTGGGCTCATAATAAAGGATAAACTGCTGCTGATTCTACGCTTATGGGAAGCAGCTTAGCCGATTGTCAGAGCAAGAACAAGGTGTGGTTTGATAGAAGCAAATGATGACGCAGTGTTTAAATCAAATGATAGTTGCTGTGGATTAAGAGTTAGCTAGAAGAGTTAAACATCTCAAAGTCTTTTCAAATGAAAAACTTATTGTAACTGCAAAATTTTAATTGCTCACAATCCTGTTCATCTGCATGCCGTAAAGTCCTACTTCATAATAGGGTTTGAGTAATCCCACAAAAGGATTACCAATGAAAAAGTTTAATAATCTAAGTGGAAGTGTCATAAATGTTAAATACTTAAATATATGATAGTGCTTACCTTGCTTCACTAGTTCTTTAAACAAAAAATCTTATGTAGATGAATAAGATATCATATCATGTATTCATATGTCAACCCTTCCAAGACTGCATCTAAACATCAAAGATTTAAGTAATTACCAGAAATTCCATTCAAGTATCTAAATATCAATCACTAATTCCCTATTTTCTCTTTGGACATTGAAGAGCTACGTTCTAACTGCAATGATTAAATGAGCAATAGTGTTTTATATCATTGCAAACACTTGGACGTTCTTTATAATGTTTATAACCAGCAAAAATGAATCTGAAATCTAGATGTAAACGTTCCTTTAATAGCAATGGCTAGGTAGGTAGATGAATCTAGTTGTTAAATGATGTTAACATTAAAGAATGAGGAAATATGCATTCACTGCAGATAAAGGTACTTGGAAGAGAGAACTTCATCAAGGAAAAATAATACGTAGATGGATACACTTAAACCAGTCACAAACGTGAGTCTTTATAACAAAAGATGCCAACTATCTGCTTTTGAGCATAGAGAACAACTTGGTAGATTAAATGAACTTCCAGTCATGAGTTATCATTGCAAGCATGAAGGGTTCATAAGTCAAGGGGAACATAAATGATGGATGTTTAACTTGGTAATTGTTTATTCTCAAGACAAGGAATGGTGCAAATCATATTATAACGTTTAGACTTGATAGATTACCTCAATAGATGGCAAAAGCAGAGTAGCATATTGAGGATCTCTACCAAGCATCTGCACTACTTCCTGATCAGTTTCCATACCCATAGCTTTCATGACCAACATAATAGGAACCTAAGAGAGAAGACGAATAATAAACAGATCAACAATAAAATAATGATATTGATCCTTTTATATAGGGAGTGATAGCAACTTAAAATAAAAATATTAACAAATTTTAAATGAACGAGTCATAATACTTATAATACTCTCATACCTTAGAAGTAAATGCATTCAAAACCAAATATATTTTCTCTTTCTCCATTCTTATAATTGTTTTACTTTTTGTCATCTCTGTGCTGCTCATGACAGATGCTTGGATGCTGGATGGGAAAACAGAAAGGCATGTATTAGTAAAGCAAGCGTTACCAGTATTACAAAGAAATTCAAGCAAATGACCCGTGTAAATCTAGAATGTAACTTGTAGATGGAGCTATAAATAACTGTGTTACTCTTCACTAATTCATCCCAAAGATAAATTCATATGAAGTAAACCATCGGAAATAATGTTCTCTACGTTCTTTTTCAAAAATGAAAAGGGTCTGAATATTCTCAACTGCATTTTATGCCCATTTACTCAGACTACTCATCAAGCACGACATTTGCATTTCAGCTATAACGATTAGTGAGCACATTGCCTCTGGGAAGCCCAACATAGGCAGATACTGTTGTACTGTAGTAGTCAGCTTATACCATACTACTAGTTTAAAGATTCAACACCATAGACAACATATTCTGATTGGAAGACATGTAAATTCAATAATCCTCCCATCCTCCCAACTTTGAATCCTGAAGGTATAAACCTCTAATTCAACTCAACTTATAGAAAACTCGTTTAACTAAAAACAATATAATATTAGCAATTTATAAAATACTTCCCTACCAACAAGGTGCCCACCAATTGCTTGTCAAGGCTAGTTTCATGTCAAAAGAGATTGCTACCATTTACTATTTCTCTTCCACTATATCTTGCTTTTGGTAAATTCTATTCAAAACCACATACAACAACAATAGTAACTTGAGCTTGCATGTTATATAAGTACAATAAGATTTCAAAGAGTTGCTGAGTTAACACATATACTGTAAACAGGGGTGATCATGGCCCAACAAAACAAAACAGAAAAATAAACTAATAGACAGACATATCACAAGGGAAAAGGAAAGGAAAGAAAGAACACACACCAACCCTTTTTATCTGTGTCTATAATTATCCTGTTCTTTGAAAGTTGTTCTTGAATTAAAATCACCTACAATAATCAGCAGAATCAACAGCATGCCATTAGTAACATCAGCAAGCTAGACAAAATACTGTGGATATGCAACTCCACAAAAGAGGCAAACAAAGGCTATCCAATTTGCAAAATCTAACATCACAAACCAGGCAAAATAAAAAATAATAAAAAGACCAATAAGGACGAAACATCAGAAGATGGCATTAGATGGTCCATTTTACATTGTTATGCTACATATTCTGGTTGAAATCGTTATGCTATATTTTTTCGAGACAATTATACACTAAAAGATGATCTGTCGCGTTTGCCCACACTGGTATGTCAAGCCATAGCGCAAAAGCAAACCCGCTAATGCCCTTCAGACTGGAATTCTGCAACGAAAATCCTAATAGTAAACCTATTCGTCTAATCAGTGTTATAAGGAGCAGAATATAGAGATAATGATGAAGCATACTTTTCTATAAAATTAGGTTAAGATAAAAGATACATGATTTTACCGAAAATAGTCACAGTTATGCTAATAATATTTATCAATGGTAAAGACTAAAGAGTGTTAGCAGCTAATTGTTACAAAAAAGAAGAAGAAAGCATCGTGGAAATGGTCACCTTTTCATTTCCCTTTACAACAAAATATCCACCTGGGTCAAGTGGGCATTCACCTAACATAAGTAAGAATGAAAATTAGTCACAGTATTACTGTGCTGATAAGTTGATAACATGAATTTGAATGCATAATTGCATATAGGTGTAGTATGTCCAACTTCTTTTGTTATATAGCATACGAACCAAGTTTTGCCAATTCATCTTCATCCTTGCCATAGAGGACACAAGAAAAGCTCCTTAACATAATAGGCATTCTTCCTATTACAACATTGTTCTGCAATATTATGTATTAGAAATATAACATCATATCTCATAAAGTGATAACTGCAATTATTATCACCAGTTTAATAGTTACCTTAAATTGTGGATTGGTATTCTGACCATGACTACCATTACAATACTCAATGTTCACGTATATTGGAGCAGCATACCTACATCGTGTGGCGCATAAGGCACGTAGTGAAGGGAAAAGATAAATATACAACTTCACGATATTTTGTTTAGGATAACCACCCAATGTGCAGTAGTCCGTATACTTTGTTCATGATTTCTTATAGAATACAATTTTGAAGAGCATCTGCAGTTCTGCACTAGTCATTCGCATGTATAATGGTTTTGCAGGCATTCTTTATATTATACAAATGCTTTCCAGTTTCCTCTTAGAGATAGCTGTTAGATTTTAAAAGGGGGGTGATTCTATTGCAAAGGTTTCATTCTGTTGAACAAAATTCTTAGGAAGATAAACTTATCATAAAAGAGAGACATAATGAACAGTTTTAATTCGATCAGAACTACAAGAAAGAATGAAAACAACTGCTACTGATCAAAGTGAGTTTATTTTTCATTGCATATTAATAAATATGTTTTCTTTCTGAAGTGGAACTGATTCAAGTATTACCTCTATTTGCTAGCACGCACATTAACAGAAAATAAATTTGCTTACGTTTTGTCACTTAGCCGACACATTTGTGGATTCAGTGAGTCAGTCACGCCATCAACAACTTCAGAAGGTCTCCCAATCCAAACATCTTTATATCTGTCATCACACCCAAAAAAGAGAAAAGGTTCAAGTAAAAGCTCATTATTAGACGTATTACACTAAGAGAAATACACCCTTCGGTGAGGGAAAAAGTTATACATAAACAGGTAGCTCTTGAATGAACTGTAGTGTGGTCACCAACTCTCCCCTGGACTGTACTTAGTGTACATCAACTTAAAATTGAAATGCATACCCTTTCAAATAACTTGTTTCGGAAACAAGGTGTTAGGAGCTTTACACTAGTCGAGCCAGTTTGAGAGAGGTAAATTTTTATCTTTTAAGACAACTTCAGTGCTGTATACATGCAATACTGAACTAAGAAAAGGTATCGCCAGTCGCAATTAATAACAATTTGAGTAACAAATGCAGTATACTTGCAGATAATTTAGTAAGTGGCATGTATTTGCACTTTCCATAAATTAAAGCATAGGATCTTTGAATGTCCGATATCCAAGAGAATGAACTGTTCTACCTGAGATAGACAGTAGGATCAAATCTAGATGTCACGAGGTCGTTCGCACGAACAATTTTCTTTATTTCAGTCCTAACAAAATAATTGAATGAGTCCAGATGTTGCTTCACCAAACCCCTGACCTGCAACTCTAAAAGTTAGCACATACAGACACACAACCATAACTGCTTGTGAAATCAACTACAAAACTAATAATTTGAATACACACACACCCCTTCCAAAGATGAAATTGTTGTTCCATTTCACTTTTAAACTAGATTGGTGATGGGAAATATGCTGAAGTAAAAAAACACTCAACTCATCTGACAAAAATAGTCATTCTAATAAGACGGAAGTAAGTGAAAGTAATAATCACAACAAAAACGAAAAACCTAACATTGATAGAGACACATTACGATAGATAGTCATCCGAATCATTAACCTAAATGCTGACAAATAATTCTGCAGCAATATGAATACCCTCATGATGTTGATTTAGTGACGCCTACTATGAGAAAATAGATGTCAAACGCATATTAATGCGAAGTGAGATATAATAATTAGACCAATATTCAAGCCGTAGAAGTAAGCCTAGTTTGTTATGCCATGCCTACCGGAATTTTAAACGAAGAGATGTTCATAAACGGAATCAGATACCGCCTGTAGTCTACTTGAAGTTCTAACGATAGATTGAGGTTAACCTCAACTAGCAAAGTATTACTGAGATGCAGCCTAGTTGATACCACACATTTATAACAGAAAAGCATTTCATCCATGACCAATATAGAACCAACATCCAAATGCATTTACCTTGAGAAACTCAGGAAGTAGCTGGAACTTATCGACGGCAGACTTCACCGGAGAAGCAAGGAATTGCTTGTCGACTCCTCCGGTACTGAAATTAAAACGAAAAAGAAAAATTATCAAGAAAGGAAGATGATGATTAGGATTTATCTAAAACAAATGGTGTACCTTCGATGATTCGCATCGAACATAGCAGAGTCTTCGATTACCCCCATGATCAAAGAAAATCGAAATGTGGTTTTTTCCGTAGGGTTTAAGAAATATGGGTGTGGCTACTGGCTAGCGAGTATAAAGTATAAACCCTCCCTTGCCTTGCCAATGTAGAAACTTACAATACCCTTCAATCCTCTTTTTTTACGGTACTCGTTTAATATGACGAGACAATTCTTCTATTGGTTTTTAGTATTTTTTTAGAAAATAATAAAATAACAAAAAAATACTTGAATATATTTAATGAGTTATAAAACAATAATTACTAGAAATTATTTGAAATAATTAAGGAGGAGATAATTGATTATAACAAGGTTTATATAATCTGTGTTTCGGTGGCGGAGTTATATACTTTTACCTAAATGTTAAAAATAGAGTAAAACAAATATGAATTAAAAAGAAAAATTAGAAAATTTTGAATGTCAATCCTTTAGTTTGTATGTCTACAAATAACACTAATCCCCCAACCCGAGCAATCCCAAGAGAGAGAGTTTCTCAATCCGATCGTTCCCCAATTCCTTACACTACTTGCTCTCTATATCTTTTTTTCGTTCTCTTTATCTTTCTTGAATACAAAGAAAAATAAAGTTAAATATTGTTCCTATCCCATTTCACCCGTACTGCTACCTTATACCTATTGGGAAGCACTGATCCAAAAACCGATTAAAGTGCGTATTAATTCTCCCGACGCAATTGCGCCAACAAATAAAGACTTGTTATAATCATTTTATAAAGAAGAGTATTTTTATTTTTATTTTCTCTTAATAAATCATTTTACTTTTATCTTTTTAATTACTAAATAAAGAGATGCAAAAATCACTTGAAAAATATTTAGTAAACGTGGGGCCATTAGCCCATGAGCTATTTAATTTATCATGTAAAAATTTGACCATGATGAGGAAACCAATATTATAGAAATAATATAAAAATAATGGATTGTAATTTTTTACTTATTTCAATATCTCATGAGATTTTGGTATCTCGTGTTTTTATGATAAAATTACAAAAGTAACCCTAAAACCACTTTGTAATTTGATATATATAGTAATATTGGCTAGCGAGTATCAATCCTCCTTTCCCATGCCGCTGTTAGACCACTAGTTATACCTTCTTTTCTTATTTTCTTTATTCAATGTCATATTAGCATCACATCATCTTTTTTTTTATTTCCTTCTCCTTACCCAACTTAAGTGTTATACCTCTTCTTCAAACTCTTCCCAAATTTTTATTATTTGTATATTAAAAAATACATGTGTTTGTGTGTGATAGGTTGAGATGAGAGTGGGGTGGGGGGTGTAACACTGTACTTTTTAAACATATAATTATATCGCATGTTGAAGCTAAATACATATAATTAACTTAATTACATAATAGATACAAAAGATTTAACTTGTTTTACACAACAAAACTTTTACAGTGTTAATCCAAAACAAGCTCTAAACAAAAACTTTGACATCAGAGTTTGGTCTGTCCATATTCCCAGTCCAAAGCTTCAAAGCTCACCGAGGTTATCTGCAAAACAGTCTGGTGGGGAATTAGCACAAAGCTAAGTGAGGGAATTAATATCTAATCATAAACAAGGCAAACATGCATAAACCCAAATAGCTCATGAATCCCAGGAGAACCGGCGGTGTTGCAAGCACCTACAACCAAGGTCGGCCAAAACCAAGGTTTACCGATAGCCTTGCTAAAATGGACCACAGTATCAGCCCCCTTGAGTACTACAATGGTACATCAAGATCAGATACTGTAAATCCCCCAAGCAACAGGCCCAATGTCAAACTGATCTCCAAATTAACATGTATATACAATCCAAACAAGAGAATTCCAAATAAGATATTAAATCATGTATATCAAAAGATATAAACCCACTCACCAAAGTCTTCAATGAAATGAAGCACACTCAAGTGACTAACTCACTGAGTCTTCTCAGTTCCTGAGATTGAAGTAACCCAAGTCGGTATACAAATTATAATACTGATCCAAAGTAAATATCATATCTAATCATATAAATCATGTATGAGCAATATTGAATATACACATATATTCATCATACAAAAATCCCAAAGATATACCAATCATGTTTATCTTTAAATCATCAATCCGATTATTAAATCCCTATCAAATGGAAATCCGAGCAACCCAAATCCGATTGGAAGGGAATCCGAGCAAAGGTCCAAAATCCGATAAAATCCAATTCCGATAAGTCTAAATCCGATTGTTCCAAATCCGATAAAATCATATCCCAAATCCGAGCATAGGCACAATCCGAGCATAGGTCAAATTCCGATTAATATCCAAATCCGATAATCCAAGATTCCGATAAAAGAGTTAATGCCAAATCCGATAAACATGAAATCCGATAAAAAGTCCAAATCCGGTAAAATGTTCAATACCGAGAAAATGGGAATCCGAGAAAATAGTTAAGGCATAAACATAGAGGTTTAGTCGGATTCCGACACATCCCCAAATCCGATAAAAGTGTTAGGGAAAATACATGTATCTTAATCGGATTTCATCCAATACCGACTGTTTCTATCGGATTTCACCAAATCCGAGTGATTCATTCCCTAAATCCGATAAATTCATATGTTCTTCCCCAATTTCAGTTTCTAACACAATTCAATACTGATTTCTAACATGTTAATGTTCTATGTTTCCAGTAACCATTCTAATCTCATAAAGATCATATAACAAACATAAAAACTAACATGCATACAACCTAACTCATCAATTCATTAGCATGCATCAATCGGAATTCATACTATATTTAAAACCAAATACAAACATTAATTAATCAATTCAATTCAGTTATCTAACCTCGATGTTATGCTATTCCAATATTCAGATTGAGCATGCAAGAGTAAAGGATCAATTTGATTGAATCTTTTCTTCTTTCTTTTGATTTCAGCCGAGAGTACACAAACACACACTATACTATGCTAGTTTGCATGAAATGGAAATCAAAGGGAGTTGAAGTGGTGACTAAGCCACCATTCACGGCCAGCACATAACCCACTAACCACATTTTCTAATTTAAAAAGTTTCAATTTTAATTAATTAAATTAACCAAATAACCACAAAATCAATTAATTCACATAATTAATTTAAATCCAAATCTAAACTTGATTAATACCTTAATCCTACTAGGCCGGGAAAGTGGGTGTTACAGGGTGCTTCTCCATCGAGTAAACATCGAGCTTGAAAACCCGAAATAGTTACCAGCTTCTCTACCCGAAGAACAAGTTTTGGTGTGTCTTGGCTTACCCAAGGTTACTCAATATCATCGAGTAACGTACAACGCTTGGCCTTAGAAACTTACATAACCCTTTAATCCTCATTTTTTACGTTTTTTACTCGTTAAGTGTTTAAATTTAAAATTAGTAATAACCAGCATTGGTACTCGTATAACAAATAGTTTATATTCGGTTACATATTTATTTTTTTCTTAATTTTCAATTTTCTTTCTTTTTCTTCACATGTGAAATGTTCAAGTAAGAATTAGAAATTAAATAAGAATGGGAGACTTAATTTTAGACGTGTAATTTCCACTCCTTCAATTTCATTGTCCACCCATGAATTCACAACATGCACATTGTCACACTCAATCTCCCACGCTCTCCATCCATAGATTCCACTTACAAAATGAACAGTTGAGATTGAGTCTCCTATTTTTATTTAATTTTTCATTCTCATTTGAACATTCCTCTTCTTCTCATTAATTCTTTTATTGTTTTTGAAGTAATTTCTTAAAAACAATAAAATAAGTTGTAAAACAATCATTATTATAATTAAGGAGATAATTGATTATATATATTGTTATAAGTATTTTTATCATTTACATAAAAACATGTACTATTTAAAATTAAGTAGTCTTAAAATTCTATAAGAGATAGTTAGATGTTTTATAAAGTAATAGGTAATCGTTCTTTTTTTAATAGTGTTTAATTTGTTATTTATAAAGTCAAATATACATGCTCTCTATGCATGGTTGTTATGGATGCATTTTGATGGTAATGTACAACTGAGTACAAAACTGTGATACAACACTTACTAGGTAGTAGAGTTAAGATGTAAAGAGTAGTTTAGTAGAGATAAATGGGACAAAGAAAGGGAAAAGTAAATAATCCCCCTCTTTGTTTACACATGAGAAAAAGGTTGGTGAGAAACAAACCATTCTCATTTTCTCTTTTCGTTTCTCCCTCGTCTGTAAATAAAAGGTATGAATTGTTTGACCTCTTTTCATTCTCCAGTCGTAAATCTCCACCTCGTCTCTCTCCACCTGTCTAAGGCTTCAGATGCGGTGTGTACCGGCACTGCCAACCGACAATCATAAGCAATGTTTACGTCTCTCTCCACGTATCTTTCTTATGTCTCTATCGACCCGTCTTTCTCTCTATGTGTCTCTTTTTCACCCCTTTTTGAATGTTTTTGTAACATATATGAAATTGGTGTTTGTCCTTTCTTGTTGCTCATCAAAGGCATCACACTTGTTTGATTAGTATTCTCGAATCTTTATTTATTAGTAATCTTGAATCGCTATTCTTGAGTACTTGATATTAATGATTTGTTGTATCTTGTTTTGAATTCTCATAATTTGTTTGGGTTGTCTAGTTTGTGTGTTTTGTTTGTTTTCAAGAGGCTTTTCTGAGTAATCAGACGATTTGCGCATATTCATTTGTTTCCGGGAGGTTTTGAATGATTATGGACGTTGCAAAAAGATGGAATTTTATAATCTGATCATTTTGGAAAATGATCTAGTTTGATTGATATGCTACAAGGATTAGCTTATGAATGGGCCCAAATATGAAGTTGTTTGTGTCCTTGTTTTGGTGTGGCATGCTACAAATTCTATTGTTATAAACATGTTTGAGTTTTAGTATGTGTATTTTTAATTTCTGAGTCTATGAATTCTAATAAATAGGTTGTACTCATGTGACTTTTTAAATTTACCTTTTGAGTTTCAAATATGACTATATTAGTTATCATTGTGGCTAACAAAAGTATACCCATTTCAGATTTATGCTCGTAGAATTCTCTATTGAACTCTTGTTCTACCAAACAAAATGTATGATTCTCTCTGTATATTTCTCAGTTCAAATATATGTGCTACCAAACAGAAGATACAATTTTCATCAGTTTAATTTCCTTTCTCTGTAATTTTATTACGTGTTATAAATTCTCTGCAATTTTATTCTTTGCACCATACAATTTCCATCACTTTAATTTCCTTTCTCAGTAATTTTATTATGTGTTATAAATTCTTTGCAATTCTATTATTTATACCATACGCACCCTAAAAGTTGAATCTTGAAAGGTTATAATGTAAGTATAAGAGTCAAGACACATTTTTTCTTACTCTCTCACTTGATGGAGATTGTTTTGAAACAAAGGCTAGAGAAAAAAAGCTTAAAACCTTGAGCATCTATGGTCGTGAGTGCATTTTCTCTCTGTTTGTTAAAAATTTAACGTTTTGGGTGCTTATCTTGGTGTTTTGCATAAATGATACCCATTACATGTTCTGGTCAAGTAACCTTCATAGTTTGTTATATTTATTCATGATTTCATAGTTTGGCAACTTTGATATTCACACCTCATATCCAAAGGAAGGTTACTTTGTCAAGCTGGTCAAAAGAAGAAAAAGCCCGAAGGTGAATGATGCTAAACCAGCCTATATCGGATCAAAATTTATAAATGGGTTGGAACCCCGTTAAACCCCAGTTGCATGTTGTTGGTATATGCGATTTTGAGCTTGGTACGGTTTGGGTTTTTTAAAGTTCAAGCAAATTTCATTAGTTTAAGTGCAAGAAGGGAATTGGATTGAGTTGTCTCGGTCATATCACATTTCGATGGTAAAACCCTGAACAAAATCCTGCATACGTGGCGGGATGATGTTGGCATCGACCGACCTTTAATGTATATGGAGTAAATATCTCCAATTAAGGAGAAGTAGAGTCTCAAGTGTGTTAGAAGGCAGGTGGCTATTTTGCATCTCTAATGTCTTGAAATAGCAGCCCCTCTCTGATACTAGCTTTTCTCGAAATCATTAATGGGTCTGGCTAGTTTAAAAGGGGACATGAGTGATGAGCTTATTTATATAAGCCACACGAATGACACCATCTATGCAATCAATCTTTTAAAGCCAGAGAGCGAGAAAGGAGCGGTTTGAACCATGTTGTTTTGCTCCCAAACCTTTGTCATAATGAATAAAAAAAGGCACGACATATTTTTAAAGATTTTCAATTATTTCAACAACAAAGCTTAAACACGTTACATAAGGGATTGAATCAAACAGCCTTACCATCCATCTATGCCATGTTTTACTTGTTTTTGTTCCTTTAAATTACAAAATTAGTTATAGGATGGTTATTGTTTATACGTCACATCATATCATGATAAATGTTATGTTATATAATTATCTTAAGATGGTGTGTGACACAAATGTCTAAAAGAACACATGTTTATAATTTTTTAGATAAATTAGATAGTTATGAAAAATATAAGAAACAACTTTAAAAAAATAAGTAAATTTTGGTAAATCACAGTACAACTTAAATTGTTTGATATAACTTACGAAGAAAAACTTTTTCTAAATAATACCCAAGTCTATAAGGTTATCCGAATGATATACGTTTTGGGTTTTAAATCTAATTCTCAGCGTTACATTATTATTCGTTTAATTGAATCTTATATTATATTACTTTTTATTTTATTTTATAAGATATATATATATATATATATATATATATATATATATATATATATATATATAGGGTAGGGATATACTACAAAAAATATTATGGTACTAAATGTAAGAAGAGATCTCAACCATGCGATCTCCCCCAAGTCAACAAAAAAAAGTCAACAAAAACCTTTAGAATTCGGAATAAAAAAAAAGGAAAAGGGTAAAAAGGACAAATCAATCAGATGAAGTTATCACCCTAAAACCGCCGTCAATCAAGGTCGAGTACCCACAACAGTCGGATGCATGGCTGCGGACTGATGCACGGTGGTGGACTAATGCACGGTGGCGGACTGATGCACTGATGCACTGTGGCGACGGGGCTGCGCAAAGGGATGATGCACTAGTTACAGGCGGTGGTGGTCCAGGCGTCATCGGCGGTGGTGACACAAAAATACCGGTCGACAGATTTTTATTAGGGTTCTTCATGACACAAAATATCGGCCGGCGGCTTCACAGTGGATTCTCGACAGAAACCTCGAAGGCGGATAAGCAAAGCAGCGACGAAGGCGATGTCTGTTCGTATGTCGGCGGCTTAGAAGAGGGCGGCGGATAAGCAACTGGAAGCAACCGGCGTGGGGATTGGGCATCGATGGGTTGCATCTGATAATTTGAAATCTGGGAATTAGGTTTGTTGGATAGTGTGAAAGAGGGTATAAACGTGGGAGGGAGAAAGAGGAGGCAGAATCAAGGATAGGTATATTTACTAAATTAACCTTCTAACTAAAAGGACACATGTCAGGCTCAGATTTCTCCCTACGTTTTTACCCTAACAGAAACCCTAAAAGCTTCGATGGGGCATCGCACAGGCGGCGATTCATGGGCAGGGGCAATCGGCAACGTAGGTGGGTGAATATGGTATGCGATTAGGGAGGGGGCGGTGTATGATTCCGGTTATGCGGCGGCAGGCAGTGGATGTAACACCCCAAAATGGGGCCTAGTTGTAAACTGTAGTACATGTAGCTTTAACAGTTGTACGTTGACTTTAATTGGTGTTTTGTTGCTAACTGTAGTATAAATGTTGCTAAATGGTGTATTAAATGTTAATTGGTGTTTTAAACATGAATTGGTGCTAATTGGTGTTAAATGGTGTTAACTGGTGTTAAATGTGGATAAAAATGTAGTATTATGGAAAGTGTCATAAGTTGACCATGTTGACAAATAGTTGAACGGTTTTGGATAATGGTTCCAAAAATATCTCCGTTAGTTGAAACGGATAACCCTAAGTTGAGTTTTAAGTTGAATAGGAGAACGAAATACCCGAGATGGGGTATTAACTTGTTAAGTCGGCCTATAGACTCTTTCTTCTTTACTGGATAAGCTTAAAACACACATACACACACTTTACACACACATATGTACGTACAAGCAAAGCCACACCCAAACCTTTGTGGATTTGAAGAGGAAAAACTAAGTGGGGTCAAGATTAGAGGCTGGATTCGTGTACTGAATCTGTTCTTGTGGAGTTTGATCATCATCTTTTGTAAGTTCTTGTTCATAAACCTTGTTCTTGAGTTTAGTGAAGAGGGAGACCCATTTGGATGGATTCAAGTGGGTTTTAATGTTGTTTTTGTGACCAAATCATGTTAGGAAGTTTATATATATGTTAGACAACTTGTATAAACACTTGAATATGGATTCAAGTTGGATTTTGAGTCAAAAACCCGTAAAACAGCGTCTGTTTACGAACAGAGCAAGAACACGCTGTAAATATGGTTCCTACGGGCGTAGTATGATGTTACTACGGCCGTAGGGTGTTGTTTATGTTACTGCGGTCGTAGGAAATGGTTGCTACGGCCGTAGGATTGAATTTATGAGGATTACCACCTACGGGTGATGGAAACAAGACTACGGGCGTGGGTATATAATCTACGGCCGTAGTTGCCCAAATGGTACCTACTACGGGCGTAGGATATGGTTACTACGGCCGTAGGTCATGGTTCTTTGGCAAGAGATCCTACGGGAGTAGTGTATATATACTACGGCCGTAGTACGTGTTGGATGGTTGTCCTGCGGGCGTAGGAACATGTTCCTGCGGCCGTAGGAGGCTGTCAGAAGCCATGTTGATCTTTTGTTGAGACTGTTGTTAGTGTTGTCTGTTGTAGTGTGTACTAAGGGGTGTTTATCTATGTTTATTGGTGTTAGGTGACTCAGACGATTCTGTGTGCTCTTGGGATTCCCGATTGCATATCTGCCTCTTGTAGTTTCGAGGTGAGTACCGGTTTCCCATGAGTCTCAGTAGGTAAGTTATCTGTAGTACATGTTGACACATGATTGGTGTATTGATACGTGGAAATGGAGGTATGTTATGATAAAGTTGTACAAGCATGCTTAGTATTATTATTGTTGATATGAAAGATATTGTTGTGATTATATGCGCGCATGAACTGGATCCTTATTGGATCAACTAGTTGTTTATGAAGTTTTGTCCGGACACTGAATTGGAGAACACGGAGGTCAGTCAGGTAGACGGGTGTCAATACTTGGCTGGGTTCTCGGGTAGACGGGAGTTAGTACCCGGGCATTAACGGTACTCAAGTAGTATACGCTTGGGTGATGGTCCTGCAGGCCGCCGTTCCTCTAAGGAGTAAGGTTCCTTGATAGATGGGAACCAACATGATAGATAATTGGCGTACTATGTGAAATGCTTTTGGGTTGTTGAGCGGGGTTAGCTCCCCTGCAACATACGACTACTGCTGACACGTTTGTCACGTCACAATATGATAGGATAGCCTTGTGTGCTGTTCTGATACGTGATAGCCTGCTTATTGTTGCTTATGTGTAATTGGTGCTCACTAGCTAGTTGTAGCTAACGGTGCAAGATTTACCTTTTTCGCAGGTTGATGCTAGAGGCCTGGTGAGGCGGGTACCGATGGTAGCTTTTGTTGTATATACCTTTTGGGGAACACGTTGTAGTTTGTATGGATCCGGTGGTCGGAACTAGTTGGTAACGCTTGTAGCTTTGAACTTGGCTAACCTTTTTGTTGTAATTAATTAGCCGAGTCAATCTTGTAGTTTTTGTAAATGGTGTTTAATTCCGCTGCAACACTTTTGATAATCGATGTTTAAAAAGTTTAAATTAACTCTAATTTTAAGCTCGTTAGGGGTGGCGTTACAGTGGAGGCGTAGGGTTTTTGTGAGGAGGAGGGGACGGGAATTAGGTAAATACGTATCCGATGAGTTGAACGTGGGGGCAAACCTGGAGAGAGAAATTTTTATATTTATTAAAACTTCCTATTATACCCTTTTATCATATATGACACGTGTCAGCCTCTCAATCCTCCTTACCCTTTTTACCCTAAAACTTTTTTTAGGCCATACGTTATGGGGAACCCGATCCCATCGAGCTCGATCGGGTGAGGTAGGGAACACCATAACTCGATTTCGAGTATGGCCATCGAGTAAGGTGATCGGGTGTGTGGACTCGATGCGGAAGCCGAAAGGAAACACCCCCCTCCCCCCCTCCAACGGCTATATTACCGTTATTTTTTTTATTTAATTATTTAATCTATAAATAACCTTCTTTTCACCATTTTCAAATCACACAAATTCTCTTCTATACTTCTACTTTTTCTTTCATATACATCACTTTTTTTATATTTTTAATCCACAAAAATATATGGATCTACCAAACGAGGAAATAAGCAACAGTTTTCAGTTTTACGCGAGAAATAATATGATGCTGCAACAGGTTTTTAAAACTGTTTCGGATCTCATTTTTGAAGATGACGAGGAAATATCGAGTGTACAAACTAGAAGGCCGCAGAAAGATAGAAATCGTCTAGCCGGTCACGAGATGCTCATTCGCGACTATTTCGGGGATACCCCGGTATACGATGATGATATGTTTAGACGACGTTTCCGGATGAGCAAAGGTTTATTCGAGCGTTTAGTTCACGATCTCCAACAAAAGTATGAATTTTTCACGTGGAAATGGGATCGGAGAGGCCGGAAAGGGTTTTCACCGCAACAAAAGTGCACTTCTGCTATTCGACAATTGGCATATGGAACGGCTCCGGATTCCTTTGACGAGTACTTGCGGATGTCGGATAAGACCTCACGGGATTGCATAGACAATTTCTGCAAATGTATTATTCATCTCTATAAAAGAAAATATTTACGCAAACCTACTTATGATGATGTTCAGAGTTTGTACGCCGCACATGAAGTGAAACACGGCTTTCCGGGCATGCTAGGTAGCATAGATTGTACTCATTGGGCTTGGGCTAATTGCCCTGTAGCATGGAGAGGCCAATTTATGAGAGGTGATCATGAGCATCCGACAGTTATGTAAGAAGCGGTGGCATCTCATGATTTATGGATTTGACATTCATTTTTCGGAGCTTCCGGTTCTAATAATGACATCAATGTTCTCAATCAATCGCCTATATTCAACGACGTGTATGACGACAAAGCACCGGATTGTACATTTGAAGTGAATGGAGCGACTTACAAGCACGTATATTATCTTGCCGATGGTATATATCAAGAGTGGGCAACTTTCGTCAAATCATTTACGTGCCCACACGACAACAAGAGGAAAAAGTTCAAGTCTGCACAAGAATCGGCGAGGAAAGACGTTGAGCGTGCTTTTGGTGTGCTTAAACAACGTTGGCACATTCTACACCACCCGGCACGAGCATTGACGATGGAAAAATTGAGGAATATCATGTACGCTTGCATAATATTACACAATATGATTATCGAAGACGAAGGCAATGAGATTTGCAGTTTCGATGAGAACGACCTTGTAGCGGATGATATAGAAGTAACTATCACCGAGGAACAACGCGCATCAAATGTTCGAGAAGTAAAAAACCGGGAGACTCATAACAACCTACGGTCGGATTTGGTGGAACACATTTGGCGTATTCATCTCCCAAACAACGGAGACGAGTAGTTTTTAATTTTTAAAATTATGTATTTTTTAAAGTTTAAATTATGTAATTTTAATTTTTAGTATTGTTTGAATTTTAATTTAATTAAATTAATGAATTATATTATTTATATAATTGGTTATTTGTTAAAATAAAAAAAAAGATTAAAAAAATTGAAAAAATATTGGATAAGAGAAGGTAAGGTATAACTTGAAATTGGGTAAAAGAGAAAGATAAGGGAGTGAGAATGATGTGGCGCTGATGTGACTACAGGTAAGCCTTACCTGCAGGCTATAATGCACGGAAACGCGATGAAGGCTGCCGTTCCCGTATCTGAAACGGATTGGAAACGGAAACGCCATGGAAACGCAAGGAAACGTTTCTATTGGTTGGAAACGTTTCGTAATAAGTTTCAAAAAAGTTTCCCGCAAGTTTCCATTAGGTTTCGGGCCACGTTTCTAATTATTTAAGGCTTTTTAATTTTTTATGGGCTTTTTTAAGAACGATGATAACATGCCCATGTACGTATGCTTGAGTCGATACCTAAACCTATCCCTTAGTCGATCGTAAACGGCTAAAACTATCGTACGTACAGTGGATCACCGATCAGGCGATCACCGATCATCAATTCCGATTTCCGAACGTATAATCTTATTGACCTATCGATTATGGCTTCTTCTCAATATATATCTATTTTGGAATTTCTTTAATATATATATATATATTTTATATTTTATATTTGCCGTTTCTCTGCCGTATCCGTATCTTGAATTTTTGAGTTTTGCCGTTTCCCGTATCCGTTCCGTATCCGTTTCCCGGTGCCGTATCCGTTTCCGTGCAACTTAGCCTGCAGGTTACCCATAACTAGCAGCCTTATTTGATCCTGATTCTATATATATATATATATATATATATATATATATATATATATATATATATATATATACTAGAGAAAAAGGCAGAAAAGTCGGTTCCTAAAGCCATCCTCTTGATGAACGCCGATGGACTTGACCACCTCCACCGCCGGACTGCCACCGTCGAACAAGCGGAGAAACGCATTTTCTCCGGCGACAATTCAAGCCCTTAATGATGACATTATCTGTACTGTCTTCTCCTTCCTTGATTTCATCTACCTAACTCGCTGCACCGCCGTCTGCAAGTCCTGGTAAGCCCAGCCCCCTATTTAGATCCAATTTTACATTTCTACTAGTATCCGACAACAACTTTTTTACTTTTTGTATAGGTACTTCCGTGTTTGCTTTCAAGTGTTCGGTTTTAATTTATTATCTTGTTCAGTTGTTCCCATAAAGAAATTTGAAAGAAATATCACTCATTGCACTTCTGTGTTTGCTTTCGAATTCCTTAAATTAACAAGTCCAAAAGAATTCATTTCAAGGTTGGACTTGTTACTTTAAGGAATTCGAAGAAAGACCACTCATTCTTTTGCAAGTGTTCTGCTAAGATGGTCTCCTCTTTCCATGTTAATGCCTTGATTGTAATGACTTTCTCAAGGCTATTCACGTCATTCTTGAATGATATCTTGGGCATTCTCACTGGGTGTTTAGAATTGGTTACCAAGATTTGCATTTTGGTACAACATATAAACAGTTTTGAGATTTGAGGGTGAAAGGAACAGATTCGAATAACATCTTGGAAGTTCCTTATTCAAACGGCTTATCTAATTCTCATTATATCACCTCATAAATCCTTAAATAACGAGAGGCTTATTCACCTCTCTATGTGTGAAGTATATGGGAAAAGTGGAAAACAATCGATAGCTTTCTTCCCAACGATAGTTCCTTACGAAGCAAGTTTCGGATTTTTGGTAAGCTGTTTATTTGATAGAGTGAAATGTGTTAGCGGCACTTTTAGTTGAAGATGTTTGTTGGTTGTCGCTGTATGTTTTGTGATGGCTTTTTTGTTTGATTATTTTTAAGAGCATATTTCGTATCCTGGTGTAGCATAAATTTTAGAAACTGTGAAAGATATTATAGTTCTCCAGCTTCCTTATTTTATACCCGAACTTCTACAACCTAATATTCTAAAGTTGATCTCCACAGAGTGTGTAAAAGGTTTAGACTTGCAAAAGAGTCAGAGAGTACCTAGTGGAGTTAACCATGTTTAAGCTATTATATATAATCATCTCGGCGTTTGTATCTGAGCTGACCCGTACCATGAATGCTTCCTCTTTGTAAGTGATCAAACGCAACAAGGAAAGAGATGAATTTTCTAACAGTTGCAATTAAGAGAAACTCCCTCGTTATCACAGACTGCTTCTATTGGTTCACCTAATTCTTGCTCTAGACCGAGCCATAACTCCATAACGGGATATTTGTTCTTGCTTGACAGGAAACTATATATTTGTTCTTGCTTTTCCATGATGTTAGATCCCAACCATAGAGAATGCAATAGCATATAATAGATCTTCAACTATAGCAACATACGACATGACTCGTTTTTGAGCCTCCCCCATTGTATGTCTTTGATTTGCGTAGAAAAAAGATCTTTGTAAGGATTTCCTTGATTTGTGTAAAAAAAACCTTATCACATGTCAGGCTCTGTTTGTATTTCAGTTGTTTTTTGTAGTCTTTTTTATTTTTCTCCTTCTTTTTGAAACTATTTTTATTCCTATGAAATAGTAAGATTGTGGGCAACTAATAAAATTTGGCAGTAAGAATGTGTTTATTGTTCGTTTTTTATTTCCTCAACAAATCAACAAAGTGTTACATGCACATTCCAAGACAAATTAGGTGGCTTGGGAATTGGTGATTTAATAGTATGTAGGCTTGAATAGAAATTATTTCACTTGGTAACAGCAGATTGTAATTAGTGAGCCTTTTCTATTACAAAAAAAGTTATGTTCAACATCCGGTTTACTTTCTTTTTCTATTATTCATTTCTATGAAGGAGGAGAGTCATTGACAAATCAAGGTTACTCCAAACTCTTTACCGTAAGCAAAAAGGGATTTCTGGTGGTGACTTTGACATATCTACTCTTTCCGAAGGAACCTGGAAAAGACGACTTCAAGACTTTGCTATCAGTCAGCATCGGTCTAGTTTACAAGCAGGTTCTGTTGACATCTATCAATGGAAAGGTCATTCTGATGGGTAAGCCGTAAGCTTTATGTTTCTTCATGAAGTTTTGTTTTTGTGTACATATGATGACAGATTGACTGAGGAAAGGCCATTGATTATATTGCCCCCTGTCATTGCTTATGTGGAAACATCTTTTTTCCCTATATATGGTTTCTTTATGAAGTTCTGTTTTAATTTTTCTAAGGTAGTAAGGTGTCTCGCTGTAAGGGAGTTCTCATGCAATAGACTTTACCGCTGTTCATCATCTATTATCTTGCTTTTTATCTTGGTTTTTCATTTGCAAGGCTGTTGGCCAATTTATTCTTTATAAATTGTTTCTTCTCAGGATTGGCAGGTGCAAAATGAAGACGGGATTAGTCCTCACTGGTGGAAGTGGCAAGGTAGAGTCTGCGTTATGTACAAATATAGGGATCATCTATAAGTTGCAGTATAAGTCTTCTCATTTATGTTCTATATTTTCTCATTTAAGTTTTATATTTACGGAAAATAAGCAAAACGAAGATATTTGTTCTTGGTAAAACTAGTGGTCATTTAAATCTGTGATTCCATTTCAATTCAGTGTTGCCGGTTGGAATTATGTTTTTTCTTTCATTGAACATGTTGGTCTCCAGGTGATGCGTCTTTGGTCTGTAGAAAGATACAAATGCTTGGTTGAGTATTACCTTCCACACACAGGATTTCTGATCGACTTTGATTTTGATGAGAGCAAGGTAATTTTTCTGTAGTTGACACTACATATGATTAGTACTTCCGTACCTTCCCTTTATAGTGCTTTCTTTAATATGCCTAAAAATCAATTTTATTCTACTCCTGGATTTAAAAATCACTTTTGACGTTTCGGACCATCAATTTTTCATAAAGCATAAGGGCATAGTTTTTTTCTATAAGATGTTATAGTTCTTTTTCTTTTAACAAATAAGATGATCTAGTTCAAAATGTGCTTTCTAGTCTTGGTTAATTTATGGCTGCATCATTTGTAGGTAGTTGGATTAGTAGGAAGACATATATGCCTATGGAGGCGTGGTGAGAGGAAAAGTATATTTTCCTCACAAAGTGGTCTTCAATTACCTTCAAGTTCTTGTATGTGGTGAGTTATTTCATGCCTGCTATTGTTATATTTTCATTTTAGCTTTATTTGATTTTTAATATTTTTTTCCCGATTGCATGGTTATTTAGATAAGAAAAGAAGCCTTTTTTCATACATCTATGACGTAAGAGACTAAGAGCATGTGCAATTGTGCATGTCCTCTCATTTGATTGCAGCTATGTAGATCCAGAGGCTGTTGTTGGATGCGAGGATGGGAGAGCTCGTGTGTTTGATATGTATGGCAGGAAATGGTCTAGAATCATAAAGTATGTATCCCATAACCACCTTCTTGACTGCTATGTTATCTTTTTAGCGTCATCAAATTGATATATGTTTGTTAATAGTATCATTTTTCCGTTTGTTCAAGCCTTTGTCTGGTTCGTGTACACAATATATAATATGGTAATTGAATAAGGTGCCAGTCTCAAAAGATTTTTATAACCAAGATGCTAGTCTGCTATAGACTTAACCAACAACTAGATAGTTGATCATGTTCCAGATAAAACAACAACTACCACACATTTTATTTTCACAAATGCACTTTATTGCCTAAAAGTCTCTCGTGCAAACATGTGTTGAGGGGACTTGGGGACTTGGGGAGTTAGCCAGTTAGGTAAAGATTAACGGATTGTCTTTACTTTTTATCACCTCAAGATTGCACTTGTGTTCAGGAAAATCTAAACTGACCTAATTTGGAGACCCTGTGTTGAGGTTTGCCCTGAATTATCACTAATTGTTGACGCATAATATGAGTAACGACTTGTGAGCAAGAAATAAATTGATGACCAAGTGTTCACATTATTAAGTTGTTCTTGTATTGTAGGATGCACGATGGACCTATTACATGCTTATCTTTCACTGATAACCAGTTGCTTATTGGTGGTTCCTCTTTTGGACATATATCTTTATCAGATCTTTCATCTGATCAGCAAGTAGCAACATTGAAGACTAATGATTTTGCAGGTCTGGTTGTAGTTCCTTTTATCTGTAGGGCACATTTCGTTTCATTTCATCTCTTGCATGACAATTGCACTTTCTGTTTTCTGGTTGATAAATGATTGGTACAATAGATTGTGAAATATATTTGTTGGGAAGTGTGGATATATTTGTGTGAATTTTCAGCAAGTTTTTCAGTTTGAGAGGAATTGTTTGTTACCGTTGTACAATTTGCTTTTAATTCCGACCTATCTACTTATGAATGTGTCAATTTGGGTTATGCTCATCTCAAAAGGGTCAAATGGGTAAAGTTAAAGATTTAGTCAGATTAGAGCTTACTGGATGAAAAGTGTTAGACCACACGTTGTGGTCGACTCGCTACCATCGGGTAGCATTGGGTTCCATTGGGAACACCAAAACATGAGTTTGGGTAGCCAGATCAAGTAAGGGCTCCGAGTCCTGGAACTCGATGGAGAAATCCGCCTCCCCCACCCCCCCACCCCCTCTCAACCAATCACAATCTCACACACAATTAATCTTTTTAATATATTAATAAAAAGATGGGAAGAGTTTTAAGGTAAGGTAAAACTTGTATATTGGGTAAAGGAAGGGAAAATGATGTGGCTCTGATGTGGCATCGGGTAAGGGGAAGTTGCAGGTAAGGTACAACGCATACTCGCATAGCCTTATGAGCCAACCCAACCCGATCCACCTCACAGCTTACCAAAATCTATCTGTTCTGCACTGTTCTCTGACCCATCCATTTTCCTACGCTTCTACCATAACTTTGCATTTTGAAGTATTGTGGGTGGTTTCATCTATTCATGTAGCTTATAAAGCATGCTGACATGTATAGTCTGACTTCCGTCTGTTTGCAACAGATTTGACTACTTTGTGTCACAATTCGCGTTCACATATTTTATTTGCTGGGTCAAGATCCGGGCGAACATCTTCTTGGGACCTAAGGTATGCTAGTTGACCTGTATCCTCTATATAATACCATCAGAGTTCTTCACATGAAATCACTATAATTACACTTGCAGGCCCGTGTGATCCATACCCGACCCATTTAACAGAGTATGTTTTGATTTGTTAACCGACCCGTTTAAGGCCGCCTCTTTTGCACCTCTAGCACAAATGTTTATTTGACTTGTGGAACTTTAGTCATTCAGCATTCAAGATCAATGCTTTGTTTTAGGAGAGCTTTTTTTGCATCTAAGTTTCTGGAAATTTAATCTTTAGCTACATTTTCAGGATGATGAAACGGTTGTGGGAGGTGCGAGTGAGTCCAAATCTCATATGTTCAGTTCAACATATGCGTGATGATATCTCAATATTAGCAGTAGGAGGAATAGATGGTGTTTTGCGCCTTGTGGACCCGCAAAATGGCGACATATTGTCCAATTGCATAATCCAAGAAAGTAGCAGAAAGTTGTATCGTTCACAAAATCCTCAATCAAGCGTTACAAAGAAAAAAGGGATACGAGTGGCAGAAGATGCACGTTTTGATTTGATGCCTAGAACTTCTAGACCTTCTATCACTTGTTTGGCTGTCGGCATGCAAAAGGTTGTTACAACGCATGCTGATGGGTACATTAGAGTATGGAGGTTTAGCAAATAACTAATTGTCAGATCTTATGAACATAACCAAGTTCTATCATCGGTTTTACCTGTATGTTATTAGAGAAATAGTATATATATGTGTAACATTTATATAATGTAGATGAGAGGATGAGACCATAAGCATGGCAGATAAACGTTATAAGGTCATTTTAAACTTGAGGGTCTCTCTTGAATGCTGGAATAAGTTCATGTTTGGCACCTCAAGTAAATATTATAAGTTGAAAATGTTATATCGTGCTCTTTCCTTTGGAAAATACTTCGTGTTTATGATGAATAATCGTTTTTGGCTAACAAGAGAAAGGTAAAAGGCTAAACAGTTGAATAAGTTGATGGATTAATGAAGTAAATAGCAACTGTTAATTATTTGGTCTTAAGGGGTTTTTTTATCGACTTGCAATAAGAAGGTTTTAAAATAGAACTGTTTTTCTTTAATTAAAATTAATTAATGACTATAAAGGGTAAAGAATTGTTAATAAGTCATAAATATAAATTAACCGTACGTCAATAAAAAATTTCATTAATATTCTATCCCTTTATTCTAAAAAAAGTTACAAATATATTTCAACTACCATTTTGTGGCAGAAAAACTTATTACTAACCTTTTCTGATAATTAGGTCACTTAACTTTTATAATTAACCATTTTACCCATTTCTAGTTTAACTCCTACTTTTTACACAAATTGCATATACAACCCTCTAATAATCTTAATTATTGCTATTCTTATATTTTATTTTAATAATTTGTAACCTATATCACCATACTCTCAACGTATAATGGTTTTCTAGTTCGAAGTAACCATAATGTAATGTTATATTACTCACTTGAACGTAGTATAATCAAACCAAAGCTGATGCATAAACTACTTATAAAATTAAGCGAGCGAATTTAACGAAGACAAAATAAAAAAATAAGGATAATTAGATTTGTTTCCTTGGCATATACCACGAGAAAAGTGTGCATCCGTTGGAATGGTTATGAATTGTGTAGGTCTTTAACTCTTAAGTATTAGCTAAACAAAGTGTGATTAAACTAAATAGCCAAAACCTAAATCCTTATTCGACCACGTACGTGTTATTTGTATGAGTTGTAGGCTTTAGCCGAGAAGAGACGAGAGGTAGACAAGGTATGTTCGTTTGAAGGGATAAAGAAGTATTAATTGTATTCTTTGGACATAGGGTGCTTTAAATGTAAGTAGCAGAAATATTTCCTGTACTAAATAAAATCATAATAGCGACAAACCACAAGAAGAAAATATGTAATATGAGTCGTATGGGTAGGCATAACATATATATGTGATTACATCCTTTTTAGGTCTTTGTACAAAAAAAGTACCCTTTAATTCATATATACAATAGCCGCATTTAATAAAGTTACTATACCTTACAATTTGGGGGATTTTTTTTTGTTCTTTTCTATACTACAAAGAAAAGGGTTATATATTTAAAATTTCAGAATTGTTTCCAAAAACGGGCGTAGAGGAACTGGTAAGATGTGATGTACATCAATGTCAGTTCAAGGGTTCGATTCTTGGCTAATCCACTATTAACTCTTTTTAACTTTTCTAACATGTTTTTTTAATGGGTTGATTATGTTCTATCATTTACTATTCTTATAGAATATTATTATTTTATTACATGTTGCTATAGCTATATATTATCAGCTAAATAATATATTTAATATTATTTTTATAATACTACTGTTAAATATTTTATCACCCTCTTAATACTCTAGGTCACATTCATTATATTCTATTTGTCTTATTTTTTTTTATAATAAGATAAAAAGAATGTTTTGTAATTAACTCTTTTTACAAGTTTTTTTTGTATTATTTGTTATTTTTTAGACCATGAAATGTTTATTGTAAACTTTAAGTTAATGATTTCATATCTGCATGTATTTATAAAAACTGAAAAAGATATAATTAGAATGACTTTAATTTGCAGGGAGAAAAATCTTACCAAGTATTTTAAATTGCACCACATTTTACAAAAACATGACTTGTTTAGAGATTTCGTATTCTTTTCTATATGTCAATTTTACCGGCATTTTTTCTTTAAAAAACATACGACATATGCTATTAAGGTGCAATGATATAATATAGCTTATTATTTGGTCATATTTTTTTTCTTTTATATAATCAACTTATATATATATATATATATATATATATATATATATATATATATATATATATATAAAAAACAAAAGAACAAATAATTACAATATACAAGACAAGTGGTTAAGGTTAGAAAGTTTAAGTTTTGAGTTTTATTTTAGGTTTTGGATTCAAGCATCTATAACCTTAAAATGTTGATTATTTATAATTTATTCAAGTCAGACCTATGTGTGTTTAAAATAAGTTTATTTTTATTGAATATTTTTTTTATTTTTTTAAAGTTGTGATCTAAAGTCTATATATATATATAACCCTAAAGTGAGTCTTTTTCATCTTTGAATACTTTTTTTGTTATTAATTAGTATTTGTTCTATTTGTTTCATAATTCAAAATATATATAGTTAAATCTATGTTCTTTTTTGTCTGTTACAATCAATTTCAAATCTATAATTAAATTTATAGCTCTTTTTTATTTTTTTAGTTTGAAATTCTTATGATATTTTCCTTATTATGAATATTTATATTATTGACCATAGATGTGATGACCAATTTAACTATTTACTTTGTTTTAATAACAAAAATTTATATTTATAAATTCCGTCGTAACACATGAAAAAAAATCTTACCTTTTTAACATTCTATACCAACATATTTTTTATCAACTAATAGCAACAAAATCCATGTATGAAGTACCTTTTTTTGACAACTTTTAGACTAGATGCCAAAAAGAGGTTGTATATATATACTTTTACTCATTTTCTAACTCATTATGTTAACACATGTGTTAACATTAAGAAGATGAACGAAAAAAATACACGTCAACAAAAATAGAAAAAGTTACATAGTTATATATATTAGTTAAGCTAATACAATGTAATAATTAAATTTTTCACTAAAATAAATAAATTTGTACCAAAAAAATACATAAGAAACATTTTTATCTCGAATATGTTCTTCTCCATCATCTAGTTTGTCAACTTTCGTTTTCCATTAATCCAAATAAGTTTTGAGTTCTTTTCATGTAGAATTTCAAATAAAATGAGGATCCTAAATGTTGGATATAATAGGACATTGGGGTGTGAAATTTTATTATTTATATTAATTAAGTTCATGTATTTCTTTTATTATACAAGTACTTGACATGCATTAGATAGAATACAAGCAACTTTTGTTAGAAGTCAAATAGGCTCTCACTTTTTTTTTACTTAGTTTCAAGATACACAGATTCTAAATTATTTTTAAGAAATTCAAGCAATTCAATTGTTTTTAGTTTCATATGTAAATTCAATTTACCAATTTTGCATAAATGGTAAATAGTAAATGAATAATCTAATCAAACTCGATTAAAAAGTAATTAATCCCCGACGCGAAGCGCAGATAAGCTAACCACTAGTTACTATTAAAATGCATTTGAGCACCATCAACTTGGCTAACGAGGCTTTTACCAACATAATGATCCATAGTTTAACGCTCGATCGATCTCCTCACTCACACAATGTATTTTCTCGTGACATACTTCTAAGCTCAATTAAACAAGACTAATACGTTTTTCTGGTATATATAATTAATTTTATATCATAACTCTAACAAATGTAAAATCACCCAGATCAAGAAACTAGAACTTCAAGTCGATCAGTAGTTCATTTGTTCTAAAAAAATTAAACATGTATGAAACAAAAAGAGAAAATAGAATTGATAGACGAAGGAAACCAAATTTAATTAGTACAGTAATCGATGAAATGATCATTCATGTGCAGACCAAATTCTGGAAAAACTATGTATCGTTACTGCACACACACACACACACACACATCTATGTGTGTGTGTGTGTTTGCAGTACGTTGTCTAATTAAGATACATGAACAATGATGATGATGATATATTAGAAGAAAGGATACGCAAGTAATCCCCACCACCAATTAGATCTTGACCATGCTGGAACAAGGTGCCGGAACCCTAGATACTCTCTCCCAGCTGAATCATGCATACTGCTCGTTACTTCTAGGGTTAGACTAATTTGATTAAGACACGTACTACGTACGTACTCACATTTTATACATCTAGCCCCTACCTAGCTAGGTAGCTTTGCTTAGCTTCCAAACGTGCCATATATAATTATCTACGTACGTACATACATACATACATATATAGCTTCTTAGCTGCTAGCTAGCTAGGTTACTGTGTATCTCGTACTTATAACCCAATAACGTGCATCTCCATTGTTGATGATGATGATGACATACTGCTACACCCGTCTCTCGGTGGATCAAACCACACCGGCAAGTAGTCCGATGATGGACTACAGAGTTTCATTCTTTCACAATTCCTCACAAGTGCCTCCTTACCCTGCTACCGGCCAGTCGCTCGCTCCATCATAATATTCATGATAATTTTTAATTTTGAAAAATATATATAAGAAGAGTTCATTTAAGAACGAACTATTTTTAGGAAACGTACAATTTTAATTAATATAAATTAATGGCTAATAGTTTTAATGAATTATTAATAACTAATGATTTAATTAGTGGTATTTTAAAAAAACTAATTAAGTGATCGATCAATTTATAATGACTAATCTACCGGAGGTATTTCACATCTAGGTAAATATATAAATGACTATTAATTAACATTAATACGTTATAAATGTTTTTGAAGGTACTTGTAATTAATCATTCTTAAATAAACTTTTATATATATATATATAGGGGAGAGTTCATGCGAGAACCGTTAGTGCGAGAACCGCGATAACCAATCTCAGCCGTTCCATGGATATGGGAAGTTAAATGGATGGAGAGCGTGGAGGGATAGAGTGTGGCAGGGTGCATGTGAGGAATTCATGGGTGAGTAATGACATTGAAGGAGGGGGAATTGAATGACTCAGATTGGTTCTCGCGGTTCTCTCACTAAGAATGGTTCTCGCATGAACTTTTTACTATATATATATATATATATATATATATATAAAAGATGGAGTTCGAACGAAGGTTCATATGAAGAGTTTTATTTTTGGGTAATGATTTCTACATAACATAATTCTTGCCATACACAACAAAAGGTTGTTGCTTGTATTATTATACCATGAATTTGTAGATAAAGTTAATAGTTAGGTGTAAAAAGATCCTAATTGTTGTGTATGGTAAAAAGTTATTGCGTACAAATCATCATTAATTTTATAATAAATAAAAGAAATGTATTAAACTACATAACATTTACCAAATGTTAGTTTCACTATTCCTAAGGCACTATTCATCTACAGTATTTGAAAAACTAACTAACAAAGTGTACCTCAAAATCTAATATAGTTAAAGTTAACATCAGAAAATATTTTACAATAACTACATAACGATTTTGTCAACTTTTGCATAAAATGAAATTAACTAGGGTAATAACGTAACTTTGACATAAAATGAAACTTTCTTAAGAGGGTTTGTAGTAAAAGAGAACTTTTTAATGAGTTAGTAATATAAAGATTAAATATAAGAACGTTTTATGATTTAAATGAAATTCATTGTGTAACTGTGTTATAAGAATTTTAAGTTATTGTAAACATATATGTAAACTCTAAGTCTTCATATTCATTGGCAAATCTAGAATAGAAAACCACGTGGTTCCCTGTATATTAATAAATATATAAAAAAGTGAACAATATTTGTGTCGGGGTCGAAACGGGTCGTTAAATTGAGATCTAAACATATATCAAATAGTGAATTAAAGTTCTAATTTCATCTAATTTATTTACATTATAAAATTTAAACATATATCAAATAGTGAATTAAAGTTCTAATTTCATCTAATTGATTTACATTATAAAATTTCATACTTATTCGAAGGGATCAACAACTATTGAGTTTAAGTCGACATTTACATATTATGTCGCATTTTTTAGCCTATTTCCTAATAATACCTTTGTTGCATCAGAAAAACCTGTAAATGCACTAGGGCTTCAAATCTGCTTACGTTAGTTTTTTTTTCTTTTTTCTAATAGAGTATAAGTTTAAGTTGGATTGTATTTGAAAACAGAGTAAAACTCTTTCATTTGGAAACTATATGTTTGTTGAAAGTTGTTTGTGTTTGAAAACTATGTTGTTTAAACTATCTCGCAAAAAACGAATTTGTTTTACATTTTACCTATTTTGATTATTAAAAAAAAGAATGTTTCGGACTTTCGGTATCCCACCGCGCGATGCGGGTACCAAAACCTTGTTCTGTTATATTGATTAACTTTTCGAAAGGGTTCAAAAGCTAAACACTGAAGAAAAAATTACACAAAACAAGAAAAAACAAATAATTTCCATTTTTAATCTATTTGACATAAGTATAGGTTACCATATATATAACAGAACATTTAAACGCATATTAAATGCAACCACAATAAACTAGTATAAAGAAGTGAATTAAGGAAACTAAGGAGTACGTACCTGTATCTTGGCACGAGTGACATCAGCAATCTTTTTACTTTGAAACAAATCCCACCCTTTTCCTTTAACACAAGTACGAAATTTCCAAGCTGCTTCAGGGCTTGTGAAGTTTACAAACGCATATCCAGCATTCAAACCATGTCTACATATATAATTATGTTATATATATTATGCATACGTACTTATACAGGATATATATATGTATATAATATATATATGTATATTAGATAATCAAGTTATCGATAGGTTTTTTTGTATGACATTCAACACTATACATATATGTACGTACTTGAAGTCAACTGGAAGATAGACAAAATCAAAAGCTGATCGAATAGTGTTTTCCTCATCCTTTTCATTCTCTTGTTTACAATGGTTCTCCAAGAACTCCACCAACAAATGCCTACTGCATTAATGTAAACGTATCAAATTCCATAAATAAGAATAAATTAATCAGAGGATTCATTTATATAAATAATATGTAAATATATATTATTAACTGGCCGGAGATATAGAATGAGAGAAAAGCAAGATAGAAGATACATACATATATTAATATATACATACATATATATAGGTGCATACGTACGTGTAATTATTGGGTATGTTTCGGATCATTACAGAGGTTGCATAATCTCCAGGTTTTAGGGGAATGATTTCTCGGAACGTTGTTTTATCTTCACGGCGTACAACCGGCGGTTCTCTCCGATGTCGAGGAAATAGCTGCCTAGCTGATGACCGGATTCTCATTAATCTAGGGCCAGAAGGTACTGGAGTAAGTGAATGACGAACAGAAGTTTTCCTGGTGGTGGTTGCCGGTGGCGCCGGTGGTTGATCAGCAATATTATCTCGAATGTTGTGGAATGTGGTGGGGTAAAAGGGTGGTGCATTGGGATTCAATTTACCTTCCATTGCTAGCTAGCTTTAACTCAATCGATTAATTTTTTCTTAATTTTTTTTAACACAATGTGAGCGAGAGATGGAGGGAGAGATGAAAGGTTAGATAGTAATTGATGGAAGAGGCCGGGTAATGATAGATTGCATTAAATGCATGGGAGTTTGATTTGACAGATAGGGGGAGAGAGTATATCATGTCATTATTAGTTTGTATAGCCATACATGGATGTGAAAGATATTGGATAATGTGAAAAATATATACTGAATATAGATATGTTAATATTTATTGAAATATTTGTAAGCGTATTTATACACCATCAATATTTTTATTTTACTGTCGTGACTTTTTTATTTAAATCATGTATTGGTTATTATCGTCCTTTTATGTTATATTTTTAATGATCATCTACTTATATAATAAATATAAATCTCAAAATTAATAGAATAAATAAAAAAAGATATTAATGAAATTTACATTGTAATTATCAAATACGTAAAAAGATTAAATATGAAAATTTAATAAAAGAAGATTATTTTCCTTTTTATTTATAGATTTTACGCTTTTTATTTAACCGATAGAGTAGCAGAGTGATCACTTACTACTTTTTTCTGGCTGCAGATAGAAGTTAATACTACATTATATGAGGATAATTTGTATATAACATATTATTCTCATATTTATCAATTTTGATTTTTTACCTCTACAAATTCACTAACTATTTTTTTTCCAATTATATGTTATAGGGTGTTGTGTTATAAGTCTACTTTTTTTATCGTCTATAACAAATAAATGTTGGTACAGATTAATCATCATCTTTCTATTTTAAAATTAAGTTAAACATCTTATAAATGTTTATACTATATACACAAGTTGATGCATTATATTGAATAAAACCAATAACTTTGTTTATTCTCTTAGTTAAAAATTATTATAGTGATGATTATATATATTTATATATATGCATGTAATTTATTTAGTTTTTAATTAACTTTTATTATAATATATATAATTTTTGATATATGTATATTTAACATGTTAAAATAATACCTTTAAGGCTTTAACTCGTAACCACGAAAAAAGAAAACGTTTAGATGTTACAAGCAAGGTTCTAAAAAACGTAAGGCGTGGCGTGGCGGCGAGGTCAAGCCTCAAACTTTACGAGCTATGGCGAAGCCATTGCGTTTTTTAAGGCGTCACTTAAGGCGACAATTTTGTATATATTTTATAATAATATATGTCCAATCTATCATTATTAATATACAATTTACACAAATTTACACAAATGAGGAGCAAAGTAACTTATACAAATTAAAAACTACAAATTTATAGAAGTTAAATACACGCGATCGTAAAATGTATATAAAAAAGACCATTTTTTTTATAAAAAATTAATTTCTGCGCGCCACGCTTAAAAAAACTCGCCATTTGGCGCGCCTTCGCGCCTTATCCCGCCTTGTCGTACGTCACGCCTAACCCCACCGCCAAGGGCTGTTTCGTAACGGCGGCCTCGCGCCTCGCGCCTTGGCGCCGCCATGACGCGTTTTTTAGAACTTTGGTTACAAGTTTACGGTTAATTTTAATTAATTGATTATTTAAAGTAACCACCTTAAATGCATGAGCCGTTATTGTTTTTTTACATCAACTTAAATGAATGGCTAATTTATTTATTCATTAACATACAACTTAATTGTATTTAGGGATGTAAGTTAACAAGTGTCGAGATGAGAATATTGTTTAGAACTCATGATGTTAATTTAAAACTCTGCTTATTTAATATGAAGTCCGAGCGATCGCTTAATTAGATTCGTTTAAGCTTGTATATTATTTTAAATTTTTTATTACAATAATTTATATAAATATAAAAATTAAAATATAGAATATAAATATACGCAAAACATGTTGAGCTTTGCGATCCTATACGTATCTACTTTTTTTTTATAAATAATTGTGTATAATTTTATTACATGTTATCCTCTTCGTTTTATATACCAAACATGTTATATTAATCAATTAGTTTTTGGGCAGATTTAAGTGGATTCTAGTGCTGACACGCGTTACCAAACATGTCATATAAATTGTGTTTTTTTTAAAATTTCGGTCCTAAAATTTTAGATTAACAAGTAATACATCGTTAATCCAAGCTGGTTAACTGGAAACCCAAATAAAAACTCGAACAAGACCCTTAGTTTTAGTTAGTTTTGTTTTTGTTATTATATGGTACTAGTTTATTGACCCGTACACGTACGGGTATTTCGAAAGTGTATTTGAGATATTAAATATTTTAAATAAAAATAATACAATAAATGAAATTTCACCAAAAACTACATATGTTAGAATTTTTAACAATAAAATGACTATATTTTTTGAAACACTTCTTTGTAGACTAAATTTGTTATTTTGTTAGTAACATTACATTACCACTGTTGTCACAAATCAAAATTTTAACTCTCTAAAAGATATATAGAAGTTAAAAATCAAAATATAATTTACTAAACCCAAAACAACAATAATCTAATTAGAAAGAACATGTATTAACTAATGCCATTTTCAGTAAATTCATATGTTGAAGTCAATCAGATAATATTCTGAACTGAAAACCGCCTCATATAATTTTTCACCATCATAAGAGATGATGCTACCAGATCTCTTTGTTAAACATTTTCATGGTTTGTAAACACTTTGATGGTTTAAATAAAATATATCACAAGTTACTAAACATAATTTATAAACAACCCATAATTAATTACATTAATATACAACTTTTATAAAACCCCTCATAGTTTCTTAAAATTCTCTCCCATGTTTCATAAATCCCCCTCACAATTTTCATTAAGCCCCCTTTAAAATTGAGTTGATGGATTGAATCTTGCCAAAATTGTTTTTTAGAATTGATTGATTTTGAAATTGAGAGTTCCTATTGGTTAATTGAACTTGATTTAAAAAGTGTCATTTTACAATAAAATTTACACCGAAACGTAGATAAAAATTAGACGGTCGTAAATATATAATTTATTTTTCTTTAAATAAAATATATCACAAGTTACTAAACATAATTTATAAACAACCCATAATTAATTACATTAATATACAACTTTTATAAAACCCCCTAATAGTTTCTTAAAATTCCCTCCCATGTTTCATAAATCCCCCTCACAATTGATTTAAAATTGAATTGATCGATTGAATCTTGCCAAAATTGTTTTTGAAAATTGATTGATTTTGAAATTGAGAGTTCCTATTGATTAATTGAACTTGATTTAATGGCTATTTTTGAAAAATTGGTAAGCCTTTTATATATATATATATATAAATTACCAGTTGATAAAGATCTTGAGTTTGTCTTTGATCATTTTTAATGTAATCCATACACGCACATATATTATATTATAAATATCTAAAGTAGATTATCAATATAGGTAAATAGAATAACTCATATTATTTTTGGTATTTTCGTTGTGAATGTTTGAAGAAGTTTTACACATAAAAAGGTCCCATTTTCATGAGATCCTTGCAAGTATTTTCGTTGTTTTTAGTCTTCTCGTCCAAATTCAACAATTTTATGTGTAAAACTTTAAATTTTTACACTTCTTCAAACATGACCTTTTTATACACACTTATAGATGTTACAAATTCTTAAACGCTTATTTGTGTGAAAAAAAGTCAAAACAAAATCCACACTCTCACAAACCGTGGAGAAAAATGCATGGATAATTGAAACTTTTGTTGTAGTGTTAAGGTTGTGGTAAATGAATAACTAAGCTGACTTTTTTCTTAATTCGTCGCTATGTTTTTAAGTGTTGAGTAATTAATATCCCATATGGAACGAAAAATAACTTTGCAATGAGCTTTATAACCCCACAAGCTTACATTAAGTTAATTATTTATTTCATAATAGTGTGGTGAAGTCATCGTCATTAATAGTGACTTTTCTCTTACCGTAAAAAATCTTTAGATTTCGTGTAGTGATATTGTCTTTAATTATAAGTTGTTTATAAATTATGTTTAGTAATTTGTGATATATTTTGTTTAAAGAAAAAATATTTATATATTTACGACCGTCTCATTTTTATCTACATTTTTGTATAAATTTTATTGTAATATGACACTTTTTTGAAATTAGTATATTCTCATTACAAAGGTGATATTTCATTTACTGCATTATTTTTATTTGAAAATTTTAATATCTTAAATACACTTTCAAAATACCCATACGTGTACGGGTCAATAAACTAGTTTGCATATATATATATATAAGATAATAATAGAAGAGTCTAGCTAGCCCATGGGAGACGATCAATATCATATATATATCGCGTGAAGAGGACGTAGCCTGTTACATTTATCAATCAATAATCATGCAATATAAAGAAAATCAAGGTACATGCATGGCGCCGCGCATAACTAATTTAGTCGTGTAAAGGGCAGATAGGAAAGTAGACGCCACATACTTCGGCGATATTGCGTAGAATTTGATAGTTTGGTGGGAGTATGGGCCTATTTATGTTGATGTATTCACACAAACAAACTTTATGATGTTCTAATTCATTGCAACAAGCTGAGCTCGGCCAAGATCCTCGCGCAATATTAATCAGGTCTGGATAGCAATGCTTTATATCCTTATCTGGATTACAGTAGTGCTCATGAAGATCACCACGCACTTTTCCTATAACCACTAACAACGACATCAATATTGTAGCAACAACAGACATCACCTTCTTCATTTTCTCTTCTTCTTTCTTTCTTTCAGAAGTGCAGCAGCAGCCAATTATTAACTTGAGAGATCGAGATCAAGACGTACAGATCTTAAATTTGAAATCTGAATAAAAATTTGGGCGTGTTTGGTGAATTTATAACAAGCAGGGCGGGTGTATATGAATGGAAACAAAACGTAATGATCCAATTAAAGTGTAGTTTTGATGAAGCAATTACACTATTCATGCTGGTCTTTGTTTAAACGTACGGTCGAATTAAATCATGTAGTAACAGTCACATTTGATTTATTGAACGTATATACGTACTCCATTTCATGTGCATGATTTTTCAGCTTTAGTGGATATGTAATATCTATATATATAGAAATGGTTCACTTGAGAACCATATTTATTGCGAGAACAGCGAGACCAATTCGAGCCGTCAAATTCCTCTTCTTTCAATGTTATCACCCACTAATAAATTCATCACAATCACCCTGCCACACGTGACCCCCCACTCCATGGATTCCACTTATTAAATCAATGGCTAAGATTGGTTCTCGCGGTACTCACACTAAAATCGATTCTCAAGTAAACCTTGGATATGATCCTATATATATATAGAGAGAGAGGGAGAGAGAGAGCAGCAATATACTAACAAGAATATTATGCTACAAAAAGTCAGGATTGATCTCAACCCTTAGATCAATCAAAGAAGTCAAACCAGACTAGTAAAAAAATAACAAAAAACCAGGAATTTAAAAAAAATAAAAAGGTTATATTTGTAAAAACATAAAAAAATATATATTGGATACAGTTACGGGAAGAGAGAAAACCAGTGTCTCAAATCCAAAAAACACTCCCAAGAAATCAAAAGCCCTCCAAAATTAGTTTCAGAAGAAATAATAGTATCTTATAATACCGATTTATGATGATCGGCGATGAAGCAGGCTCATCAAGATTAAAACAACAAATGCACTATCAACAAAATTACAACAGTAACACATGCACAATCAACAAATGCACAACAGTCGCCGATGCGATTAAAACAACAAATAACACAAATCGAACATACCCATCCACAAATAACAGTGGCCGATGCACAATCAACCGATGAACTGTACATAGCCGATGCACAATCAAAAGTTTGCAATAGTCGCCGATGTGCTCTACACTTAGGTCACCAATGGCTCTATGTAGATCTGCAAAAGAACCTGATGCACAATCGAATGAACCACCACATTCAAAATGGGGAACAGTGACGGCGACGTGAGATGGGTGGCAGAGGTTGTAGAGGCGGCGACTACTTCACATGTGGCGGTGGTGGTCGGCGATGACATCGGATGTGGTTTCGTGTTGCGGTGGTGATCGGCGACTTCACAGCGGCAACAACGACTTCACATGTGGCGGTAGTGGTCGGCAACGTCTTCGTAGGGGCACAGGAAAAAGGGTGACAACATCATATGTGGTTTCCGATTTCTACAGCCGTTGTGTGCAAAATAGGGTTAAAATGTGGGAGTGTATAGGAGCAGATAGGATGGGTATGTACGATAATTAAGAAGGACGGAAAGATAAATATATTATACATTATATTTACCCTTTCCTTGTAATTGCCACGTGCCATTCCCATATTTCTTTTTAAATTTTGTAGCATAATTTTCTTTTTATTTGAACTCAATTATATGTATATATGTATGTAGATGAGATTGGTAATTAGGGATGTAAATGAGTCTAGTCTAGCCGAGCTTTACAATAATCGAGCCAAACTCTTTTAAAAGTGCAGAAGCTCGAGCTTGAAGCTTGGCTCATAAAGTGTTTCACGAAGCTCGTAAGAAGCTCGTTTATTTTTTTTGTTTCTTTAAAAATAGTTTAAATTATTTAAACAATAAATAAAAAACAATTTGAACTTTAAGTTATTATTTTTTAAATTTTTTTCATATTTAATAATATAAAAATAATTTTGAATTTTGAATTTTTTCATATTTAATGATATAAAAATATATAATACAAATATATAAGTAATAAATAAAAAAATATTTAATATATGAGCCTTATTCTAGGCTCGTTTAAGCTCGCGAGCTTAAACGAGCCTAGTATACAAGGCTCGAGTCCATTTAATAAATGAGTCTTATTCTAGGCTCGAGCTCTGGATCAAGCTCGTTTAAGCTCATCACGTTTTGAGCTTTTAACGATCCGAGCTTAAGTAGCTCACGAGTAGCTTAACTCATTTACATCCCTATTTATAATTAAGGGATGTAAGTAATTGTAGTCAAAATCAAATGTACATAAGTCTAGTGTTTACCAATCTAGAGGGTCAACACCGTTTGTTTGTTGAATCCAATTAACTTTCCACATGCATGTTAGGCTTGGGATGGTGTGACAACTGACGTGGTCCAATTGGCAGAGATCTTTATAATCAATATCAAACTTTGATTAGTGGATCAAATGGCATCGAAATTGCCCGCTTAAGTGTAACTCCTTTATTCTTCCTGAACACTAAAGATAATAACAAAGGTAGTAAGGTTTAGTATCTATATGTAAATCAGAGTAGGGAATCCAGGCTTCAAAACATCAAAATAATTTTTAAAACTAGAAAGCTGGCGGAAACACTACTGTTATGCCGGAGCTACTGAGCCAGTCTATTAATTTCTCATGATACGATTAATAATGCCCAGAATTCTGTGTGTGAAGTTCACAATGTAAAAAAAGTACAAAAATTGAAACCATTAGGCGTAAAACTTGTAAAATGATTAAAAAAATGCTAGATGCATGATGCATTAAGTGAAATACCTTTAGAACATAAAACTACAAATATAAATATAAAACAATGACACCAGATATATAGAACATAATTTTACATACAGAATTTAAAATTATTAACATAAAACAACTCATAGTTCCACACATTAGACAAGCAAAATTATATAAAACAGTATATTGTAAAACAAGTCACATTTTTTAAAAGCCTTCTTAAAAAAAACTATTTGTTTAATTTCAATTATTGATAATATATATTTAAGAGTAATAAGCAAAAAATTAAGAAGAGAATGGAGCAGCATGAGGGTTATGCAATATCTTAAACTAAAGCAGTAGAGCACCAGCTATTGTAGGAAAACCAAAATATTCAGAAATATTAAATATTCCTTTCTCCCTTCATGAAGAATCTCACCACTTCGCTCAACTCTAGTTACATCAAGAAATTGAGATCCAAACTTGTTCGGGTGTAGGTAAGGCCAACCTGTCCAACTCGGTCAACCATGTCACAGTGGTCTTCTTCTTGAATCAGTCTAGGACTCATGAACAATTGTAGGAAAACCGATTGTAATCTGTATGCTTGTTCAAATCACTAAATCAATCGAGACCCATGAATGATTGTAGATTTGTAGAAAGGTAGACTAAATGATTGTTCACTTAATCACGTTCCGTGAATGAAATTTAATCCATCGAGACCCATGAATGGTTGAGAAGCCGATAGAAGAGATTCCCGATAGAATTGTAGAATCCGAAGAGGCTAGAGTCGGTTGAGTTTCCATGTATTTTTATTTAATTTTATATCTACTGTTGTCTGTGTTGATTACCATTCCATCTGCATGTTTGCTTGCTTCTCGGAATGAAATGAATCATTACTACAGTATGTTTGGTAAAGAAAAATAGATATTGGAATGGAATAAAATAAATAAACAATGACCAAAATGCCCCTGAATTAAAAAATATATATAACTTAAATTTGATAAATATCAAAACTACGAGAGTCATTCCAACTTCTATTAATATGTTTACATTTTTTTCAATTTCATATATTGACATCGTCCTCCTCCTCCCTTATTATTTTTTGTTATTATCTTTTTAACTCACCGAATGTTTTTATGTTGTTTTCCTTTAAGTATGTTTACAAGATGTTTATTTGAGATTTTGAGTATTAAGTATAAATCACGTTTTGAAAGTATAAATATTAATATAGTTTGAAGTTTGGTAACTTGGTTGTGACTTGTAGATTTATAAAAGGTATAGAAAATTAATATTATTACTTATTGGGTACCATGTTATATGATACATCGTACCAAAGCGATCCGGAATGAGCCTACCCTCATCCGTACCGAATTTTAGAAATTAGCGAAGGGCGTTCCCGATCCGTGTTCCCGTACCGGAGCGTTCCGCGATCTATGTGACTATGAGCAAAACCATATAATAAAATTATATACAAGACTACCACATCAATTAAGAATGGGAGAAAGGGCATGTTGGTTTTTTTTATATCCCATTACCAAGGGAATGAACAAAGAAAGAGAGTTGAGGAAGGAATGAAATAGAAGGAATGACATTACTTTTGTAATGCTTCATTCCATTCCCTAGTAGTAAACAAACATGTTATTAGTAAAGGAATGTAATGAGTGTTTCCATTCCCACACTTATTTCTTCATAACAAACATTGCCTTAGCTTTTTTGCCCATTTGTTTCCCTCAGTTATGGGCCTATTAATACCTGGATTCTGGATGATGCCCTCTAATTATGCTGTCCTGGGCTGAAGCCCAGTTCGCCCATAAGTTGGGTCGGTCCTTGCCGGAGTCTTCCCCTTATTATTACATGAAGCCTTTAAAAAGAATAAAAATAACGGGTAAGCATAAAACTTAGTGAGTTCTGTAATGCTTTAGATATTTTGGATGGAGGACGTGACTTTTTTTTACGGTAAGCATCATTAAGATGATTTTATGCTCAAGAGTTAGCTTAGGATTCGTATTGTCTTTGTATTATGGTGCTTTAATATTTGCAAGAATATTGTTCGTCCCTTTGTTTAATGCGCAAAGACTCCCTACTACATCTACCAACGTATATCCAAAAACTTTATAAACTATACATATCAAAATAGGTTTCAAATTAATCATGGTATATAATGAAATTAAACGTAGTTGTACCTTTTCTACAATAATGAAGTAAAAGACCATGACGTGTGGTCAATTTAGGTAGCCACGCCACCACTGCATGGCCGATTTCTTGGATGAAGAATGTTAGAGACCGAGAAGATACCAGGGCCGTTCCAACAATTTTATGGGTCCTGGGCGAAAATTTAAAAAGGTACCCCTAAACTAAACTTTTTTTTTCCACATAAAAGTATAATCTATATATAGCGTATATATCACTAAAAAAAATCAATGAGAGGTAAGCATGTTAATAATTACTAGGAGGCATAATAACAAATCAGAGATTTAGATAACAAATTGTCAAATTGAAGTCACACAGAATGCTCAAATCAAATGAAATGCAGCAAATGCTCAAATGAAATGCTCAAATGCTCAAATCACAGAGACACAGTCAGATTCAGACACTTATAGCAGATTCACAAAATGTTAAACACCTAATTAACACTAAAGCAGTCAAGGATTAAAGAAATTAAATACTTAAAGTGTTATTATGATATAAGAAGTAATACATCTAATTGAAGCCTTGAAGGAGGATTTTCCCCAATTATGAATTGCCAAATGTCAATTCTGATTCCCAATTCATCTACTGCCAAATGCCAATTCTGAATCCAATATTCCCAATTCTGTCTATAAATCAATAAACAAATTAACAAATAACAACTGAGATTGCTAAGTGCTCTGATCCTGTGGCGGGATACGGTATTGTCCGCTGCTGTTTCTTCGATGATGGTTGCTGTTATAGTGATGTCGACTGTTCGCTGAAGCTGCCTGCGCTTTCTCTGCTGCTTCGTCGTTTGGTGGGTACAGTTTGGTCATGACTGCACGAGCTGATGATCTCGCTGACGCTGATGCTACTGGATGATGATTGTTTTTGTGCTCTTCTGCTGCTTTTATGCTACTGATCCTGTTTCTTGGTTGATTCACCTTGTTGTCTTGGTTCTGCTCTGCTGTTATGAGGTGCTGTTGGCTGTTGCTTCATACGGTGATATCTTGGTATGGGTTAGAGGCTAGTGCGATAGAGTGTTGTTATTACGATTCTGTGAGGTTCTTATGTGATGCGGGATGTAATTATGTGTTATTTTGCTGATTTAGTATGTACTCAAACCAGTCTTATGAATGAAACCACATCCTTAGCTGTTCAAAAAAAAAAAAACAAAAAATAACAACTGAGATTATAAAGAGTTTAGAAAGATGATGAAATAAATAATTAAAGATTAAAATATAACTGATACATATATATATATATATACTTACCAAGTAATTGGCTCTGGCAGAAAACTCAATTCCATAGGGTATTAGGGATCAGCCGTGAATCAAAAGTTTTGTATTTCTGATTTCTCGATGGTAAACCGTAACAAAGAGTGAAAGAGAACAATGGATGTCGATGAGAACACTGGTCACTGGATGTCGATGAGAAGACTGACAGAGGTCGATGAGACGATGACGAAGCGTCGAAGCAACAGATTAACAGTGGACCCAGTGGTGTTGGTTCGATGAGAGAGGAAGGCATCGAACAGGTACCTCGATTCCATGTCTGATGTCTCCCGTCGATTCCATTTCCCCACGAAAAGCTTCGATTCTCGAAGCGTCGTTGATCGTTCATTCGTTCCGCACTTCCGCCCTTTGGTTTGATCGACGCCCATCTGCTGTTAACGGTTAACCTTTGCACTGCAGTCTGCCCCTGTTTAAAGTGGTGTTGGACTGTTGGGCTCATTTAAGATGGGCTTAATTTATTTTTTCTGGGCTTACTAATATATACAGTCTTCAAATCGAAAATGGACCCTTAATTGCCCTTGTGGCCCAGGCCCAAGGCCGGTCCTGGCCCTGGAAGATACGTGGTGGAAGAGAAAGCTGAGATATCAGTTTCATATATTGATGAGGAGTAACTGATCACTTATGCTTGTGAGTGCATAAGTTAGAGAGAGACAAAAAGGAGCGAGGGAGGGCGATTAATATTGTTTATTATTTTTATTTTTTCTATTTCTATTTAAGTTTTAGGAAATTGGATATGGAATAACAAAAATGGAACTTAAAAATCTTCCAAACATAACAAAATAAAAAACAATGTTCCGTATTTGTCAAAAACCATCGAAATTACGCAATACCCACCTAACCTTCTCATCGTCCTTGAGGAGCTCACCTTCTCTTTCTCATGCAACGCACATATTACACAGGTAAATTTGCAACCATTTTCTTCCGATCCCTCAATCAATTACAATTACATACTTCAAGATTCCTGTTCTTCGTAATCCCTTCGCATTTCAATTCATTAGAATTCGATTCTTTTGATAACCTATCCCCGTTATCCAACGATTCCTCTAAAAACCGTTTTCTTTCCATGTTACAATTTCTATTTTGATGTTTCAATTCCATTCTTATAGCCATAATTATATTTACGTTCTATCTTTTTCATTGTATAGTTTGTATGATCAAGTTGTATTTTGAATTTTGACATTGACCCGAAGAAGAAAAGGTTGTATTTGAATGTATAATGCTTAGGTAGTTAGGTTATGATTGATTTTATTTTTTGGTTTTAATGAGCTTAAACTTATTCAATTTCGTTGTTTGTTCTTTTTTTCATTTTTTTTCCTGAATGTTCATCTAGCAAAGAGCTGTCTGTTTTGAGAAGTGAAGGTTTCTGTTAATGATTGTGGACTGCAGGCAGACCAATGAGTTCTGGTAATATCATACATTCTTTGTAACTTTCATCATCTTATATGTATATAACTTACACTCTATTTTCGATTTGAACGATCATTGTTCATCAATCAACTTACCATATACCATCTTATGGAGTGTATTACCTAATTTGAGGCCTGAGATAATCAGTTTTCAGTGTTTGTGTAAACAATTTTTTTTTTTTGGTGATTTTCTTATATAATGGTCAAATAAATCTATTTTGTGAAACTGGTAATGATTATCCTACAGAAAAAAAGAGGCTGTTCAAGTACATGCAAAAAATAAGTTGATTCTGATTCTTTGATTCATTATAATCACTTTGTTTATATAAAGAACACGGGAAACACTCCATGATATATGAAATCAAGAATGTTCTATAAAAAATGACATAGAAAGAGCAAGTATTTTACTCGCTACAATGTGTGACTAGACAATTTCTTTTCTGCGTTTCTTTTCAGAATTGGGGTCAACATGTGCTGTTTTGTAAGAAATTCAAAGCAGATGTAGGCATGTAGCTTAGATATCATTGACATAGTGCCAAACGCTCAACACATACGAGCTTCTTTTTTGTTAAAATTAAAATCATGCAACAAATTATTCACTGTCTTGGATCAAAGACACCTTCATGTTTCATATCCAGACTCAGAGTGAAAATATTCCTTTTCAGATACTATGAAGGACATCTTCTCAATAATTATTAAATCTCTAAAGGCATATTTCTTATGTTGGTTCCAAACCTCATACCAGATATCTTTATTTCTCTTTTTTTCTTCTTTCTAACTTCTTGGTGATCTCTACGGCTTAAATCAAGTTAATTTATAGACACCTTAGTCTTTCCTCTCTATCTCTTAATCTTAGCTTGAATATTTGATACATTGTTTCATTATATATTCTATTCTTGTTACCTGGGACTAACACTTGTGTTCTCTATTCTTGTTGATGGGGACCAACACACACTCCATTATCACACTTTCTTATTAGATATGAAAAATGAATATTGCAAGAAACAAATGACATGCTTGAGTGTGGCTTCTGGAATTCTGATGATTTCATTAATTGTTGGTGTGATAGATTGAGGAACCATCTTTACTATGCAGGTAAGAAAAAATTAAAAGATCTACTTCAGCAGAGTGATAACCGTACTTGTGCTGATTGTGGTGCGCCCGACCCAAAATGGGCGTAAGTTCTACCAACACTGGTTTTCTATCCTCACTAACACATTTTCATGCATTTCATCTTTACAGTCGTTGATGGCCATGCAAATTTATCTGGACTTCATAGTTTTTATATCTACTTTTGACACCATTTACCAACCATTCTCCATTAATAGATACATGGATACAGTTTTACGTATTATATTATGTTGGCAAAGTCTTCTGCCCAGTGCTGCAGCGCCTCTATTAGTTTTTTTGACTCGTTGACTTGTCAATAGATGGTGCAAGTAGATATATTTCAATAAAATGATGAAATTCATAGCAACTTCTACATTAGTTGTATAATAAAGAAGATGACATAACTTTAGGTAGAATGAATTTGGGAATTAACTGTATCTTTTCATTTCCTTTTTTCTTTGACTATTAATGCTTATAGGTAAATAAATATCCATTGTTATAATTATTCCTCTATAACAGAATAAAACATATTTGATTTTGAATCTCAGGTCACCCACCATTGGAGTGTTTTTATGCTTGAAATGCTGTGGTGTACACAGAACTCTAGGTCCAAATATTTCAAAGGTAGGTGCTTTTTGATGTTCTGCCTAGAAATCAGTCCTTTCTCCATGCATGTGCTCATCTATATAACCTTTATCTATGCAGAAATTACAGTATGGAAACAGAATTTACGTTGTGGCCATTAGATTACTTTTTAATCTCAAATTTATCTATCTTTAGTTTGACACATTACTTCTAGATTCAGTTATGTAATTACTGTTTATTGTAACTCAGAATAAACTCATAAAATTAGTGTTTATTTAGGTTATATTAGGTTGACTTATGCCCGTGGCCCAGCTATTATATTACACATCACATTTTCCATTAGAAATATCAAGAACTATAAGGGTTTTTAACCAAACTATATGCCCCAAATTTTTTTTTTGAAAAGGTTGTGTGATATCTTTTACTCATATTATAAATATAATGATTCCTTTGTGATATTATGAATTTCCAGTGGAGGATTTATAAGCTTCCATAAGTCCAAGACAAATCCTTCAGTTTAATTGTCGTTTTATCAGAAAGATTGCATGCTCATTTCCTTAATTTCCACGAAATTTGATGTCTGTTTTTTATGTTCATGATGAATAGGGTTTGATTTAAATTTCAAAGGTTGTTCCAGTAAAGTAACTGTTAGAGTTAATTACAAAGATGGTCCCTGTGGTTTGCGCAAAATTTCACATTCAGTCCTTTAAAATCGAAAATTACACTGACGGTCCTTATGGTTGACGTTTTGTTTCACTTTTAGTCCTTTAGACTAACTGGTGTTAAAGTTGACTGTTAGTCAAAGGGTAGATGAAGGGTATTTTCGTCTTTTTCCATCTTATCCTTTTACCAAACACCTATTTTCATTATTTGATTTTTATTTATTTAAATATTATTAATTAATATTAAAATAATATAACAAATGTTAATAATAAGAAAAAATTACATATTTGGTTCATCACCAACACTTGATTAATCACCACCACCGACCACTTAAAACCACCACCACCGATCACCTAAAACCACCACCACACAACCGTCTGCCACCACCTACACCACTGTCTGCCACCACTATCTGCCACCACCCACACCGTAGTCTAAAACCACCATTAAGAACAAACCACGAATCTGAAAAAAATCCAACCCACGAATCTAAACCAGATTTGAACATCTCCACAATCACGAATTAAAACCCTGGCGAGGAATCAAAATACTAGATTTGTTCTATCACGAATCTGAACAAGAAGATGGTAAAAAGAAAGCCCTAATCTGAAAAAAGAAAACCCTAATCTGAAAAAGAAAAAAAGAGTAAAAGAAGATGAAAACCCTAATCTGAACATGCGAAATCAAAAGTTGAAAACCCTAATCTGTTTGTAGTTCGCCGTCATGAATAACCTTTTAAGAAGACTACCAAAGACTGGATTAGATCTGGAACTATGTGGCGGTGTAGATCTGGAACTAGGGTTTTCTAAGCCGGCGTGAGCGGGAAAAATCGGAAGGTTCCACGACTTGTACCGGCGTTGTTTGTTTCTTGGTCAGCGGTGTGTAAAATGTTAGGTTCAGAGCGTGAAACAGTGAGGTGGTGATCGAAGACGTGAGGTGGTAGTTTTACAATGGTGGTGACCGGCGGCCCTAGGGTGGCGCTGGTGTTGGCCGGCAATATAAAGATGGCGGTGGTGATGTTCTTTGTTAGAGAGAAACTGGAGAGAAGATAGAAGAGAGGGGGGTTATATAAGGAGGAAAGTGTTTGGTAACAAGGTATAAGGAAAAGAATGTTTGGATCTGATTTTAATAGGTAAATTGTGTTTGGAAACAAGAATAATATATGAAAAGACAAAAATGCCCTTTGACTAACGGTCAAAGATAACACCAGTTAGTCTAAAGGACCAAAAGTGAAACAAAACGTCAACCATAAGGACCGCCAGTGTAATTTTCGATTTTAAAGGAGTGAATGTGAAATTTTACGCAAAGCACAGGGACCATCTTTGTAATTAACTCTAACTGTTATATTCTCATGGGTGAGAGTCCTTTTTGGTATTTTGGGATGCTTCGGATAAATGTTGTTCAACTAAAGTCAAATAAATTCTTTGCTATCCAAAGGGGGATTTTCTTTAGGCTGTAGTTGAAGGAGTAGTTGCTATTAGTTGAATGATCATATTATATTATTATTTTTCGAAATGGAAAAGTTTGTTTGTAGTTGGTGAACTTATTCAGTGTCTGTTACTGTTGCCAGTAGTTACTTTTGAGGTTCCGTGTCTATCCAAACAAATATGTTCAAGTACCAAAAGGCTCTTGGCCTAGCGGTACCAACGTGTTGTTAAGGTCTCCATCCCTCATTGAGGTTGAGGGTTAGAGTTCAAGTCCCATTGTGAGCATAGGTGTAGTTTAGTGGGGTGTGTGTGTGTGTTTGCTGTTCAAAAAATATGTTTAAAAATTGTCATTTGATATGCTAACTGGCTGATGGATCATAAACTGAACTGAACTGGACAGGTTTTATCAGTGGCATTGGATGAATGGGAAGATGAAGAAATTGAAGCCATGGTTGAAGTTGGTGGAAATAGTTCTGCAAATTCAATTTATGAGGCTCATGTTCCTGAAGGAGTTAAGCCTGGCCCAGATGCTAGTCATGAGCAACGGTCAAACTTTATCAGGTAAAGCAATGTTCTAGATATGATAGGATATTTAGACAAACTGGACGGGTTTATCACTTCTGTCACTGTCTCGAATGAAATATTATGCGCTGCACACATTCTTTAAATATCGTTAAAGTTTAACTTATGTTTTGGAAAGGCAGAATTTCGATCCGTTTATGGGAAACTGGTCATATGGATTAGTAAATTAGTACTCACTGTCGAATAGGTAAAAATAATAAAGTTAGCTAAAAAAGAAAAGGGTTATTAGTCTTCAGTAACAAACTAGCATTTGCAAACCTCCTAAATTGCTTTTCTTAAATAAAAGTATTAGTTTTTAGTCATATATAATATACAGTAATAAAGAACACCTAGAAAAGTCCTGACAGGTTAACCGAACATGTTTTGACCCACCTTAAAATTTTGTCATCTAATCATTTTTTCTACCTATACTTGAAGATTTTGGTGGTTGGGTATGCATGGTAAAATATATGCTTTGTCATTTACTTCTTAGGTCCAAGTATGAGCTTCAAGACTTCTTAAAACCAAGTTTGAAGATTTCATCAAATAATGCTAAAAGGAATACTCTCCAAGGAAGTCCATCCAAAAAGATGAGTTTTCGTGCTCCAAGTTCAAGTTCAAATTCAGTACAAAAACCTGTAAGTGCAGTTTTGCTTTGTTGAAGATAGAATAAGTACTCCGCTGGTTTCAACCAATCATTTTTACCATCTGATTCAATATAAATGATCACAGGAATGCGTGGATGGAGCTATTGGACACTTAAAGATCACAATACTTCAAGGCGCAAATCTTGCTGTTCGTGATATGCTATCTAGTGATCCTTATGTTGTGGTTAGCCTAGGAGATCAAGTCAGTCTCTTTTCTAATTTCCCCAATGCCATACCTCTATGGCAACTTTCCTAATTAAAAAGGGATTTAATATTTTATAAGTAAATAATGGTAGTGTAGACTTAACGGCAAAATGTAATAGCCCTTCTTGTCTCGTCTATGATTCTAGATATAATTCTGATGCTTTTTCTTTGTTCCTTGTGTGTTCCTTTCTTTGGCTGGAATTGGCTCTTACATTTATTAGAAGGCCCAAACAGCCATACAAAAGAGCAACTTAAACCCCATCTGGAATGAAGAGCTAATGCTTTCTGTTCCTGAGGACTATGGCCCCGTTAAATTGGTAACCCCGATGCTCTTGTCATTTTCTTTATTTCATTGTATTTTCTATGATCGATTCTGGTTAATACATCATCCAAATGTTACTAGAGATTAGAGGTGGCAAGATGTGCGTATCGTTTGAAATGGACCATCTTCCAATATGGTTCATGCCCGGTTGATTTGACCCACAAATGGTTTTTGTACAAGTATTTTTTAATAGATAGTTACCGTGCTAGTTAAACAATATTATTACAACAATAATCTAAACTAAAAAAAAAACAAGTTAGGAGGATGTATGCGAATTTGGGGAACCTTTAAATCATTCAGCTTATCTGCTATTTGGCCAATATTGTTTGTATTTGACCCGTTTGGGATTAATAAAAAGTCAAATAGACGTATTCCTTAAGTAAATGGGTTGAAATTTCCACCTCAAGTTACTAGAGATTAAGCTGAAGCTCAGATTGTTGTTGGATGCAGCAAGTTTTTGATTATGATACATTCTCTGCTGATGACATAATGGGGGAAGCAGAAATCGACATTCAGCCGATGCTAACATCTGCAATGGCATATGGGGATGCTTCAATGTTTGGGGACATGCAGATCGGGAAATGGCTGAAATCACATGACAATGCACTGCTAGAAGATAGCACTGTAAATATAGTTGATGGGAAGATAAAACAGGAGGTTTCACTTCAACTGCAGAATGTAGAGTCTGGGATCATTTATCTTGAAGTAGAGTGGATACCCCCTTAACAATAGGTCTGTCTTTGTGTGTATAGTTCTTTTATTTTCTCCTTCAATACTATTTTTTTTAAATAAATGTTCTTGGTTGTATGAGTAACCAAAAAGAATGATATTGTACACTTGTATTTGTGGCATTCTTTATTCAACTATGTCTTTGCACGCGCTCGCGCGCGCACACACACACACACACTTGTTTTAGGGATATCACTTGAATCGTGATTCGTGCTTGTGCTGTAAGTCAAATATGCGTGGAGAGTACGTAGTTCTAACAATGAGTAGATGTATCAATGATAAAATAACATCATGATCGAACACAAATAGTACAACTTGCAGTAAGTTACAATTTCAGTCTATATGGTAATTTAGAGGTAATAGAAACTGTTTAAGTTGCATGCTTTTGGTCTGTCAAGTATATAGTGTCGACTCGACAATCAACATAAAGTAACGCATACCGTTGATTTTACACTCCTTCCTCCGTCACTTTCTTCTTTTCCATCTTCACATTTTATATGTTTTCATTGTTATCAAATCCAAAATTTTTTCATCAGTTATTACCACATTTCTAAGGGGTATTAGTTAGAGCTTGTTCAATGACTAAAAAAAAAAAAAATTTCTAAAACGATCGATCATGACCATTTTCTCGTGGATGGAGTTGTGAATACATCTTTTACAACAATCACCAAAACCCTGAGGCACTTTGGAGCGACAACCATTGCTCCTACGATCCTACTTTCTCCTAAAAGATCCTATCTGGAGAGTCGGTTAAGAGTTAGATAGAAGCTCTCAATCGTTGTTGATTTGAAACCGAACACAAACATGGTGAAGAAGTTTTTGTAGATATTAGAAATTTTGCTATTGTAGAAACAAATCATCCCTGAAGATTTTGTGGTTTCTTGGTACCAACAAGAAAGTTCATTGAATGTTGTATCTACATGGTTCGATCGGTAAATTACTACTAATAAAAGTTATGGTCTTAGGATAACAGTTGAAAAGGCATCAATATTGTATGTAAACCTTTTACAGCCCCATGTAACCATCACTAAGAAGGTACATAAAAATAATTTTCATATAACAGAGTCTTTAAACTATTCAAACTTTTAAATTATTGAGATTTTATTTCATTAAGCAACTCTTTAGTAAAGCGGTATGAGAGGTTTATTTCTTTAAAATAGATCAAATCTTCAACCATATTGTAATTATGTAAGGTTGATGGATATTACCATTAGGATAAGGTGATTTTAGTGAACTAAGTAGGTAGCGGTATAAGATGTTGAAAGGTATTCTTTTGATCTATAGTTATGGGTTCAACTCTCGTGTAGATAAAAGGTGTAGATTTATGAGTATATTAGTGTGTGCATGTGTTATGATGTAAAAAAAAAAAGTAGGTAGGTCTAGACTAATCATGGAGCCAGAGTGCCAGACTGCCAGAGTTCTAACAGAAGTAATAAAGCCCATATGTAAAAGAGTCTGTCTGTGTCACTGAGTCACTGACTCACTGCTAAACTGATTTCAAAATTCAAATGTTGGATTACAGGCCCAACTAGAAGATTGTCTAAATCCTTAACCTATTTGTTTTCTAATAAAATTATTTTCACAATTACACAAAATAACATAAATTCCTAGAAAAAAAAAACTAAATACACAGAGTATACATAGTCAGGCATAGTCCAATTCTTTTACAAGTCTATTTCTTAAATGTCATGCATCTCATGTGCTTCAAATATTATAAATTATTGTGAATTAATATAAATTTATTATACGGGTATGGAGAAATGAAATTATAACCAATATCAAGCTTGTAAATGGTCAATGCATATTAATGTTACATAAAATGGGTTAGATGGTCTTATGATTGTTTTCAAGAGTTTACCAATAAAAAAAGTTCGAAATCCAGCAACCGTAAGAGTTGGTCTCATGCCTAACATGCTACAAGTGAATCAAATATATCGAGCATGCTCTTAGTCTTAGATAGTGGTCCTGTCTATTAATCCCATCAGCCCCTAAACAATATTTGTTATTTCCTGATAAGCCAAGTTCATCCTGATTGTGAATATGATGCAGGCTTGTTTTAACAAGTCCAATTCTCTTTAATGACTTTTGAAAAATGGTTTTTGTAATAATTACTGAAAGTTGGATGTTTTGGGCCTTTTGGCAATATTTATTTAAAGTTTACCAACTAAAAGTAGAATTGAAGTAAAAGGTGATTGTAATTTATACTATATTATAATATATATTATATATAATATTTTCTTCACTATTTTACTTGATCTCTTAAAAGAATTCGACAATCAGAAATGACAAATATACCTTTCAAATAACCTCATTTCTTTGATATACTTTACATACTCACTAATAAAGATATTTTCCAAAAACTACACTCTTCCTCACATAAAAAGATAAAAGAAAAAGATTCTTTTGTTTTTTTATAAAAAAGAAGAAGAAAAGAGTCAAAGACAAAGAAATGAAACAACCAGCTAGAAACTATTCACTGAATATCACCCTTATACTCTATAATACAATATGTTATCACGTATAAGCTATTCAATGCCGCAGTATCATGATACCATGCTAGTTTATTACAATCTAAGGTATAAAAAAACCAAAATTGAAAAGTTGTTGTCATTAGGTCAAATAAGTAATATTCTAATGAATACAAGATAGTTAATATTTCTTGTTATAATTTCTAATGAACAGGTGAGGGAACTATAATTAATTGGAAGAGAATGATTAACAAATACAATAAATAATAATTCAGGTGCTAGAATTGGTCAAATATAAAGTAATGATCACCATACAAGTTCTGCAGGGATGTTAGACCATTCACATGTGAAGCTCAAATCTAGCTTAGTTTAGAAAGAACCAGACAAAGAAATTCGATGTAGCTGTTCTTAAAAAACGTTTTTTAGTAGTAAATCATTCAGTTTAAGAAGACAATTCTGAATATATAAATATGAATTGTTGACTTAGAATGTTGTAGTCAAAATAAAAAAACGTCATACTCATGATTGGTTATTTGACTTTAGACTTTCCGGGCATAGCAAATATTTATATTTATAATATACATTAGACAATCCCTGCCATTTTTACTGTTCATTAAGAGGTTTTGCTAACCTGCGCATTTGCTTTATTTATATACATTATTTCGTACGCTTGCTATTAATGTTTTGCTTGGCTTTAGTGGTTAAGTGCTTGGCATACATCCCAAACCGCCAGGTTTCAACTTTCAATCTATGATTTGCGCAAAAAAAAATTCCATTTTGCTTTTCCCCCTTTAATTTTATTTCCCTCCTCTATTTTTTCTAAATTCCTTTTTTTACTTAAGTTTCATATAAAAAGTTGATATATTATCATCTCAATTATTGTCACATGTTTTTTTTAATTTACGAAAATCTAATGTTTTTTCTTATCTTTTTTTCAAAATGAAAGATGATCGATAATATATATCGTATTCAAAGTTTACGTACTTTATATATTTCTCTTACTAATTCTTTTTATTATTTTTTATAATATTATATATTTTAATTTGATATATGTTATAACTATTATACTGTTCAAGATTCTTTCTTTTTTAGAGTAGTAATATGTTACTTTTATAAGATAAGATGTGAATTCAGATATCTAATTAGATATATCAGTATCTTTTTATCATATTTTGAAAACCTAAATTTTTGTCTCTTTTTTCGATATTGCTGTGTAACACCGTAAATCACAAGCCAAATTTTTTTTTAAATCACAGCGGAAGTATTGCAATAGAAATAGTAAAGGTAGCAACGCCCACAAGCTTAAAACCAATACTGTTCAACAACACAGTATATCGTTTCGTGTTACAAAAGAGTTACAAACATGGCTCGTTATTTCAAAAACATAATATCAGAGCGACGGTCAAACTTCCCCTGTACGAACAAACACCTACCGAAGCTCACCAAAACCTGCAACAGAGAGTTAGGGTGAGGAATTAGCACAAAGCTAAGTGAATTGACATCAAAACACAAGCAACAATTAGCAGAACCACGTTGTTCACAAGAACCATCCTTCACAAATGCCTCGCAATCGGGTAACATCGGAACCCACAAAGGATCGGCGGTTCTTATCGATAATCGAACCTACGACCACTGCCGGCCAAGCAATGATCTACCGATAGCTTTCTGCCAACTGACACAGTTAAGTCCCCTCCGTTACAACAAATGCAACGGATGATCTATAACCGTCATCCAGAAGCATCTAGCCCAGCCCAAGAACCGTTTAGCTGACCTTTGCACAACCACCGGCTCACAAGTTCAATACCTTGATATTGCCTATCAATCACTTTCTCGCAATCCATCATCCTCCATCCAAACCACAATCGATCAAATAATCACATTAGACAAACAGTCTATCGCATGCTCAATAGTACACACATTCAAGTAACCAAAACAGTTACAACTAACAACCACCAGTGAGTCAAAGTCCACTCACCTCAGCCTCAAACTTCGTTCCACTCAGTTGTCTAATAACTGAGCCTTTGTTATTCCTGAGAACATAAAATCAACCGAATCAGTTCTCAACTCATAAATATATTCATAAATATATTTATATCAATTATTATATTATCCTCATAATATAATTACATAATCGATCTCATTTATAATTACATAATCGATCCTCATGCAAACGTACATATCATCCCACCAAATTGATCTAACTATGCATACAAGTTAATCATAATCGATAGAATTAATTTATAATTAAATAGCTCCATCAACCTTGTTTACGTAACTAAAAAATATATAAATAATCTATCGCACCTATATATATATATATATATATTTATATTAATCGCACCACATATATGTATGTATGTATATATATATATATATATATATATATATATATATATATATATATATATATATATATATATATATTAAACATACACTATTGCATACTATAGATATATTCCAACACTTATACAATTTTCAACTCAAAGCTTTAGCATGGATCTATAGAAAACAAGACTTATAGCATCCAACACTTAGTACAATAAAATCAAAGTCTATAGCATGACTTATAGAAAACAAGGCTTATAGCAAGGATCTATAGCATGGCTTATAGAAAACAAGGCTTATAGCAAGGATCTATAGCATACCAACACTTAGTCATATTTCCAATCCAAAATTCAAGTACATTTCTATAAGGCTTAGCCCCTTTTTTTTATATTAAATACTCATATATATTCAATCAAAGCAACTAAGCATGTCAAGAAAGTCAAGATAAAATTTATTCATTCCATAAACTTATCATCACTTTTAATATTAAACTCTTTTAATATTAAATTCTTTTAATAACTTATCTCCATTAACATCTTCTACAATCAAACTTACGTATATACATTTTCAAGAACATGTTGAAGAATTCAAGAACACACATGAATAAGCACCTTAATCCAAAATTTCAATTTTCATATATACATACTTTAAATCATGATTTTAATTCATAAACTCATGAATCATCATAAAAACATATTTCTATTCTTCATGAATACTTAATAACACTTTAAAATCCTTAAATACATAAAACCCACTTTCAAGTTCAAACAAAAACTTCATCCATGGTAACTCCATAAAATTAAGCATGGTAACAACTTGAAATCATGTTATTTAGTAACCATGAATATCATACTACCTTGATTTGTAATTATTCAACACTTAGAATCAAGATGAAAAATCCAAGTATCAAGTTGTAGTAACTTTCTCTCTCAAAACACACCTTAGAAAACACACACTTAACATACACAAAACTTACTCATGAAGCTATATTTAACACTTCAATTTTTTGGCCCCTTACTACTCACGTACGTATTTCAGTATTTAAAACGTTACGTTCGAATATACAGTTTGTCACATAACCGACCAATCTCAAACAATTAATTACTAACAAAATAATATTTGGAATCCTCGTTTAAAAACGAATCCAACGATACCATAAACGCTTACTTCCAATATAAACACGTAGACAATTATTTGGAAATTCACAAAACGACTAGGCCCAAATTTGGGATGTTACATGCTGTTTTTCCTTCATTCTTTTTTTTTTACTTCTTTTTATTATTTTTTCTTTTTGTGTACATTTATTAGTTATAAAAGTCACTTTCTACATTTTTATTTATTTTTAATGTCACTATAAATATGGATGTAAAAACCTAAATTATTATAAGAGTATGTCTAATGTAAAGAGGTGCAGATAGAGTTATAGTAGAGCTTTTAAGAGCTTAGCTAATCTTATCTATAAAGCTAGAAACTAAAACTTTTATTTGCATGAAGATCTTTAACAAAATAGTTTTAATTGTAGCTTAACATGTAAAATGACATAAAAAACAAAGTTAAGTAATAGTATTTATATAATATTTTTTATCAAAACTTATAGCAACATTAAAAACTACTTGAAGCAGCCTTTTATTTTAAAGCTTTGACGAATTTTGTATAAAAATTAAAACATAAAGCTCTTAAAAACGTCGAAAAGTTCTCACTAATACAGACGTTAAATAAAATAAAAAGCCGCAGCAAAGCGCGGCCTAAAATCACTAGTTATATATATATATAACATTTGTTAGGAAGTGATGTGACATTATGAACAGTAACCCTTTTATTAGTTTCAGTAACCTTTTTAGTAGTTAATATATAATTAAAAGCTGAAACAATTAATTCAGTAGGAAGTTGGCGCAGTGGCGCAGGAAGAAAAAGGAGAGGGAGAAGGCGTGGGTTCCATCCCTGCATGTGACTTTTTTTAACATTTTTTTTGTTTACCGCGCACAACTGCTTGCAAAGGAAAACGCTATGCATTTTAATTTACTAGATTTTATTCTATTATTATTATATTATAGGAATTAATTTTATATCTTATTTGTTTTTCTATTATAACATTTGATATATAATGTTAGTTATAAATATGAATATACTTTTGGAACCAACTTATTTTTATCTACATTTTGATATAAATTTTATGTTCATACGATATTTATCTAAAAATTATAAATTTGTATTGAAATTATAATGCTACAAAATATATATTAAAAGAGAATGTGTTATAATATCATTCTGATTTAAAAAAAAATCATCAACTATTCCTCTTTATGTCCGTAAATGACTTACGATCTCAAATGTTAATTTTTAGGTGATTCAATATGTTAACATTTAAATATCTTTACAAAAATATTTATTTAAATCATTTAGTAGATACATTCAACTATTTTCATGGTTATTTACGTAAATGCGAATACTTATGAAGTTATGAACGGTAACTTCCTAATAAATGGTTATATAATAGAAATTCTTAAATATAAACAAACTCATACTTTGACGTAGTGGTAAGGAATACCATAACTTTAATATTTATAATTAATAATATTTAATTTTATTGTTATATTTTCTTTTTATTAATTTTAACATATAATATTTGGGTTAATATCCTTTCATGGTTGGTTAAACATGATCCATTATGTTACCTTATAAATACGAGAGTAAGACTTACAAGAGGACCCATTAAGAGACCCGTTTTTGACTTAAGTAAGTGACTCACTCTCATGTATTCATGTTTAAAAACTAAAAATTAGAATACTTTTGAAAAAAAATCGTTGAAAGTAGTATTGATAATACTAAATGGTTATGTTATATATGATATGAAAAATGAATGTGAATGAATTTGAATGTGAATAAAAAATGCATTTCATAGTACTAAATGTCCAATTTTTTCCGCTTTATTCTAAATTTATATGCTAGAATATTAGTTTTATATTTTGTTCATTCTAAGATACCGCAACAACGCGCGGGTACATAATTACTCGTTAATAAACATAGATCATGCAGTGAAGCAAAATTGTTAAAATAAAATAAAGATTCCATACATTGCTTTCAAATATTTAGGGTTCAAATTAAAATTGTTATTTATGTAAAAACTAATATTGATTTTTGGTTAAAATAATATAATGATTTATAGTTGTAAGGGCTCATTAATGAGTTATTGATAAACTCATTTTATGACCAATTGATGACATATTAATAAGACGTATTTTGGAAATATCAAGTCTCGTTTATTAATGACGGTATACTATAAAACAATTTACGGTTGAGTAAATATATAAATGACCAAAATACCCCTATTAATGAGTTATTAATGGTGCTACGAACTTTTCCCGTAGCTGTCGCACAAAAAACGTTTTTTGATTGAACTTTTTCATATATATATATATATATATATATATATATATATATATATATATAACGTTGTATTTTTTTCTAAGCTCGCTTAATATGATACTATGATCATGGATGATCATATATTGATGCAAATAAAGTTTATATAGAGTTGAAGTTTCTTGACACTTTATTACTTAATGAAGCTATCAAAGTTAATAATCTGTTAAAATATCTGAAAGAAGTCAATTCTTTACCTCATGCAATTATTGCATATAGATTCTTGTTAACTATTATAGTAAATGTGACATCAGCAGAAATAAGTTTCTCAAACCTAAGTCGTTGAAGTCTTAATGGGTTAACAAAAATAGCTATTGAGAATGATCAATATCTTGGAGAGTTTCGTAGAGTTGATTTATAACTTTGTTTCTAATAACATTAAAAAAACATCACAATTCAAATAAGTACGTAAGATAAAACTATTTTAGTACCATTCTTTTATATACAAAATCCATTTTCCCTCTTCGTACACAATCTCAGAAATCAAATGAATGCCCATGCAACTATTCATTTAAATCATACAATCTATAAGGTTCCAATTATATTACAAATAAGAGACTATTAATCTTCTATCACTAATATAAAACAAATGGTAATGCCTTCTAAATAGAGAGCCACTTCTCATATTAAAAGAAAACAATTCCACTAAAAGAAAATCATATTATGATGGTAGGCTGGTGGCCGTATTATTACTGTTTTCTTTAGATATGGCAACAATAGTCGATAAGGCCGATCAAACTTCACAATAGTCATCAAAAAGGAATTACGGTCAGGTCATCAAAATTCGGTGGTGATACACCGGTTGGAACTCCGAATCGGAAAATTTAAGTTTTTACTTACTTTAAGATGTCACCACAAAGTAGGTTACCTATTTTAGTAAAAAAAAAAAACAGGTTGCCTACATTATCTCTTTTAAAAAAGTAAGATGCTATTCAGTAACCTAACTCTTAAAATAAAAAACAAAACCTAATTGAATAAACTAATTATTGAACAAAACTTTATTATTAAAATATTAAAAAAGCCTAAGAGTTAAATATCAAATCTAATATAAATTTAGGAAATAAACTATTTTAACCTCAAAACTTTTTGTTAGAAAAAGCTTATCCACAAAAGTTAAGTCACATTGTGTGATAAAATCAAACATGTAATCATAAAGCTACAAATGATCCGATTATTATTGCTTTAAGCGAACCCATGTGGGGTCGAAAACTATGATTTGGATAGAAAGTTAGCTTCGCACATCACTTCATGTTGAAATGGTCAGAAAGTTAAACTTTGAACGAGTCTTGACACTTTTTCTTTTATTATATAAACCTTGTAATTTATAAATGTGCTTCTATAACTTCCTTTTTCTCAATGGAGCAACCTTTATGAAAATATGATTAATTTTATATATTTTCTTATTATTAGTAGAACAAAATCTTAATGAATTTTGTCTTAATACTATTATATATAATCAACTTTATTTTCTTAAAAATAATACAGTCAATTTTTATAATTATCACATTGTATGCAACTTGTTATATATACTATGGAAGTTATGACAAAATTCATTGTATACAATGTGTAACATCCCAAATTCGGGCCTAGTCGTTTTGTGAATTTCCAAATAATTGTCTACGTGTTTATATTGGAAGTATGCGTTTATGGTATCGTTGGATTCGTTTTTAAACGAGAATTCCAAATATTATTTTGTTCGTAATTAATTGTTTGAGATTGGTCGGTTATGTGACAAACTGTATATTCGAACGTAACGTTTTAAATACTGAAATACGTACGTGAGTAGTAAGGGGCCAAAAAATTGAAGTGTTAAATATAGCTTCATGAGTAAGTTTTGTGTATGTTAAGTGTGTGTTTTCTAAGGTGTGTTTTGAGAGAGAAAGTTACTACAACTTGATACTTGGATTTTTCATCTTGATTCTAAGTGTTGAATAATTACAAATCAAGGTAGTATGATATTCATGGTTACTAAATAACATGATTTCAAGTTGTTACCATGCTTAATTTTATGGAGTTACCATGGATGAAGTTTTTGTTTGAACTTGAAAGTGGGTTTTATGTATTTAAGGATTTTAAAGTGTTATTAAGTATTCATGAAGAATAGAAATATGTTTTTATGATGATTCATGAGTTTATGAATTAAAATCATGATTTAAAGTATGTATATATGAAAATTGAAATTTTGGATTAAGGTGCTTATTCATGTGTGTTCTTGAATTCTTCAACATGTTCTTGAAAATGTATATACGTAAGTTTGATTGTAGAAGATGTTAATGGAGATAAGTTATTAAAAGAATTTAATATTAAAAAAGTTTAATATTAAAAGTGATGATAAGTTTATGGAATGAATAAATTATATCTTGACTTTCTTGACATGCTTAGTTGCTTTGATTGAATATATATGAGTATTTAATAAAAAAAAGGGGCTAAGCCTTATAGAAATGTACTTGAATTTTGGATTGGAAATATGACTAAGTGTTGGTATGCTATAGATCCTTGCTATAAGCCTTGTTTTCTATAAGCCATACTATAGATCCTTGCTATAAGCCTTGTTTTCTATAAACCATGCTATAGACTTTGATTTTATTGTACTAAGTGTTGGATGCTATAAGTCTTGATTTCTATAGATCCATGCTAAAGCTTTGAGTTGAAAATTGTATAAGTGTTGGAATATATCTATAGTATGCAATAGTGTATGTTTAATAGAAATATATATATATATATATATATATACATACATATATGTGGTGCGATTAATATAAATATATATATATATATATATATATATATATATATATATATATATATATATATATATATAGGTGCGATAGATTATTTATATATTTTTTAGTTACGTAAACAAGGTTGATGGAGCTATTTAATTATAAATTAATTCTATCGATTATGATTAACTTGTATGCATAGTTAGATCAATTTGGTGGGATGATATGTACGTATGCATGAGGATCGATTATGTAATTATAAATGAGATCGATTATGTAATTATATTATGAGGATAATATAATAATTGATATAAATATATTTATGAATATATTTATGAGTTGAGAACTGATTCGGTTGATTTTATGTTCTCAGGAATAACAAAGGCTCAGTTATTAGACAACTGAGTGGAACGAAGTTTGAGGCTGAGGTGAGTGGACTTTGACTCACTGGTGGTTGTTAGTTGTAACTGTTTTGGTTACTTGAATTTGTGTACTATTGAGCATGCGATAGACTGTTTGTCTAATGTGATTATTTGATCGATTGTGGTTTGGATGGAGGATGATGGATTGCGAGAAAGTGATTGATAGGCAATATCAAGGTATTGAACTTGTGAGCCGGTGGTTGTGCAAAGGTCAGCTAAACGGTTCTTGGGCCGGGCTAGATGCTTCTGGATGACGGTTATAGATCATCCGTTGCATTTGTTGTAACGGAGGGGATTTAACTTTGCCAGTTGGCAGAAAGCTATCGGTAGATCATTGCTTGGACGACAGTGGTCGTAGGTTCGATTATCGATAAGAACCGCCGATCCTTTGTGGGTTCCGATGTTACCCGATTGCGAGGCATTTGTGAAGGATGGTTCTTGTGAACAACGTGGTTCTGCTAATTGTTGCTTGTGTTTTGATGTCCATTCACTTAGCTTTGTGCTAATTAGGTTTTGGTGAGCTTCGGTAGGTGTTTGTTCGTACAGGGGAAGTTTGACCGTCGCTCTGATATTATGTTTTTGAAATAACGAGCCATGTTTGTAACTCTTTTGTAACACGAAACGATATACTGTGTTGTTGAACAGTATTGGTTTTAAGTTTGTGGGCGTTGCTACCTTTACTATTTTCTATTGCAATACTTCCGCTGTGATTTAAAAAAAAAAATTTGGCTTGTGATTTACGGTGTTACACAATGGTAACTAAACAACAGACACATAAAAACGTTGTGCGCATACAATGAGAGAACTATGAAAGTTAATTGTATTATTTTTAAAAATTAAAGTTGATCGTATATAATAGTAATTAAAACAAAATTTATTGCATTTTAATGCAATTTGCCCTTATTCGCATCTAGTTATTTAAGTAAAACGTAATATACAACAAATTTTTTTTGTTAAATGGAAGGCCACATAAACTATCATCTCAATATATTCAGATTATCATCGGCTACACAGAAGACACAATCGGCATTTCTCATTCCTTTCACAAATCATTACTAGTGGAGAACATCTCCTTTGCAACCTTGGTTATTTCGCTTGCCACTTAAATAAATTTGACTAGTATCCCATCTCCTTTGTATGTCACCTGTTTGATGAGTAAGTTTTTGGCTTAGATAAATTGTAAATTGATTTTGTGTGTTTTATGCTTATATTATTTAGTTTTACTAGACTAAATACCCATGTGATACACGGTTTGGTTTAAAAAAATAATTAATACTAAACATTAATAAAAAAAATTATATAATAATAAAACACAGATGAAATAAGAATTTTTAAAATATATAGCGATATACGGCATCAAACACTCTGACTAGTGATGGAAACATCGACACGAGGGGGATGGCAGACATAACGGCAAAAATGTAGTATCACGAATACACGTGATTGTATTTTTTATATAAGTTATTAGTTATTATTGTTACAATTAGGGACAATAAAGTTAAGAGTTATTGGTTATAATTTAAAAAAATAAAAAATGATTATAAAATATTTTAAAATGATAAAACTAAGAATATGATTAAATATGATATTTTGAATATTATAAAGGGTAAATATAATATTTGTAAATTAAGGTGAGCAAATACGATATTTTATGATTTAAGAAGGGCATATATAAAATTATCTCTAAGGCCAAGAGTATAACATCCCTCAACCCAAATCAACCCAAATGCTACATCAGTTGTTAAATCAGATTTTCTTACTTTTTCCTTCCCAACCTAAATCAACCCAAAAACCAAGTAGCACACAAAAGAAGGCTTTGGTTTTATCGGGTTGAGAAAGCCGGAGGAGAGAGAAATGAAGCAAACCTGAAGCAGGCGTATGGATTCTCCCAAATGAAGCCGAGGTCACCCGCTATGGGTGGTTTAAATACTTTGATTTAATTTAAAGTCAATATTGAATTCAATTTTGACCAAAAAGTCAAAATTGGATATTAATTTTTATCAAAATGTATGATAACATTTGATAATTAAAACTTTTATCTAAATTCAATGACTAGGATTATATAATAGATTTTATTAAAATTAGTCTTTTATTTATACAAATTGTTTAAATACCCGTGCAAACACACTAAAAATCATGAAATTATTATTTTATATTTGTTTATTTAAGGGTTTAGTTTCGAAAAGTGTATCGAACTTGGCATTTTTTGCTATTGTATAGATCCAATTTTCAAAACTACCATTTGATGTATCCAAGTTTCTAAAACTAGCGTTTAATGTATAGTAACTTCTTATAGCAGGTTAATGCTTATGTGGCAAAGGTCATAGGTGATGTGTCAAGGGTTATGGGTGATGTGGCTTTTCTATATTAACATTAGATAATAATAATAATAATAATAATAATAATAATAATAATAGTAATAATAATAATAATAATAATAATAATAATAATAATAATAATAATAATAATAATAATAATAATAATAATAATAAATCAGTTCCTATTCATCTTCATCGACGCCTTCATCCCCTCAAACAGATCTTCACCATCGACGCATTTTTCCTATAGCACCATCGATCTTCAACCCATCAAACAGATCTGTGAAGTACCCTCACCACCATCGATCTTCAACCCCTCAAACAAATCTTCACCACCATCGCAGGTCACCACCATCGCAAATCTGGAATCTGAGTACACATTCATCACAACCGCCGCCATCGATTTGAAGGTCCATAATCTGCTTCATCATAGATCTTCATCATCTGCTTCTCGATTTGAAGGTCCATCTTCATCACAGCCGCCGCCATCGATTTGAAGGTCCATCTTCATCACAGCCGCCACCATCGATTAGGGTTTCAACAGATCTAGGGTGATTCTTGGTTTCTTGGTTTCGATTAGGGTTTCAACAGATCTAGGGCGATACTTGGTTTCGATTCTTGGTTTCAACAGATTCTTGGTTTCGATTTGGTTTTGATTAGGGTTTCAACTCTGATCGTTCCAGACTATTCTTAAGGTCCGACGACTGCTCTTAGGGTTCGGCTTCAGCTTCATCTACAGATCTAGGGCGATTTGGGTTTCTTTCTACATATATTGTTCTTTCTACAGATATTGGTTTCTTTTAGTATGGTTTCTTTCTACAGAAATCTTTACCGTTCAGTTAATGTACCATTTAGTGTATGGTTCTTGTTTTGATGTTTGCCTAGAATTTTTGAAGATGAATGTTTGAAATGGAGATGAATGTTCTTGTTCTTGTGTTCATGATGAATGTTTGAAATGGAGATGAATGTTCTTGTTCTTGTGTTCATGTTCTTGTGTTCTTCATCTTCATGTTAATATTGATAAAATATGACGTGGCATCATTAATTAATGACATGGTAGGTTTTCTATGATGTGGAATTTATAAAAAAAGCAAAATCAAATAAATTACCTGCAACTTGTTTAGAAGGTTTTCAGATACATAAAATGGTAGTTTTGGTAAGTTGGATACACTAAAAGGTAGTTTTCAAAATTAGGTATACACAATAGCAAAAAGTTGACAAGTTCGATATACTATTTGAAACTAAACTCTTTATTTAAATATATAATTGTTTTGTATTAATGAAAGAAAAACACAATATGAGACTTTATTGAAAACTAAAAGAATTTTTTATTAAAGTTAGTACATTGACATATACAAGTAATTGATGACAACTTTAATGAAAATGAAAAATTTAATTATGATAAAATTTGTATCATATAACAACCATAAATAATAATATATAACTTGAATATTTACTCCTAAATTAATGTAGTGGATAAAAAGTTTGAGTATAAATATTCTAACACAAATTGAGTTGATTTTAAATCAAAATTGAATTTAAAATCAAAATTGAATTAAAAATCAAAGCTAAGGTGAAAAGTTGATTTGTATGAATACGACTATTCTTAATAAAACTATTATATTAAATTAGTATATATGTTTTTTTAATCTTATTATATGATACTTGTGTATTTATATTAATTTAAAATAATGTAAACATATTGTCTACCTAAATATATTAACGTACGTGATTTTACTATTTAAATAATATTATTTACTAACCATTTTATCTCTTATTAAAATTGAATTATAAAAATTGAGTTCTTAAATTTGGCTATTAAAATTCAAAACTAAACTTTTTAATTTTGATAAAATAAATAGTTAGGATTCAATTTTAATTAATTGAAGGGTTAATTTTTTTTAATTAAATTGATAAAAATTAATCTTTTATATTAGAAGATGTTGGTTTATATTTTCTGGTTGTAAATCATGTTTGTACATCTATTTAGGTTTTCAATTAGATTTTGTGTTGGTTCATAGTGTTTTTCTTTTAATTCTAACTTTTTAGAGTTTTAATTTATGGTTAGTTCATAAGTCCCGTAAACATATTTTACATGTGAAGCAACAATATTTGACATGTAAAATTGTACTCTTTCACATGTGAAATATGATTACTTCACAAGTGAATGGTACTATTTCGTATGTGAACAAATACTATAAAATTTGTTTCAATTTAAATCATACTGCTTAAAAACTTTAGTTTAATTTGTACACGTGTTAATTAAATTATGAATTGGCCTGTAAAATTCAAAAAATCTAGTCAAAATATTGGAAAAAGCCAAGTTAATTTTTTATATTATTTCATATTTGAACTTACATCTAGAAATTTCAAATAACACATTTAAAGATCAAAAATATTATCAGAAATATATCGAGAGTTAGACACTAAGGTGCTGTTTGGTTTGAGGGATTTCAATGGATTTTGTGGGAATTGGAATCCAATTCCCTACAAATCCTTTGTTTGGTTCAACTTTTATGAGGGAAAAGGATTCCCTAGTGAGCCTCAAAATCCATCATATGGAGGATTTCAAAATCCATCCAAGTGTGGATGGAATCTAAAATCCATCAGACATAGACAACAACACATACGCCTTTAGTCACCATCTCCAACTTTTGCCTCCTGCCTCCGACGACTGCGCCGGCGACGACTCCGTCGGCGATTAGGGCTTCGACCTCGCCTTCTGCCTCGGATGCTTTCTACCTTCCCAAATCTCGAGTTCGACGACAGACATACGATTAGGGCTTCGAGCTTCTTTTTCGACGACAGAGACAATTAGGGCTTCGACGACGACAGACGATTGTGCTTCGAGTTCGACCTTCGTTTCGACGACGATTAGGGCTTCAACGATTGTGCTCCTACAACAGACGATTGTGCTCCGACGCCTCCATTCGACGATTAGGGCTTCGACGATAATGTCACTTTCAAGCAACAGACGATTAGGGCTTCGGAGACGAGTTCGCCGGTGGTTGTGGTGACTGTGGGGTGGTTGTGCGTGGTTAATCGACCGGAGGTTAGGACCGACACCTCCAACATTCAAATTCCAGGTTTCTTACCAAACACACATCTAAGGAATTGGAATTTAAAATCCAAATCCTTTAGGATTTCAATTCCTAAGGAATCCAAATCCAATTCCTAACATTCCTTCAAACCAAACAGCACCTAAGTGAATAGGAGAATATGAAATATAATGATACTTTTATTGTTTTTAATTTTATCGTGTTTTATATATATACGAAGTAAAGTTTTTGTTAATTGTAAAATTTGATATGGTTGTTCTTACTAACATTGAATTTTAATTATTTTACAAAATAATCTAGCAGTACATTATCATATATATATATATATATATATATATATATATATATGGGTAGGGATATGGTACAAAAAGTCTTATGGTACTAAATGTAAGGTGAAATCTCAGCCATTGGATCTAACCAAAAGTAAAAAAAAGAAGTCAAAAAGCAACGAGGACCACGTTCCAGATTCAACCAATTAAAGGGCAATATGGGAAAAATAAAAAAGAAACAATCCTTAATTTCCGGCGAATTAAACCATCGCAGGTGTGTCGTTCCATGAAACTGACCGGCGGCATGGCATCACGAATGCACAGTCGAAATGACCTTGACCAGCGGCGGCGTGTGCATCGGCGGAACCTAGGCAAAACCGACAATGCACAAACGACTGAAATTTTCCGGCGGCGGCGTGTGCATCGCCGGAACCTACGCAAAACACGGAATGCACAATCGACTGACTTGACCAGCGGCGGCGTGTGCATCGACGGGACCTACATTTAAAGCAGTGGCGGCGTGTGCATCTCTGATGTGATGCAGCGGTGGTTTCAGCGGCAGTTGTAGGGCGCGTGCATCTGGGATGTGATGCAGAGGCGGTTACGGCGGAGGAAATTGGGTGGAGGTGGAAAAAACGGCACAGATCTAGGGTTTCATGTAGCGGTGTTGGTTGGCGACTTCAGAGCGGCAGCATCGGCTTTGCACGTAGCGAAGGTCGTCGGCAAAGTCTTCGGTCGTGGCGTTTGGTGATATGGGGAAACCGGCGACGATGGTGGTTTTGAATTTTCAGTCGAGGGTGTGCCACTGTGCCGTATACATTTGGGGGCGGCGGTGGTTTAGGGATCAAAAAAAGTAGGGTTAAAAAACTTGGCAATGTGAACGAGATTTAAGGGAGAGAGTATATAATAAATATAAATTTCCTTATTTACCCTTTATTTTAAATTGCCACGTGTCCTCTCCATATTTCTCCTTACCTTTAGTATCTTAAACTTTTTTTTATTTGAACCCTATTCATATATATATATATATATAGGGTTTAGTTCGCGAAAATATATGCAAGCTGTCACATTTTGCTATTGTATGTATCGAATTTTCAAAATTACCATTTAATGTATCGAACTTCAAAAAATTACCATTTTATGTATCCGGTTACCTATTCTTCAGATAACAGGTAATTCTCTAATTTTTTTTTTGTTTATATATATTGCCACGTCATTAAATTCAAAGCCACATCAATAATTCTTATTACTTGAAGAATTATGAATATGTTGTAGAAGATGAAACCCAGATGAAGATTCTTGGAATTGAACCAAACAAAAACCAAGAATATTCTTCATCGATGAAGAAACCAAACAAAAACCAAGAACAAGAACCCGAAAATTGCATACTTGGAATTGAACCAAGAAACACAAGAACCCTAAAATCGACCCCAAATTGAACCCTAAGATGAAGCAGATGAACATGGAGATGAACCCTAAATCAAAATAAACAAATGCGATGATTACAGTGAAGCCTAAACTCGAAAATCAAAAATCACAGATGCAGATGGAGATGAACCACAAAATCACAGACCCATGAACTCGCAACTTACCAGATACTTCACGAAAATCACAGACCCATGAAATGAAATCACAACTTGCCAGATCGTTCAATGAAATCGATTATAGAACTCGTTGAGTTGGAGATGTAGAAATGGATCGAACCCTGAACAAAAGGAAAACCCAAAACAAAACCAAAAAAGAACTCGACTGAACTAAAATCGAACCCTAAATCATGATCTATAAAAACCCTAAATCGCAACCCTAACCTTAATTCGAGCCATGAACTGAAATCGAACCCTAAATCGCAACCCAATCTGAAATCGCAAACCTAAATCGAACCTGAAGATCGAAACCCCTGTATGTGTGATTTCGGTCATATTGAAACCCAAATGAAGAACCATGAACCTTTAGGAACAAACCTCTCAAGTACCATGAAGATCGAATTCCAGATGAAGATCGATATCCTCGATGAACTCTGAAACAAATGGAGTTTGATGAACTATAAAGATGAAGCAGATAAGCAGATGGAGATCGATGCCCAGATTAGCCTAAATGAGGAATAAGTGTAAACACATCAGAATCATTATTATTATTATTATTATTATTATTATTATTATTATTATTATTATTATTATTATTATTATTATTATTATTATATTTTCTTATGCCACATCACCTGGTAACCTATGCCACATCACCAGGTAACCTACTATAATAGGTAGAGTGCATTAAACGGTAAATTTTATAACTTTAATACATTAAAGGTAACTTTGAAAGTTGAGTACACACAATAGCAAAATGTGACAACTTGGATACATTTTCGCGAACTAAACCCTTATATATATATATATATATATATATATATATATATATATATATATATATATATATATATATATATATATACACACACATATGGTATAACTATTTATTATTATTATTATTATTATTATTATTATTGTTGTTGTTGTTGTTGTTGTTATTGTCGTTATTTTGTTACTTATACAATACTTTAGATACATTAAAAAATTTAAAAGTATCAATTAGTTTTTACTAACATTGAATTTCTTATTATTTTACAACATAATCTTACAATATATTATCATATATATATATATATATATATATATATATATATATATATAAGTTCATGCGAGAACCATTCTTAGTGCGAGAACCGCGAGAACCAATCTGAGCCGTCCAATTCCCCCTCCTTCAATGTCATTGCCCACCCATGAATTCCTCACATGCACCCTGCCACACTCTATCAATCCACGCTCACCATGCATGAAACTTCTCATATCCAAGGAACGACTGAGATTGGTTCTCGCACTAACAACGATTCTCGCATAAACCCTCCCCTATATATATATATATATATATATATATATATATATATATATATATATATATATATATATATATATATATATATATATCCAATTAATTTAAAAGATACATCTAAAGTTAAGTACTATTTATTTATCTCTAATCTTATCACATACTAAAATTAAACTGGAATAATTTTATCATATATTTATTTATCTCTAATCTTTTGCTAACCTGATAACAAGGGATGGTGAGACTGTAGGGAAGATCTAAGGACCATACAAGAGGTGATGTACATCTATTATTTGAGGATAATCATGTATTCATAATTAATTTTTTATATAATTCATAATTTATTTATCTTTTCATACCATTTGTAAAAATTAAAAATTAATTAATTTTTATTCATAGCCTTCTTTATGATCGTGGTCATTTTTCTCTATTATTTTCTTAAAATTATTGACGTATTTTCTGAATTTTGGATGGATGTCCACGTCTAAAAGATTCCTTGGCCGTATTACACACCTAACAAACGACCTGCCCCCCTTTTAAGCAAAAGTCAATTCAAAATATTTTCTATATATAAATTTAGGTATTTAACTTATTAACTATTATAATTCACAAAACTACCATATATATATATCAACACACCATAACTATAATTGTTATATATATATATATATATATATATATATATATATATATATATATATATATATATATATTATTTTATTTATAATTATCCAT